>CM023449.1:235397656-235751840 GCA_013339765.2 Haemaphysalis longicornis
GATTTTTTATCAGTGACAACTTGTAAAAATGATCGCTTGCTTCTCACAGTTTGCCACGGGTATGCCTAGATACATTCTTAATGGAATGGGGAGGTTCCGAAACATGTTGTTAGTAAGTTGTCTTTCGTGTAGCAACTTCATTAATCCCAGGGCACTCGTACGGACGCCCCAGTGACCCCATGGACACCCCATCCGAAGGCGATATCGACCTTCCCGGGACTTCTACCACTACCCCAAACGACAACCGGTGGATAGAAGTACGCCGACGCCAACGAGCCCTTCGAACCCCAACTGCCACCGATCCCCAAAGCTCTTCAGCAACCGCCTTACCACGAAGCAACCACCTACGATCGGCACCGCCACCAGCCCCGCTTCTGCCAGGAGACATAAAGATTGTCTTTCGTCCCCCCTAGGTGGATTGGACCTGAACTCCTACGACCCCCTCACCCTGGACACCCTCCTGCTAACGCAAGCCTTCCTTTCTCCTCATCCTCAAGATCAAATCAGGCTACATCTGCGTGCCAACTTCGCTGTTATCAGCACTCCTCTGGAGGACCGCGCCCGTCAATATGCGGCGCTCAACAATCTTCGCATCAACAACCAGCTATACCCCATTGCAACGCGCGGGGCGGCACCAGCAAACTTAATTGCCGGGGTTGTATCCGGTCTTCCTTTGGACAGGAACGCTGATGACGTCCTCAGCGACCTGATACACTTTAACCCCCGTCTTCACATCCCCGATGCTCGCCGCAGGGGTCCTCCACAATCACACAGGTTACCTTCCATGGATCCAGGGTCTCTTATTGGATACGCCACCATATGGTAACACTACGCTACACTCCCGTGAAGCGCAAGACTGAAGCCTGCCTGCGCTGCTGGACCGTAGGATACCGGGCCGACGTATGCCCCTCACCGGCAGTCGACAATCGCTGCACCATATGTGGCACTCTCAACCCTTCCCCGCAACCCACGTGCCACCCTCACTGCATAATTTGCTCCGGCACTCACCCAACTGGCCACCCAGCCTGCCCACACTGGTACTGAAGACCCCCGACCACCCGCCGCCGAATCATCGTGGACCGCGGCAACCCAGCGTTTTCGGCCCCACGAGGCAATCCCTCGTCTACGAAGAAAGCTAACCTGACCAGCCGACCTCCCCAAACAGCCTCGGGAACCCATTCCCAGCCATCCACCTTCATGCCGGCTACCAAGCCACCTCCACGGACATCGCCAGGGCGCCCTGTTGCTCAAGATTCTGCAACCCCAACCTACGCCCAGGTGAGCGCGAGAGGGCCGACGCCCCTTCGTCCTCCTCCATACCCCCAGCAGCACTTCCCCCCGCTTTTACTCCCTCAACACCCATCCCCCCTGACCGAAAGCGATACCAGCAATGCCAATGGACAGTAACACCGAACTCAAAGTAGCCAACTCAAACAGGAGCTAAAGAGCCCACCTACGAACGCACCACCTGCAAAGCGCCAGGCCACCGACCCCACCACCCCCTCTTTCCCCACCATCCACAACTTGCCTCTCGCATAGAAGCTTTGAAAGCCCAGTTAGAATACCAAGCCTCTACCATCACCGCCCTCCTTAAAGCTTTAGAGAACCTCTCCTCCCAAATGTCCCACATCCAAGCCAGCATCCAAAGTATAGCTCTCTCCCTCCAACACTCCCAGCCTTAACTTCCGTCTACTCATGATGACTCGATCGACCCCTAAACAGTTAGTTATCTGGCAGTGGAACGGCCGAGGCTTTAAGTCCAAACGCACAGTTCTCACAACATACATTGACCACCACGCCACAGCATCCCACATAATAGCTCTGCAAGATCCGGGACCTAACGTTAAATGCCGCAAGGGATACACGACACTCCAAACATAATCAGAATAGCATTACTGGTCCACCGCAATCTTACGGCCGATATTGTGGAGCTTAACTGTACTTTCCCTCCCCACAGTCTCATAAACTATCGCCAACGATTCGGCCCGGACCATACTATACATCCTCAAAATTTACAGCACCCCACGATTACAGCACCGCTTTCATAAGCTCTTCAATACCACACTCGCAGAGGCAGCTAATGCCCCTCTCCTCACCGTAGGAGATTTTAATGCACCCCACCCCGCATGGAATCACCCCCGCACCACCCGAAAAGGCCGTCTCCTCTGGGAAGACATTCACACTACCCGCCTCGCCCTAGAGAACGAACCACACATACACACGCACCTTGGCAATAGTGTACAACGCGACACTGCACACCGGACCAAACACTCACACACTACATCAAACGAACAACATGGAAACGCCTTGACGACACCCTCAATAGCGACCACTATATCATCGAAATTCTTCTTCCACTCCCCGCACCACGGTCATGCAGACCCACATCATGCACGGCCCAAATTCTGCACCTTACGCAGTGTGACTGCCAACTGACTTCCACCTCACAGACATATGACATTAATTCTTGGATTGGACCCGCCGCGGTGGCTCAGTGGCTAAGGCGTTGCGCTGCTGAGCACGAGGTCGCGGGTTCGATTCCCGGCCGCGGCGGCCGCTTTTCTGATGGAGGCGAAAAAGCAAAAACGCCGTGTGTACGAGATTTCGGCGCACGATAAAGATCCCCAGGTGGTCAAAATTAATCCGGAGCCCTCCACTACGGCGCGCCTCATCGCCTGCGTTGCATCGGCGCGTTAAACCCCACAACCAAATCAACCAATTCTTGGATTGGGACCCTCAAAGCCGACATCAATGCACCCGAGGGCAAAGATGCACCCGAGGGCACGGGGCTGACTCAAACTGACTTTATTTGCAAACAATCAGAATAGGCACAGCAGGGATCATGCAAAACGCAATAACAAAGTAAAAGTAGATCTATAGTGAAGGCATGCTTACACACTCTCTCCCTCCTTGGTTGTCGTGTAAGCCTCGTAAACTCATCGTGCCTGATAATTCCGCTTTATGATAGCCGCGCCCCTGGTAGTGAGGAAACAACAGGACTAAATCAAACGCGTCACAAAAAGACTGCTTGGGGTCGACTTCAGAAAACCATAAGTCGTCTGCGCTCGTCGACCATACACTGTCTGGCCCACGCACGCCCTTTAGCGTGACAGTTTGAACTTGTAGACCATGCTAGAACTGCAGACCTGTACACTTCACCAACGAAGTGCACGTTTCGTGTGAATCAAACAATCTAAAACGTTTTGAAAATGTATCTTTCCAGAGGCGAAACAACTGAAGAACTTGCGATCATGTCAGGATGCCTTAGAGAGTGACGCAACGCAGGCTATGAGGCGCGCCGTCGTGGAGTGTTCCGGATTAATTGTGACCACCTGGGGATCTTTAACGTGCGCCGAAATCTCGTACACACGGGCGTCTTTTTGCTTTTTGCCTCCATCAGAAAAGCGGCCGCCGAGGCCTGGAAACGAACCCGGCCGCGACCTCGTGCTCAGCAGCACAACGCCTTAGCCACTGAGCCACCGCGGCGGGTGCCTTAGAGAATACCAGAGCACTCGGATGTTCGCTAGGTAGGGGCACCAACTACTCTTCGTCATGAATTTACTCCCGGTCAGTTATAAAGAGCATCCCATGAACCTGTGCGAAATGCTGGCTCCTGAATCGTCCATGGAATCGTGAGTGTACTGTTTTCTGGAATGACACGCCCGACCTAACTTTCTGTTTTGGATTTCAATCGCTGGTTGAAAAGAAGAAAAAAAAAACTGTAAGTCGAGGCCGTAGCCATAAATGTTTTCAGAACGAAGGGGGGGGGGGGGGGGGGTGGGAGGTCTTAGTGTTAGGGGGTGGGAGGAGTTTTGCCAAAAGGTACAGCAGCCTTTGCTTACATGCAGCCTGGAAAAACTTCCGGAAGTGGAGTTCCAACCCCAAACCCCCCATCCTGGCTTCTCTCTTTCCCATATGACAAATTGGCTGAGATTCCAACTGAATGAGGAGTACAACCTAGGCGAGTTGGTACATGTCAGAGGATAACAGCGTCAAGATGGACACAGTAAAGAAATAAGATATAAGCGCTGTCTGCTACGCCTACTCAGACACACCCGTGATGGGTTTGTTTAAACGGAGTCACTAACACTACCTAGTTACTTTATTAGATTGACCTAAACAATGTGCGGTGGGTTCTTGGGACGTGTTTTTTTGTCACCATTCGGATTAAACGTTCTGCAGCCCGGCACGATGTAGTCGATTATTTGAAAACATTTGTACCATCAATTATTAAGTAACCCGCACGTGTGCTTACTCTCCTAAATATTTAACGTACCCTATGGAATAAATAAAGAAAACTGCATGAGACTTGCGCCCACTGTGTAGGGACTCTTTTAAATGTTCGTTCAGTGTCCAACATCTGCGGAAAAGTTTCATTACCTGCGGCATTATGCAAGCCCAGCCGGCATGTTTATAATTGCTGCATCTATAGTTTTGTCTTCCCTTTTTGTTTTTGTCGCAACGAAAAGCAAACAAGCAAAAATCCGCTCTTAACCTGCAGGCAGATTTAGCTATTTATTATTTGAAAACTTCGTTGCCCACGGCAAACACCATTAATTTCGACCCAACAGTTTCAGAGGAACGCGATGTTCAATTCCATCACAGCACGGAAGAGCGGGCGCAAATAACCATTTGCACTTCGAAAGAGCTCGGCGAGGAATATAGGGAACACTAATCATTCTATCCGTAGCTTTACAAACGAAGTTCTGACATTAGCGGTCCAGTGGAATCGTGTAAAAGAAAAAGAGGGGGTGGGGAGATGGGAGTTCTGGCGCGGTGTGAGCGAACACAACCCGCAGAACTTACACCCAGCGTCATTTTGAAGAGCGTTTGTGCCAAAAAGATTCCGAGAAGCGTGCATACAGGAATGGCGAGCCAATCAAAGGAGCAAACAATGCTTGGGATTCCAGGATGTATTTTTGGCAGCGTCGTTCCCTTGTCGTTTCCCATTGTGCGGGCGCGTGCACATCTGATAAGCGGTTTACGCAGTCGGTTAAGTATGCCGTTGACGCTTAGGCAAACTGCGTGCTCACTGTGTGCTCCCGTGAAAACGGAAAACTAAACGCTGAGTCTGCGCGTCGGGCGATTATTTTGCGGCAGCGGCTGGCGTCA
Organism: Haemaphysalis longicornis; assembly: GCA_013339765.2. NCBI lineage: Eukaryota > Metazoa > Arthropoda > Arachnida > Ixodida > Ixodidae > Haemaphysalis > Haemaphysalis longicornis. The sequence goes on from CM023449.1 coordinate 235,402,769, forward strand.
GTGCTGCTTTTGCGAGAACAAATGTGTTGTCAGCTTCTCTCTCCCTTGGAAAAGAGCCGCAGAGAGACTAACGTCAAAACAAAGTTTTCGTGCACACACAAAGTTCCGAATGCTGCTAAGGTCAAGGCCTTGCATAAGCGCAGACAACGTTACGCGTGATGCAGAACGGAAATCACGGGTGAACAAAGCATTAGGAAAAGATGAGTAGTAACACGAGATTTGGCAGTTTATTGACTGCGCATGCGCTTCAACTTGAACTGCCCCATCTCCTCCTCTGCGATTGTGAACAGGGCTATCTTGGCAACCAAAAAAAGCTTGTACTGACCAACCACATAACGCATAGCACAAAAACAAAAAAAATGTCTTTGCGACAGGATCTCTTAATATGGCTCGTTACTGCTTTGAGAAACATTTAATCCTGCCAGGCAACAATCGCCGGACTCTTTTACTCGCTTTGCCATCGCAAACTGCTCGTTTTTTTGTAACCATAAGCTTTGGTTCGGCAGAAGCGGACGAACGCCTGTGCGCATGATATGCGTACCACGGTTATATCTCTAAGTTTTCATTGTGTGGTAGGCATAGTATAAAAAAACTGTGGTGCGGACCCTTTTGTGGTTATGCACTTAGTCGCGAGATTTTCATTCGGTTCTAGTTCATTCAGAAGCGTGCAGCAGATTTCATCAGAAACTGGCAGGCCGTTACATCCATCTGGGAGTTATATCTAGGCTATATTCGGCTCATTACACTTTGAATCGGTACAAGGAACGAATGATGTCCACAGTTTGCTTCCCGGTGGGTGTAAGTGTACCGCTTCATTCTGTGTGCAATTATGCGAGCGGTGGATTTTTTTCATTGTTCATTATGCGGGACACTGCTCTTCACTTATTTACGAAGGAAATGAGGAAACATGTCTTGATGCTTTTTCAAAGCACGGACTACAACTCGCATGCGATGGGTTGTAGATGCGAACAAAATTCCTTAAAAGTAAATGCTTCCACTAGTAAACAGTCCCCACCTGACGACGAACGCTAAAGTGATCTCGGATTAATTACAAAGAACCTGTTTTCCCTGGATAATAGTCTCACAGCAGCAATGGAGATAGAGCCGGCTGATCCTCAGAATAGCTGAAAAATAAAAATGTCACTGAATTCATCTTCACACAATGTCATTCCGTTCTGACCATTCCATAATAAGGCGTGTCATACACTCTAGGGCAATCCCTAGCATCACTGCAACGCACTAAGGGGGCCAGTTCAGGACATTGGCCTAATGCGGAGCTTCAAAATAAGGTTGTTCGTGCCTTGAATGTATTTTTTACCTCGAAAGGAATAGCGACAAAGTATTAGGTGACGTATTCGCTTTTTACCGTGACTCAGTCAGCACCAACCCAGGAGGACATTCTATAGACAACTATAAAATAAAAATGTCACTAAATTCATCTTCACACAATGTCATCACCATTCCGTTCTGACCATTCCATAATAAGGCGTGTCATACACTCTAGGGCAATCCCTCTAGCATCACTGCAATGCACTAACGCGGCCAGTTCAGGACATTGACCTAATGCGGAGCTTCAAAATAAGGTTGTTCGTGCCTTGAATGTGTTTTTTTTAGATCGACAGGAATAGCGACAAAGTATTAGGTCACGTATTAGCTTTTTACTGTTACTCAGTCAGCAACAACCCAGGAGGACATTCTATAGACAACTATTAGTACTCACGAAATTGTCGTGAACTGTGGGCTTGTATAGCCGGGACTATGACTTTGTATTGGTGAAATGGAGTAGCTGGGATCACATTCGCTTCCAATCTCTCCAATCAATAAACCAGTTAAACCACCACCACCACGAATAAAGCAGATTGAGCAAAGTGGTAACAATGTGCGTACCATTTGGCTTAACGCAGGCAGCCGCAATTAGCACTACAGAACGTCATGATTGCATTACGGGATGCCGCAGCATAGACCAAACCTTTGAGTCGAATGTGTTACTGGCGGCATCAACTGGTCAATCCAGTGCGATGTGCGAAAGCTTACCCACGGGATTGCCCTAGAGTCTAACTGCGAAGGCAGCGAGTTGCCCCCTAACGCTTGCTATTACATCACTTGCTACGGACCAGCGCCTGCCTAGTGTCCAATTCCTTCCCTCGTGGTATTTTGCGCTGGGTGATCATACGAACATGCAAACACTGGCGATCAGACGAAAAAAAGCGAAAACGCCCGCGTGTTCGAGATTGCGGCGGCGCACGTTTAAGATCTCCAGGCGGCCAACATTTATCCGGAGCCCTCTGCTAGGGCGCGCCTCATCGCTGTGCAGTTTCGGCGCGTTAATTAAAAACCGCACATCAATCAATCAATCAAATCAATCAATCAATCAATCATCATCAATCAATCAATCGATCGGTCGGTCATCGATCAATCAATCAATCGCCAATCGGTCGGCCGGTCATCAGGGCCTCGGTCAGGTCAGCGTCGGTCGGTCGGGGTCGGTTTCGGTCGGGGCCGGCACGGCCAGGCCTGGCCTGGCCGGCCGGCCTGGCATGGGCCATGGCCTGGCAAGCAAGGCAGCCAGACAGCCACTGCCAGGAAAGCCAAGCGGCACTGGAGTCAATCAAGCCGGCAAGGCGGCCTGGCAGCGGCCGGCCTGGCCTGGCCATCAAGGCCCAAGCCTGGCCTGGCCATCAACCTGGCCTGACCAGCCAATCAGCCGGCCTGACCAGCCACAGCCAGCCTGGCCAGCCACAGCCAGCCTGGCCAGCCAGCCGCCTTGCCAGCCACAGCCAGCTGGCCCCAGCCACAGCCAGCCGTTGTCTGCCAGCCAGCCGGCCTGGCAGCCAGCCAGCCAGCCAGCCAGCCAGTTCAGCCAATTAGCCAGTCAGGTAATTTCCAGGGGGTCTTACAGGTGGCACAGCCAGTAGCCAGCCAGCAGCCAGTCAGTCAGCCAGTCAGTCAATCAATCAATCAATCAATCAATCAATCAATCAATCAATCAATCAATCAATCAATCAATCAATCAATCAATCAACATTGAGGATCAGTGTTTAGTTCTCACACTGCCACCGCTTGATTCACAGTGCGGCCCCAACATCTGTTGTCTGCGCAACGAAGTTCTGCAATTACTCCGTCAGGTACTTTCCGGTCTTAAGGTGCTCCTTCGCACGGAGCGTCCGCATGCAGCGAAGGTGCAGTTCCAGTTCCGTCTTTGGCATCAAAAACATTTTCCTGACCAGTTAAAAAGACTGGATCACCTCTGGATTTTTTTCTGGAAGCGTCGGTATCGATGCATCGGTATCAAAATTCTGTCCTCAAACGTACACGAATTTGCGCTTCTCTGTCGGGCAGAATGCCCGTGGGTCCCCAGAAGTAAAGCAAAGACGTTGAAAAACCTGCGACGGAACTGTGAGATTCTAGCTTAAACTAGGAAAATTATTCTTAGCGAGGTGTTACTGATGACGTAGCTTGATGGATGCTCTGTTTCTATGGCCGTGACAGAAACATGTTTCAGGATTTCTTTAGAGGGCTCAAGGTGAGTGCTAGCTGCTGCAGGGCAACCTTTTGTGGATCGCGCGGCGGTGTCGCGTCGCGCCCAATAAAATGAAACCTTTATGTAGGTGTTTCAATTCAGTGTCAAACGTTAGTGCGCTTGGGGATGTAACTCTAAATGCAAAAATGGCACCGCGACGCACAGGGAAGGTGGGAAGCTCCTATAGCTTGTGACACAATGGCTTCATCACGGAAAAAAAAATGAAAGAGGAGCGGGTGAGGGAAATGCCAGCTTTCTTCGCTTCTTTCTCTGCAAATAACGCATCGTTTGCTCGTTCGAACACAAAACCGCCTGAGGATCACCTAGGAAACGTGTGATCTTTCAGTTGAAAAACAAAAAAATAGAGTCCCACATCTTATATAGTCACAGCTAAATCTACCCGTCTAAGCCCGGTGTAATGTTCATACTTGTCAACATTGTTGAAGAAGAACAAGACATTACGCAAATATAAGACAATAGATTAATACAGAAGTGATATTTGCAGTGTTCCTTTATAAAAAATCATATATGTTTGACTTTTGCGAAATTAAATACTTCATCAACTGCAGAAAAAATATTCACTCCGCCATCGCCTGCTGTCGCCCGCGCCACTATAGCTTCGGGCGCCATTTTAAGAAATCAATCGGCAACAGTTACGAAAGGTCCCGAAAAAAAAAAAATGAAACTTTATGTAGGTGTTTAGGTAGTGCGCTTGGGGGTAACTCTAAATGCAAAAAACCTGCGCACGACGCCCCCACATTCTGCTTGTAACGCGGGTGAGGGAAACGTGGAGAACCCTAACTTCCCCCCCCCCAATATGCAACGAAAAAAAGGGAAACTTATATCCCGACAAAAAAAGCGGTTTCTCCGAGAAGAGGGGGATACCGCAAAACCGACAACAGGGAACCACAGAAAACGTTGAAGACAGCAACTTCCCTTAGCGCGCCTCGATCCCCGGAAAAAGAAAAAACCCACGCGCGACCCCACGCAGGGCCCCCCACCATCCCGGCCGAAAGAAACCCTCCAACCCCCCTATCCCCCGACCCCCACTGAACGCGCCTCTTCGCGTTTCTCGTACGCGCCTCTTCGGCGTACGGCAGCGTTGGCATCGAGACACACCCGGGTTTGGAGCAGTTGGAAAGCGGGAAATTTAAAATAATTTAAGCAAACCAGTGGTGTCTTTACCTTGGGAGGAGCGCGACGCAAGAGGAACAACATGAGAGGGTGAGCGGGAAAGCGAAGGGAGGGCATTTACTTGGCAAAAGTCGATAAAGGCTATCGTCTTTTGTCGAAATTTGCAACGAAAGGAGCAGATACGCGGCCAATTTTTTTTTGGCGTTCTTGGCCTAGAAGCCCTTGCGCCATTAAATACAATCATCATCATAATGTTTCCCCTTCTAGAAGGAGTAGGTCGTTGTCAGCACGAGCACTTTTCCCTTTTCATTCGGGAAAACTGTAACGAGACACAACGTCACGGAAACTGGGAAAAGGGTGAAGAAGGGGTAATCGACTACCAAGCAGTACGGGTGGCAGCGGCTTATTTCTTTGCCGTCCCCCATTAATTGGGGAATCACCCAGGCCGACTCGACGAGGCTTCCGTGACTGTAAATCAAAGCTTTCCCCGTCTAGGCGCGCAATGCATGGCTAAGCCTAATGGTGTGTCCTTCATCTTAGCGTTAGCGGCACCATTGGGAATGTTTGCTAACACACAGCAGCCCCGTCATCGGCCAACGCCCGGCCGAGAACAAACCACGAATTTGTGACTCCTTCCATGAAGCAGCGTGGCTACCTGCCAAGGTTTGCCATTCTGCCTGCCGGGCTGAGCAGAACTGGCAAGCCTCCAAGATAGAAAAAAAGTTCCAACTTTGTACCCTCGTATCCTACGTCTTCCCATGAAATGGTGGCCAGACAGTTAGGTAAGTTAGAAGCAGGTCGTTCATTTTAAACGTTTTCGTTTTGTTTGCTGGTAGGATGATGACATTACTCGGAGGCACCATTCTTACGTAGTAAGCTTTGGTTCCTGAGGCGAGCTTCTTTAGTCTGGCGACTTCATTTAAGCCTACAGTAGATTCATTACGGAGCGTGGTCGCTTCAGCTTAAGGTTACAAACCTATTCCGGCTGCCCCAAGCTAAAAGATACAAGCTTTCCTTATTCGAACGTTTACTGTGCAGCCCAGCACGGTAAAGGCCGGCATAGCGAAATGTACGGGAAAAAGTCGTTCTCATTAATGAAGTCTAAGAGGCTGCGGTGATATGGCCCAACGAGCCAGAGTTCGTAGTCGGGATGTCGACCAGGGTACATTCTCACACAGTTTAACTGCGGATGTCGGGAGCGCTGCAGACAACGGCCAGTTCTCAGAACATGGTGGATGTCTGCGGTCGATGCCAAAGTCTTCGCGTCAAGCAAGGAGAAGCGACAGCAGTTTATTTATAAAGCAAGGAATATGAAGAAGTTGGACCGCCTTTACTCATTTGTTGAGATATTTTTTGACCACACAGGCACGTCGCTACAAAGGGCAGAGAAGCCACGTCGCGGTCATTTACCGTAACCATTCAGCCCCGCTTCATCAGCGAGTCAATAAACTTACCTTTATCAAATAACAATATGCTGCAATTAGTAACGTAGTTTAGCGGTCGCGTAGTGTTGTTGGAATCATAGGCATGCGCACAGGGGGGGAAGGGGGGGCGGCCGCCCCCCCCTAATCATCTGAAGGGGGGCGCCAAATTTGCCCCATACCTTGCCGATGTAACACATGAAAGTAAAAATTTCTGCTCAGAAATATTTTGTGTGTTGCAATTCCATCGTATTGAAATTAAAATTTTACGAACATCCCTCTTTGCACTGCGTTCGCACCGCTAGGCCTTCAGTGGGAAGAGGTCGGGAGCTGATGTAGGGGGGGGGGGCGCAGCGCTAAGACTTTGCCCCCCCTAATCGAGAACTCTGCGCACGCCTATGGTTGGAATGACGAGATACGGAAGTGCGCGAAATAAGCCTTGATTTACGGTGACAAGCAAATCTTTATTATGAAAGCCATGCATGGAGTTATTCGCAGTGGCATTGGAGAATGGGGACAAGGCTCATGGGTGGCTTGTGAACAACAAGGTATTTGCCCAACTACGTACCTTACTTAAAACGCTTTACGGTTTAATTCTATCGGTAATATCAATGTTTGCTGCTCAGAACCTATCTTTTTTTTAGTCCTAGCTTGTCTTTTCAGCCAAACAACATTTATTTCTCTCTCTAGCACAGAGTATCCAAGGAAGTTATGTGATATGTACGAGACAACTTTAAGCTTTGGAATGGCTCTGTCAGCAACCGGTGCTTCGGGCATGGATGGCGGTGGACGTGTCCCGTACGTTCGGAATAATCTCAGCATTCTGAGTTACAGTGGTGCCCAGGTTTCCCGCTGCTGTATACTTTCTGCTCATAATGTGAAATAAACACACAAATGGGCCAAGTTACGCTCAAGCGTAGCGTGATAGAATATTCTGAGGAGTGACGCTCTTGTCTTCTGCAAAGCTGCGAATAACTCTGAAGTGTTTGTTGTAAGAGTCGTGCATTCTTAGCCGTGTTCATAGGGGTAACAACAGGCTCTGATGGTAGAGTCACCATCGGTAACCGCCCCTTGGCAACAACACCGATGAATCCCAACGATACAATCCAATCACATAACACCGATGAATCGCATGAATTGTGCAGTAAGGTGCCATTATTCTGGATAAAAAATTGAGTCTCTTTTTATTACTTATTTGATTTACACAGATGCTCATTTTGTTATTAATGGTGTGCAGGTGTCCTGATATGCGGTTATTTCAGCGGCCTCTTTAGTTCAGGGCTGTTTAGCCTCATGGGCAGGCACGTGGAACAGAACCCCAGTGACGAACCTTACCCCCTTTGTTTTCTTTTGGCCACTCAAACTCGATCACTTTGCTTTTCTGTTTTTAATTTTCTGTCCCATTTTTATTTGCATTATTTGCGTAAAATAATGCAGCCACATTAAATGATTGGGAAATGCCGGAGAGAAACAGAGAGTAAGGGATAATATAAACGTCCGCCGTGGTCAAGTAATTGCCGTGGTAGAGACGACCATTGAGACCAATAAGGAGTGTAAGGACCGGCGGGTAACAGCAAGGTATTAGAGCTGTGTCGTCGTTAATTCTTCTTTTGTCCCGTCCTTTTTTGCGCTGACTTTTCGATATGGTCACTATGAACCAACTAGCCCAACTTGCCATCCTTCTGCAGAGATAATGGCTTTGTCGGTAACGTGTGCTGCTTCTAAAAGGTGCCAGGGGGTTTCCGCAGACTGGACGGCGCGTTCCCAACCAACGGCTCATTGCTTTGATTATGTCGCTTGATAGTGGGATGGGAGGAAGGGCAGCATAAAGCAGCATATTCTGTTCCACGTTGCTATCCCAGTACTGTTTGTAAAAATGATGTTCCAGACATGTTGCAATATGCTTACCTCGCGTGATTGCTTTTTACTCTTTCTCTGTTTTTATCTTTTAAGATGTTTGACCCATCTGCCCGCATTCAGCGAAGTATACTTGCATGAGCTTGTTGCCCGTTCGTTTCCACAAAATCTTGCAGACAAGGCAGCAACTTCAAGATCTACTACATATGTTTAGATCCTCGGCGCAAGACACAAATATTCAAAACAGGATGAGCTTTCCAGTAATAGGAATTTAACACGCTCATAGTGTCGCGAATCAAAACTTTGTTCGCTAACGTTTCGTCACTTAGGCTTAGCTCGAGCAAAAAAGCTCAAAGAGAGCTAGCACGCGGAAAAATATTTTCTTCCACTGGAATGGCAAAACAATTTTTCTCAATTTTTTTAATTTAACAAACTTCCTCAAGAACAAACGAACCCCATATTTGAACTTTGCCAAAGTGCCCAAGTTTCCAGTGAGATTTCTCGTGGCTTGATCGCTTTATTTTCGCTCTGTTCACTTTAACATTCTCCCGTGGCGGAAGGCGCCGTAAAGAAACACAATTTAAACAACAAAGTAATAGCGTTGCCTCGTAAACACTGTACTCCTATCTTTGGTCGTGTAGAAATGCTCTAAGAAGAAAAACGCTAGGAAGTAATCCCTGCGCAAAGGTGTGTGCACACCTGATTGTTTTTGGCACACCATGTAGCCGGCATTTCAGGTCCCAACAAACCAGGTGTAAGCATTTCTCCTTCCTGAGTCTGGGACATTTTGCAGGAAGCTGAGACATTTATTCTCCTTGAGACGGAAACACCGGCCCAGCTTGTTTGCTCTGTCCTTTCTGAACAAATCCGAACAGCCGAAACAAGTAGAATCGAATTATAAACTTATGCACGACTGAAAGAAGAAACACTGCTCAGCATGGCTGAGCAAATGCAAAAAGTTGAAACACATCATCTGATCACTGAATAAAAGTTCTATATATAATGATAAAAACAAGCGGGTCCTCACTGTTTAGAAAAGAGGGTTGTTTCATTCTCTGATATTCCCCCGTTAATACTGGAAGGTTTAGTTCTTCTACAAATCAAACATTGGTTTTGCAGAGCGCCCGAGTATACTGTGTACACGATTTGTTGAATTTTTCAAACACGGGAAGGCAGTGTGCGAAGTTTTAAATAAAGTGCGAACAAACCCAATATTTCAGTCAGGAAAGCGCCAAGTACGGAAGCACTGAAGAATTCTCTTGACTAAGAATGCACAGACAGTATAACACACACAAAAGGGGAAAATCTACGTCGGGCTGTGCTCCTCCCTCGAAAACCTCAAGAACTAACAAAGGCTCTGCAGCTCGAGCTAAAAATATCTGATATCTGTCGCTCACGGGGCCAAAGAACGAAAGTTAAGCAGTTGTTGCGAAAGGCGCTATATGTGCTTAGTGTACCCCGCTTCTTCATGACTGGTTCTACCTCTATCACATGTGGCACGTTGCTTCTCTGAGCATGTAAACTTGAAGTGTATATCAAGCGCAATGGAGGTGGTAGAACGCTCTAGATGCACCTTACTCTCCTTTTCTCCCAAGACGACTGGTGTTAACAGAAAACGGAAAGAACTCAGTGATGCAAATCGCTTTGCAGCTTTCAGTTTGGAAACAGAGCGTCTATGCGGATCAGTCTATTTGTTTCGTGTGCCAGGCAGGGTTATCGCATGGAGTACAATGTTCTAAGAGCAAGAAAAGCTAAAAAAATAGTTAAAAAAGTATAAAAGCCACGGCCAATCAGCAAGGAAAAATGAAGTGCATAAGGACTACCTGTCACATACACGTGAGCTGTCGTTGTGAATGTTTCGAAACAAACATGGATTTAGCAAAACAGTACTTGTTTTCGGATTCTACGCTTCATACACGTGGTCAAACGAGACTTATAGACGAAGGCTCAATGTTCCGAGGCGTGGTTATAAAGATAAGAAACGGAACTAAGAGGATTTTGGATACTTAAACGAAAGCAACGGTAGAAATGTTTAGTTGTTTCCTTGCGCTGTAGCAAGTTGCATCTTAATTTACAGCGCTTTCCTGATATGTTCGTCATATACATAAAACTAGTAAAAGATACAAGACCTCTCAACGAGTAAGCGTGAAAATTTATATCAATAATTATTATTTATGTAAATAATTATTTTATAGTAATTATTTTTAACCTGCGCGGTTTAGGATCGAGAAGTCACTAGACACAGATTTTAATATCATGCTGAGCAGAGCAGGTTGGTGTGCTTTACTAAGCGCTCTTGAATTAGAAATCGCTGACAAGGTGATTTTGCCAGCAAAGTCGCAAATAAACGACTTCAAGATAGTTCGGAGGTTTAGTAGGCTGTGGGTACGGGTGTAGGCGACCTTCGTTTTTGGAAAGTGGACTCTCCTATTGCTATATACGTATATGTGGATATCCATATGACTGAATTTTATATACCCGAAATGTATCCTTAGTGAAACACGGTAGGCTTTTTGCGTTGCTTTATTTCTTTCGCCCAATCAGCGCGCGTTGCAAAAGCCTGTTTATTTAAAAAGCAGAGTCAACCCATAAGTATGTATAGGCAAGGCATTTGCCAACTTCAAAACTGCTGGAATGGTTCGCTATCAACGTTGTTCAGCGGAAAAAATAGCCTGAGCATATTTCAGGCGAAACGTATGTATGACCGAAAGCACTACTTTCGTTTAAAATACTCGTTGGATCGATTCCTGGGAAAAAAAAATACGCCCATCTTTCCCGCGAGGGGAACCCTGATGTGATGCGACGCATAGGGGGGGTTCAATTGGTGTTTCCATTGGGTTGATTCTCTAATCGCGTGAAACGTGTTCTGAACGCGTAGGATGCATTCCATCACATGCGGGTGTTCTTATCCGCGGGAAAGATGGGCGTAATTTTCATTCTTTTACTGAGAGAGAGAGATTGGTTGCCATTTTCAGCGGTTGCACTTTACTTTGAGCACGACGGCTTTGTGGTCGCTGAAGTACACGGTCAGTGGATCGCGAGCGCTGACTGAACCGCCGCAACGCGCTACCCCCTTTATATTCACAGCGCTTGAAGGAGAGGAGACAGCGGAGGAGAGTCGCGCACGCGCGCACTTTGCGCGCCGGAGCAGACGCGAGCGGAGCGAAGCGCGCGTGCAGCTGTTGTTATTATGTTAATGAGACGGAGTGAGAGTGTTGCGCACAGCTGTCGGAGAGAAGAACGGAGGAGAGCTGCGCATGCGCAGGTGGTGTGCGGACGCCGCCGACGCCGGAGGGACATACCCCCAGCAAGAGAGAGAGAGAGAGAGAGGAGAGAGAAGAGAGAGAGAGGAGAGAGAGAGAGAGAGAGAGAGAGAGAGAGAGAGAGAGCTCTTTAATGTGGGCTGGAGAGGTCAGCTCTGCTAGCGGCAGTGCTTGCTACGCCAGATGGGGATGATTACAATGCAGTGAAGTGAATGTGAGAAATCGGGAAAGCAGCAATAGAGAGAAAAAAAGTTAAATAAAAATGGCACGCAATGTAGTGCAAGGAAAAAACTCGAAATAAAGTTAAGCAAAAGACAAGAAAAATTGAGCGAATGGAGCCCAGGAAGCAGAGCGCCTAACAGGAAAAGGAATCAAAGCGTACACAACGACGCAAACGCGTACAGACGTAGCCATGCGCACAATGGAAAAATTATTACAAAGTTTTGTCCAGTCCTGAATCTCGCAGAAAACGCAGAAGAATTTTCGTCCCTAAATATGAGTCATTGTTGTCCCAGGGTCCAAGAAAGTGACACAACTGAAGGCTTGCTCCGCGTCGAACACGAGACAGGCAGCTCGCCGCTGTAACTCGCGCAGCGGAAAATCGCGGGCATATACACAACAAGTGCTCGGTAGTCTCGCGCACAGCGCACGTGGGGCACAGTGGTGAATCCTCCCACCCTATTCTGAACTTGAAGCTTCGGGTGTAAGCCACGTTGAGACGCAAACGATGCAGTACACCTTCAGACGCTTTGCTTAGGTCGGGTGGAACACGGAATTTACAGAAAGGGTCAATTCCATGTAGAGGTGGATATCCGCTGCGAGGGTGCTGCCACTTCAACATTTGCTCTCTCCAACCAGTTCGATAGATAAGGGCACAACCATCCTCTCGAGAGAAAGGAAGCTGTGTCGTGTTACGCAGAGAGTGGCCAGCGCTGGCGGCTGCATCAGATATTATATTTCCTTCTATTCCCGAATGACCAGGAAGCCATTGAAGCACAATGTAGTGGCCCGCGCGCACTACCGCTGTGTGGATTTCACTAATTTCACACACAAGCTGACTGCAATGGTTGGACAGCCTTTTTAGAGCTTGCAAAGCACCCCGTGAGTCTAAGAAGATCACCCATCGTCGAGCTTGATGTGCACCAATGAAATGAAGGGCAGCCCTTACAGCCGCTAGCTCAGTAGCGGTGGATGATGTTTTATGGCTCAGTTTTTTCCTGATTGTGCACTGGACCGACGGAATCCACACGCCAATGGCAGATGATTCTTCGGTCACTGAGCCATCCGCATAAACGTGGGTGTTGCTTGCGTACGCGGTAAATATATACTCAAGTGTGAAAAACTTCAGTGCAGGTGCGGGCATGGACGACTTTTTGCTTATTCCGGGAATTGTCGTTATTATATTCCATGGTGCAAGTATCCACAGTGGCAATGCTGGCTTCACAGGTCGCTGGAAATTTGCTGGAAGCAAGTCTTTTACATGGGATGTAGTGGTGGCTGCCAGATGATGCGCATGGCACCGAGTGACGTGACGTAGTGACGTTCGAAGGCACTCTTGATGTTGAAGCACTGACGCAGAGAGGCACCGAGCTTCCCGCAGTGTTCCAATTGTCGACGTGCATTTGGGAAGACCCAGGCACACGCGTAGAGCTTTCGCCAGCACTGAATCGATGCCCTTCAAATTTGTAGAAGACAGTTGATCCAGGGCCGGCAGGCTGTAGCGTAAAAGGCCGAGAAAGAGTGCTTGATAGACTCCAAGAAGAGAGGACACGGAGCATCCCCAAGATTGTCCACTCAGCATGCGCAAGATGCGCACAAAAGACAAAAGCCTCTCTTTCAATTGCCGAATATGGGGAGTCCAAGACATCGAGCGGTCAAAGACGACGCCGAGAAATTTGTGGCATTTGACATAGGGCTGCCTTGATGGGTACTGGCTCGATCTGCCAACCTATCTTGCGTAGGACGGCTCGTCCGTGCTCCATGTGACTGAGCCGGATTCTCTGATTCGAAGGGGGCTTCGATGAGCTCCTCCACCGTGTTGTGGACGCCCATGTCTAGCAGTCTTTGCGTGGACGAGTATATGGGAATGCCGAGTGCTTGCTTCGTTGCCTTGCGAAGCATCGTGTTTAGGGTGTCCCTATTCGCCTTCGTCAGCTGGAGATACGGGGCGGAGTAGGTAACCCACGACACGACGAAAGCGCGTACCAGGCGCATGGCATCGTCCTCTTTCAGGCCTCGGTTTCGGTTAGATACCCTCCGAATCATACTGAGTATTTGTTCGGATGTAGTCTTGATCTTTTTGACGGCGGCGTGTGCCTTCCCGTCGCTCTGAAGTAGTAGTAGGCCGAGAATCCGAATCTGCTGAGTTGGCTTGATGGCCGTTCCGTCGATGGTGATGGTCACGTTCGGCAGCGGCTCCTTCTGAGGTTTCCCCGGTTGGATCATGAGCAGCTCAGATTTCTGGGGAGCGCAGCTCAGTCCGCACGACTTGGCGTACTCGTGCCAGTACCCATCAAGGCAGCCCTTCCGGAAGACTGGAAGATGAGCATTCTGACCAAACCCCTTCCCCGGAACATGACGCCAGGCAAGGACGACGAGAGGCGCACCGCGCGGGCAAAAGCAATGGCCCGGAAGCTGGAAGAGAACCCCAGGGTCCTCTACGCGGACGCCTCGCTCCGAAAACACAGCGACCGTCGGCGGTAGTTACGTCCAGAGACCGGCTGATCGTCAGCGCGTCCCTGAAGACAACAGACCCCGCAGTTGCCGAGGAAGTGGCCGTGGCCCTGGCACTCGCACAGCCATGCGTGCACACCATGGTCACCGACTCAATGACAGCGTACGGAAGCTTCCGCAGGGGGGTAATCTCTTCCGCGGCCCGAGCCATTCTGTCCAAGTGCAAGCCACCGGGAAGAGCCATAGAGCTCGTGTGGGTCCCGGCTCACTCGCGGGTAGCAGGCAACACCATCGCCGACTACCATGCCCGAGAAATGTCAATCCGGGCCGAGAACGAGCCGGAAGAGCTACCGCACCCGGTTACCAGCTTTCGGGACATTACCCGGGTGTACCGAGAGGAGAGGTGCAGACTGCCGGAACCGCACCCCAAACTGACTAGGCAGCAACAGACGATCCTGCGTCGAGCGCAGGCGGGATCGCTTGCGCATCCCGTACTGATGAACCTCATGTACCCTGCGGAACACGATACGCTCTGTCCGTTTTGCAAAAGAGAGAGGGGCACCCTGCCACACATCTTGACAGAGTGTACAGAACTCAAGACCCCCCCTCCTTCCCTTCCCCACAACACCCCCAATCCCCAACCCCTTGAGCGATGGGAGACCTTGTTGACCAGCCCCGCCTTGCCGACTCAGCTCGCACTGACAGACAGGGGCCAGGAGCTGCTGGGAACATATGGGTCCCGTAACTAGGGAACCACCCCGTCTGGTGCCAGCGCGCACCACCGATTTCTTGGGCTCAGTAAAAGTTGATTCCTCCTCCTTGACATAGGGTATCTGCGTACCTTCTACACTGAGCGTATATCGTGAGACGTCACGCCGAGTGAAGGCAATCGCTGCACACTTCTGAGGGGAAAAGATCAACCCGCAGCATCTCAGGTACTTTCGCATCGCGAGGATCGCTCTCTGAAGTACGGCACGAATGTTTCGGCGGTTTTTGCCTGAGGCCCAGATGCAGATGTCATCTGCGTACAGCGAAATATTGACGCCTTGGGGAAGAACGTTGGCAGGCGTATAAGGCATGTGCTGAAAAGAGTCGGACTCAAGACGCCGCCTTGAGGAACTCCATGTGTGACAGGATGCTCGGTCGTTGCGCCATCACTGGTGACCATATAGACGTACCGATGTTGTAGGTAATCGCAAAGCCACTGGAACATACGTCCTCGCAGCCCTACGAACATCATCTCTCTTCGGATAGCTTCGTGTGCCACGCTGTCAAACGCTGCCTTGACGTCCAAAAACAGCTATGTGATGTTTCCAGCTGCTTTTTGTTGCGAGATATCCATCGCCAGGGAAAGTATGTTATCCGTACTGCTTCGTCCTCTCCTGAACCCAGACATCTGCGATGGATAAACACCTCAATTTTCAAGGTCCCAAGCAAGCCGTTCTAACACCATCTTCTCCATCACCTTGCCAATACAACTTAAAAGTGCAATTGGCCGGTATGAATCTATATCGGTTGCCGGCTTGCCTGGTTTAAGGACCGCAACGATCCGGGCGACTTTCCAGCTGGCCTCAAGGCGCCCTCTCTGCCACGTATTTGGCTCTACGCCACTTGGGCCCAAAAGCTCTTCATCAGCTCCTCTCCGAGCAAGAGATGCGTCGCATCTAACAAGGGCACAAAGTGGTTAACGACGGCGTCCGAGATGTGATGGCAGCACAACACAAATAAAGTTGCTCCAGCTGCGCCAACCACAAAAATCATGCACTCCTCCGTCTAACGATAATGATGGCTGAACGCGAGGCTTTCTCGTGACGGATTCTTCGGTTGTCATCTGAGTTTTCCAAACCGCTTCGACCCAGTCAATTTGGTCCCCAATTTGGAAGATATTTGGATTTTATGCGAGGGATAAAAACACCGTCGAAGACCTCTATTTAGGCCCTGTGATTGTATTGTGTCTATGTAAAACACTCAAGGACGGGACTTAAGTCTTAGAACGGGACTTCAGTATTTGTAAATGCAGAAATTCCAGACAAAATATGGCCGCGTATCTGCTCCTTTTGTTGCAAATGTTGATGAAAGAGGATAATCGACTGGCGCCCCTGCCAAGTAAATGCCTCCCTTCTCTTTCCCGCTCACCTCTCACGGTGTTCGTCTCCCGTCTCGTTCCTCCCAAGATAACACGCTAGAGGTTCGCTCAAGTCGATTTAAATTTACAGCGTTCCACTCCTCCAAGTTGGGTGCCTCGATGCCAGCGCTGCCGTGAGGCGGAGACGCGCGTGAATCAAGGCACCCTACTACAGCGTTTATATAACCAGGTTGCCCTAGTCCACGAGCATTCCAAGCGCAACGTGGACTCTTTCGTTGCTGTTTCCATTTGATTTCTTAAATGACAACAGGAGGTATACTTGGGCAACAGCAGGCGACAGTTTCCTGCTATTGATGTAGTATTTCATTTGCTATCGCAAGAACCAAGCATCTATGAATTTTTTAATAAAGAAACACTGCAAATGTCCCTTATGTATTGATTTTCTGCCTTATATTTGCGTAATGTCTTGTTCTTGTTCAACAATGTTGACAAGTATGAACACTGACACCGGACTTAGACGTTTAGATTTGGCTGTGGGTATATAAGACTATTGCGCAGCTTTCGTTTCACTTTGGTTGAGTGGCTGAATCGAGTCACAGATAGCCCGTCAGACAGACAGACATACGAAGATTTCTGAGTTTAAGTAGCCCAAGAAAGACTATCGTCTTTACAAATTGGGGCAGTTTCGCCCTAGTGGCGCGAAAACTTCGCAAGCAGCGACGCTGACGGCCCCACCCAGCTTAATTCTTGGTTCGGCTCAGTTTATGCGTGATTATTCTCGGAGGCTCTGCCAAGTTTCCTGCGTGGGGTCGTCGTTGGCCCCCAAAACAGCAATGAACACCAGGTCCTTAAAGTATATACAATGCACGCACTCCCACCGGCTTTTCGGTGAGGCGCCTAAAGCAGCGGAGGGCACAGCGGGACGATCGTTCACTTAACATTTTTGAACACCTTCGGCGGCCACCGTTCGGCTTCTGTGGGTGATTCACGTGATCGCTTAAGAAGTTGATTAACGTGATCACTTCTCGGCCTGTTGGCTTCTTTCATTCTGCAGTTATTTATTTTTTCACCGTCAAAGCTTCACTCCTCGTCGCACAAAGTGATAAAGCGAGCCACCCCGCGACGTTGTTTCCGAAGCCGTACTTGTACCGGCTGTATGGCGCCTGTGACAGGTGGCGACACGAGTCCCGGCCGAGCGCGGCGAGGCAAAGCTACCGCGAAGCGGTGCCGGCGCGCGCGACGACGTCATCGCTTGGCGAGGTTTTTTTGCGCACGTTCGCTGGCCCAACCACGAGCTTTACCATGCATCTCCGTTAAAAACATTTATCTCAAATAGGATAGTAACGGGCCCAGCCGCCAAAATAACGATATACCAAGTAGAGCGCACCATAGCATTACGAAGTGAATTCCTGACGAAGCATCAAAAACTGGCACCAGGGGTGGTGGTGCGTTAGCGAAATAGGGCGCTAGTATGCTACGCGCTTGTACAGCCCGGCATCAACCCAAGTCGCCGCTGCAGCTTGGTTCAGCGAGATTCTGTCAAGAGAAAACTCTGCAGAGTAAACCACCACAAAAATTATAGCAAAGACTGGCACGAGCAAGGATAACAAGTTGGTACGCTACGCTTGTCCCACTCGCGCTAAATGTTTAAATCCAGCTATAACGAGCCATACTGAAGTTATATCCCTACAATGACTGTTCTCTCAGGTAAGGCAATTAGTAATGACGTGCTTTAGTTGTAGTAGCTACAGATTGACCAACCGTTTTGTCACCCCACTGGATTTCGGAACGCGCGCGACGCGAATTCGACCACCGGGTGTGCTCGCACATTCGACGCTGCGAAAGACAGAAGAGGTCGAACAAAGCGTCCATCCTCGCAACGGGTCCATAGACGACCCGCGTAGGCTTTGCAGTGAGAACCCAGCTACTGAAGGGACTCTAAATAAACGCTCCCGGCGGACCCAGCTTACACGTTGAGACCAGTGGCCCAGCAGATCTCCTAGTCCCGATTGCAAGGACCTGCGCCCTTCCCCATGACCTACTTTCGAATCAATGTAATGAAGTTAAGAAGCCGTCTGTGCGGAAGTAGAACGTGCACTTCTCCAAGTTTGCGTGCGCGCACACATGCACCGTGATCACAGCAGAGAGGCACAACAGCGGTGAGCCTAAATAGAGACCGCGTGGGGTGATAGAAATAAAGGGAAGCGAAAGAATGATCCAAGAGGTCGCGTTCAGGATGAAGGCGGATGACACGCCAGAACAAGCGAGGCGGAGCGAGGGTTTCGGCACACCCGTCAGAGGCCCCTCACCCGGAATTAGGCCACGGCTTGAAACGGGTGCTTTTCAAGCGGATGCCTTTGAAACGAAAACAACTCAAAATTCGCCCGCAGAAGAATGAATTAACAAACAAACAAACGAATAAATAAATAAAAACGAATAAATAAATAATAAATAAATAAATAAATAAATAAATAAATAAATAAATAAATAAATAAATAAATAAATAAATAAATAAATAAATAAATAAACAAATAAATAAATAAATAAATAAATAAGGCTCGTGTTTAAAATACTGCAAAATAAACGCGATATACCATAGCGCTGAGCGCTATCGCTGCCAAGTGGCGCTCTTGAGAAATGTCTGCGTAATTCTTCTCCGACCAAACAGGCCGAAATCGGTGCAGTGGGTGATGAACGCGGCCCGTTGCTCTGTTTTTTTTCTCATCCTCATCCCTTTATCCGCGGAAAAGCAACGGCCATCTTGGAGAGAAAGGGAGGGAGGGGGGGGGGGGTTCCTGTATTATTTGTGTGCTAGAGCCGCAGCCTGCACTCTGTGTGGTCGCGGCGGTGGTCCTGTCGGGTGGTTTCGTGTCTGTGTATTTAGAGCAGCTGGCGGCGGCTCCTTGCGCAGTGCGAATAGTGCTCAGTCGGAGAGGCCTTTGAGAGAGCAAGGCGTTGTTGAAAGGCAAAAACGCTCGTGTGTACGAGATTTCGGCGCATGTTAAAGGTACCCAGGTGGTCAAAATTAATCCGTAGCCCTCCACTACGGCGCGCCTCATCGCCTTTGTTGCGTCGGCGCGTTAGACCCTACGATCAATCAATCAATCGTTGTTGAAAGGATAGCCGTTCACGCGCCATACCTCACTTATTCAGCGTCTCGTTCGCTTGGCTTCACCCCATTGTTCATCGCGTACCCGAGAAGCGAATGGCGTTCTTTTTGTAAGAAGCACCAAATTTTGTGTCGCGTAAGCATTTTGTTAGAAAATATCAAAGGAAGAGTTGGGGTGAAACAGGGAAGAGAAAATAACGTCACGTGACACAACTCAAGACCAAAATGTTCTTCTGGGATCCGGGCTGAAACAACGAAGAGTTTGCTCCGAGGAAGGCGTCGTTCACTTACATTCAATGGTTTTCGATGTTATATGATGGCACGAGTAATCGTAACTCCATCAAAACAAATAACACACAAAAAAAATCTTCGCGCCAAGTGCCACCATAGGTTTTTATGTTACGGCAGCTCGTGCAAAACTCATCCTATTATGTCGCGGCCTTTAGTCGACAGAACTCACATCTCAGCTACATAAATACTGTTTTGGGATTGCGCTCGATAGACTTCGTTCTGTAACAAATGATCGCAGAACTCCCGCTATTACCAAGAAGTGACGTGCAGGAATTTCACAGCCATCAAGCGTATCTTGGGCTCTTTACACGTTGTAAACTGGTGATAGGACAAGTGCCTACTTTCATCGGTGACGCGGAATTGCAACCCAAACCAATGGGCGCCTGATCAATTGTTTCGCATAAGGTCGGCATCAGCCAAGCGGAATTACCACGTCCGTTTACAAGTGTGGCGCTCCTAACCAGTGGTAGAGTTTATTCATAGTGTTGATAGTTATCATATTTTCTTTTATTTTATTGTAACAGCTTCTAATGCAAGGCAGCGTATGCCAACGGAGAATATTTTTGCTAGGAGCAGTTTGTTTAGGGTACTCCAGAAAAAACCGCACCCCCACGATGAGGCAATTTACCTGTAAAGCGTGCACTGCCACATGAGATTAAGGTGTGCGGAAAAGAAGGCTTAACAAGGACGTACGCCAGCGCTTGTGTTACCGCGCCTGTTTCATTTTACTGTAGGTCGCCATTGTAGGTTGCGGTTGTGGTGTAAGAGCTCTCAGCTTCTTTTTTATTTTTTGGAGCCCGAAATCGGCGATGGTTTTCACCCACCTGGCTGGGTAAACCACCCATAGGCTGGGTTAGCTTAAATTTCGCTCATTTAAGCTAAACCACCCATAGGCTGGGTTAGCTTAAATTTCGCTCATTTATTTTTCACTCTCCCCCTTAATTTTTCCCCTTCCGCTTGACTTAAACAGGCACCCGGCAACATTTAAACTTGCCTAGACCTAATTTATGTAAATTAATTTATACACTGGTCATATCAGCATCCCGTGACACGAGTAATAGCGTGAGAAGAGAAAACCCATGAAAAGGAACCGTAAACGAGCACTGTTATCCCGCTGGAAACGTCACGTAAAAGGAGGCTATGGTAATGAAAAGGGAGCAGTATTGTTCAGAGATATGCAGGCCTCACATAAACTTGACAGTTTTCGTAATTACCCATACTAGGTGCCAAGGCTAGAATTCGGACGGCAAAGGCACCCGTTTGGCTTACCACACACCCACAGTGTATATTGCCGCTAGTATGAGTTTACGCGCAAATTTTTCGTGACTTCAAAAATTTCAGTACGTAATTTTCAATTTTAACTATTAGCCACTAGGGAAGTGCATCGACGAACATGTATCTCATCATCAGGGAAACTTTACGTTTTCTACTTCCAACAGAGCATAAAGCCCCGCTTATTCACCACGGCAGCCATAGCCATAGCCTGACAGCCTCTCGCTCGGCTGGGTTTTTAATTAAATCCCGACGAACTTACGGTGCTCAAATTTACCGCCCTTATATTCATTACTGAGAGCTGTTCCTAACGGCGCAAGGTGCTTCTGCCAGAGGCGAAATAATAATGAGCGAAAAAGTATGCGCTAGCAGCTTCTCCGCATTGACGCGACTTAGCCAACTGCGGCGTGATGGATTGCTACGGCAGCACATCAAAATCCAGCCTACCATCATAATGACATGCAGTATGTACTTAGTCTCATGGGAACTTCGAGGGGTAAGCTGAGGGGTTTACGTAGGCTCGGAGCGTATGAGGTTGTGCTCACACACATTGGCGTAAACTATATATCAACTTTCAGCCCTCTGATTGGTGCACTACCCATGCTGAAGAGAAAATTTTAATTACCTGAAAGTAATCTTGCCGTATAGGAAATGTGACACCGTGGGCCTCTGGCGCCCTTCATGGCGTAAAATGCCGTCCGTCTGCAGACTACGGAATCGCGGCCCTTTTAGGGGCGAAGCAACTTATGGACTCGGGATGTCGGCGTCTCCTGTCGTCGTCTCATGTCGGCACGGTAAATCAAGTTATCAAACGATGGTCATAAAACTAGCGTATAACGAATAAAACCGGTTCAAAATGAACTGACATGGTTTCAACTGATTTAAATTACTTCGATAATCAGGATTTAATTGCATTTTTAACACAAAGATGATGAATTCCGTCTCGAAATAGGTCTCAAACGCCAGGTTTTTGTTTGTGAGGCATACTTCGTAGAATGCTGCGGCGTGTGGCACAAAGACCACTAGCGGCCAGTCTGTCTTTTATTTCATTGTTTAAATCCGGGTCAACGCAAGACAGGGCCCCCCCCCCCCCCCCTCAGCGAGCGCGCGATTGCTCCTCCCCCCGGCGCCTAATCAGCTCGCTCCGCGTGATAAGAGATAGACTTACAATCCTAGAATACACTTATACACTGCATGCTTTGCTCCTCCCCAGGTTTCACATTAGTGAAGATAATAGAGTTTCATACTAATGTATACTAGAGGGAAATCTGGCGCTGAAGTCGCGGGCCGCCGTGGGCGGCGCCATTGCAGCTAGCGACGTTCCTCGACTACTTGGCTTGGTTAGCCGCATGGATTATTTTTTGTCTCTAAGCTAAAATCAAGATAAAAGAGTAACGTCTTTTTTTTGCTCATCTTGCATGAAGCTTCTAAGTAATTCCTGACAAATAAACCTTTCTGGAGCTTTAATTTTATAATAACAAAACAAATTCGACTATTATTCTGCAGGAACATGAGCAGCCAAATCTACCTTTCTAGCCTGTTGCTGAGCCATGCCAAGGACAAGAGGAATGCGCTTGCCCGGTGCATGACGAAATGATCGCTGAGCGGCTCCCCTGGTCAGTGGCACAAGATTTTCCTCTAGTATATATAAGTATGAAACTCTATGGTGTAGATGGCCTGCGATTTTTTTCTTTTGTTGGTGTTTTTGTTCAATTTTACGCTATAAGCACACGAATGCCTATGGATCGGTGGACCGTTCTCTTTGTATTTCGCGTGGGAATTTTTATTTGTGTTAGACAAACATGCGGAGCGCAGAATTGTAATCATCAAGACATCAAAAAACAGGAACTAAGTCATGGGCATCATACATACGTTTGCGTAATATTGGACACTTGTTTACTCTTGCTTTGAAACAACTGATTAAGTTTACTCGGTTTTCCCATCGCGCTTGGGAATTCACAAGAATTTTACGATTCGCTTGGTTTTCTGTACAATCGCTTTTAAATAACCAACTTTATATCAGTTTTCCAACCAATGACCAGGTTTTAAATACGTGACTTACCAACTGAAGCGCGTATCAAGTGTTAGATTAGATAATTTTAAAAAAGGCATACGGCAAACGAAGTCACACAACTAGTACCCTGAGAAGCAGGATATTTTTGCGTAATTGTCTGCTGGCTTACTGGTAAACGACAAACGACATATGACAAACAAAAAAAAGGCTACAATTTAGCAGGATGTTTTTAATAACAAATAATTTTAAAACTTTATTCACAAATTACTTGCTACTCCCTTTAAATCGGGTTTTAAATTTTTGTCGTCAATTTAGCGAATTTGGGGTTGTGTTACTTTAGTGATTTCGGGTGCATGTGTATGCGTGTATGCCTGTTTTGGGCGATGCGTTTATGGCAAAAGTTGGCCATCTTATTGGAAGTTGAATAGATAGAGACGCACCGCGTGTATTTTGCATTGTTCCCCAAAATTCAGGTGCACTTTCCAATGAGGACATCTTCAAAACAGCAGCGAATGTGCTGGATGCGTTATACGGCAAGGGCTTTTAGCTGTTAGGGGCGAAGCCCCTAAGGGGCTAGAGCTGTTGGGGTCTCCTGTCGTCGTCGTCGTCGTAATCGTCGTCTCATGTAGTCATGGAACTAAAACGCCGGGAAACTCGTTTACGCCTCGCGCTAGAACGTAACGCGTACTAACAAAACACAGGGACACTCGTTTACGCCTTGCGCTGGAGCGTTTCGTAACGCGTACTAAAAAACACAACAAAAAACGCCACGATACTTGTTTACACCTCGCGCTAGAGAGGTTCGTGCGGCAAAGACTTTTACAGCAAAGCTGTATACGTCTACCCCCCAGCGATTTCCTCTCCGTTGGCAAGCGCCAAGAATACACTTATACACTGCATGCTTCGCCCCTCCCGAGGCATCACGTTAGTGGAGATGGCCCGGGATTCTGTGGTGTAATTCCTGGCAAGTAATTTGCGGCTACAACTTGTGCTCATTTATTGATGCTATGTATCTCGGTCGGTACTACCTATAGCTGCGTCTGAATTTCAGCTAGCAACAGTCGTTGCTCGGAAAGTATTCGTTGCAGTGGAACTGCATGCGCCCACATTTCTCACCGGCACGTCGGAAAATAGTTAAGATAGGTGTGAATTTTGTGCGTTATAGTTCCGTCGTATCAATAATGCACAAATATCAAATTTCACAGCTTTTATAAGCAAGATGCCGGTCCGAATGAAGCCGGGTTTCTTGCTAGTCATATGTACCAGACAAACCAATGAAAACCAAAAATTCGAGTAATTATAATCAAATCGGTGTTTTATGCGTCGAAGCTACATCTGGCCTATGAGGTATGCCATAGGGAAGGTTTAGAGATCAGCGCGCGAGTATATTTAATATGCGCCTAAATTTTGACCCATGGACATATTTTTTCCGCCTCCACCAGAGAAGGCGCGGCGGCAAGGATTAGAGCCCAAGCCACAGAGTCTCAAAGTGTCAGATGGTCCTAAAGCCTTGAGCCACCGCCAAAAGTGTAAGGGCTGTAAGCAAACCGAGATAAAAGAAAAGGCATAAAGTAAAAAAAAAAGCTCTCGGTGCTCTTCAAAAAGCACGTACTACGCCGGTCGAGCCAAGTTTCTTTATTTTGTTTTTGTCGTGCTTGCTGCCATTCGCGACAGCTCAAGGATTAGTCTTTTCTTCGCCAGGTGTTGTCATTGCTCTGCTTTTACCTTGATTCTTTTCGGCACCGCCTTGACACTGGGTTTGAAACTAGTTTTCGTAAAATCCAATCCGAAGTGGATACTCAATAAAAAGTACGGTGTAATGCTTCTTTACGTACTCGTGTTACGCGTTAAATCCGCCCGAGGATTTAAAGTGTGCACTAAGCAATGCTGACATGCAAAACCGCGCCACCAGTAGCACCAGTTTAGGAAGATGTTACCTTTATATACTTCGTCGTCCCGCTCACTGTTAGGGAAGACCCATAGACTCATAGGGAAGACCCATGGCGCTATTGTGTTTTTGTGCCATGAAAAATAATTTAGTACAAAACGCGAGAAGGAAAATTCAGTCGAAGTCCCCAGGTTAGTAGCCAAAGTACTGTAGTAACGTAGAAAACCGGGCTAGTTGTTATTGGTTCTTCATCTTCACAGCGGATTTTAATGGGCGCTTCCATCGGCGCCGCGGATTGCTTCGGTTGGTGGCGCCCCCGTCGGCGCCGCCGCACAAGGTGCTTGCTTGAACTTGGCTGAGTTGGAAGGTCACAGGGACGCTACCAGGCGTTTCGTCGGTTTGTACCTGGACTACTAAGCGTGTCTTAAAATGGAGCGTCCATTGCAAAGCGCAGCGGCGCGTCGGCTGGTGAAAATGCAGACCGATAACACGCACAGGGCCGCAGATACAAAAAGATCAACCATCGGCAACGTAGAGTACTCAACGTAAAAAGCCGCAAAACTACAATATTTATATCTCCAGCCGGTAAAGTTAGTTCTGTGAAGGTAAGGCAGGAATTTTGCTCAATAGAGACTACATAAGGTTGGGCGAGCAGAGTAGTCAAGATAAAGGAATATTGGTTATGAAAGTTATTTGCGTATAGCTCTACCTGCATTAGCCTTGTACTTGTGTTCAACTACAGCGCCCTCAATCCTAACAACCCAAGAGAGAGGATTTCGATTGAGAGTTAGCACATGCAGGTTTAATGACATGCGTACGATGTACTATGTTTGCCTAAGCTGCACCAACCGACAAGGACGGAGACAATTCAGCGAGTGAAAATGTGGCCGCTGGGAAGGGAAGAAGTTTTCGTGAGCCCACGATGATCCGACTAGGGAAGTGAACGAGCCTTCAAAGAACAAATGGGGGGAGGGGGGGGGGGGGGGGGGAGGGGGGGCAGGCGCCTCAATTCCTGCGCTAAATTGATCTTCGATGCGTCGCCGTCGCCATGGCAATTCCACCCAGTCGGAAGCGCGGCTAAAAACCAGAGGGCTGGCGAAAGTAGCAGCTTTATGCAAACAAGCTTGACGCCACAGATAGAGGCGCCCATCGGAAAGCCGCCGCCACAGCGCGAATAATACAGCTCAGGAGCAAGAAACGCTGAAGGCCAAGTTAAGGAAAGGGCGACTGAGAAGCGGAGGAGGAAAGTGCTTTGTTTCTGCGAGGCCATCGATCAATGATCCCTTCCAGCCTCCAAGAAAGTGACCCAATAAAAATGGAAGCCTGCTGGTTGTAGACATCGCTGTCCGCCCGGCTCCGTACTCCTTGCAAGTGAAAAACAAAATGCTCCGGAGTCGCGACCTATCTTTGAAATGAATTCGACGTGATTCGCCACGCTTTCCGCGAGTTTCAAAAAGTTGGAAAGCCTTACCTAGGTAGGGCTCTTTCATACTTTGATACTGGACAGCTTATATCGCCACAGTAAGAGATCTCCTCTGCAATGCATTTGTGTAGAGCTGTGAAGGCAACCTTATAGGGGGCTTGTTATGAAGCAGTGCGGCTTGCGCCTTTATCCAACAATTCTCACTTGAAGTAAAAAAGCCTTTGCAATTTATTTCCTCGTATATTCATGTCTTAGCGCATCCCGATTCGACTGCTTGCACAACGAAACCGCTGCACCCATTTACACTCGTCTCAGCTACGATGGAATTGTGGCGCCTTTGGTTGCAGTATACAATAGGGTGTTGTGTATTACGCGCCTTATTGCCAGAAACATTGCCTCCACCATACAGACACATCGGCTCACTTTGTTTAGACACGATACGGAACGTCCCTTAGTCGGACGCAGTTGGTGTCTGCTTTCAGCTTTACAAGTGGCATGTAGTAGCATTTGTGCATAATTCACGCAAATGGTCGTGTTGACGACACGGCTTGAATGACCATCTGGAACTGGCTTGCGAACTGCGAATGGTCTATCGCCAGACGAGGACCGAGTGTAAAATGCGCGCCGTCTACGCATCGTCTGCGAAGACGACGTTGTGCTGCTATGAGAGCAAGCACTCATCATTAAGGTGCAAATTTGGTGGAGCAAGGCCAATTTTTGTCGGACGGGGCTGGACCACGAAATGATGAAATTGGAACGGCACTACGGCTCAAAGCAGTCAAGAAGGATAAAAAAAATAGTGCATGATGTTAAGGCGCTATAAGAATGTGTAGACCAGAAGCAGGAACGTAGTGCGCCCTCTGATGTTTATCTCTTAATCGCTGTTGGGGTCGTGTTTAGGTATTGAGATGAATGGCGGTTGTTTGAAGGCGGCAAAGCAACACGGTTTGGGAACCGATATTCTGTGGTCGCAAAAAATGCGCTTGGCATTCCCAAGACAAGCTAAATTAGCGCGATGGGCATGACCTGCAGTGGAGAAAGCTGATGAAGTAGGGCAGAGAGTTTAAAACAGAGAGGTGACCCGAAGAACAGGTACATAGATAGCCGGACAGCGAAACAGCAAACTCTTACACCAATAGGAGAATACTCTTTAGCTTAAATAACCTAACATTATACATTAAGCCCTCGTTATAACAAAACTGCTTCATTCAAAATCTTGTTTCATCACAAGTGTTTTATGGTTTCTACAGAGAGCGCATCATTCCAACACTTAACGACACATCGCTTTTAATGAAGCCAGTCTCCTGTCCCAGAGATTTCTTTATTCCGATGATTTACTGTGTTTAGCATCCTGTCGCTTAGTATGGTCGTCTAGTTTTCTTTTGTTTCTCTTGCTTTCCCAACAGGGATCCGTGCCCAGGCGTTCCCACTGCGGTGGTTTCTGGAAGGTGAGTGGCGGATCGGAGGGGCGACAGAGCAGGTGTGCACATTGGGCCAGTAATTAAGGTTTCGGTGACGGGCTGAATGGTTGTCACTTATGATGGTGAAGTATTCCTCCCCGAAAGTAGAAGCACAAGAAACTACGATTTCCCTTGCAAAAACCACCGGAGGGCCACAAAAAACCGCCCCGCAATAAGCTCTATTAAGCATGCTTTTTGTAGGGCTCTCACGCTTATATTTAGACATTTATATACACACACTTATAAACGCTTACCGACGAAAGCACAATTTTAAACGACCTCTCGCAATGATTGTTTTGTTACCGGTGCCCCATCGGTTTAAACAAGTAAACTCTTTTCTCGTATACGAGATCTCCATAATGGTCATTTTCGTTATGGGCGCCCCAAAGTTTTAACCCACTTAATCTGAGCTAGGAGGGCAGAAAAATATTTAGCCGGTGTTGAAACGAGATATATAAAGGGTGGCGCTTGAAGGCGAGCTCCGGCCCTGCCTAGCTTCGGCACTTGGGCGGGGAATTCCCGTAAGGGATATCAAAGTGAGAACTACCAACAGCAAAAGTTGCGCCGTGAATAAATTACATCGTTCAAACTGCTTTAGAAAAAATAAGAAAGCGGGAAAAACGACCTGAGGTCATGAACGATTTCGGGCCGAAAGTTTGAATACCCCACGGGCAGTTCTAGATTACGACAGACCAGCAATATATCCCAGGCTGGGCAGAGGTAAGCGATGCAAATTAAGGCTAAAAAAAAATAAACGAAGACGCACTGCGTGCGTAAAGATTTCGTAGCTCCCACTCCCCCTTTCTTTCTTCCTATGGCCGCATCCTTTTTTCTTGAATTTGTCTTGAGCTCTGAAGTCTGCGCTAACAATGTGGCTGGCTAAACGTGGATGCTAATCTCGTTGGCCTCTTTTTTTTTAAAGTCTCTGACATTGTGTCCCTCTTTTGTTTTTATTTCCCTTTTGGGAGGCGTGAACTAGCCGTGGGGCGAATGTTACAAAATAGGGATAAAAACTTTGCGCACCTCAATCTCTGGTCTTGGGTCACAGATTTTTCCCAAACTTAGGTTGTGTTCCGAAGTGAATAGAAGTTTGCCCGCGAAAAAATACTGCATATTGAGAATACAGCGTACGCGAAATGCGCATTACCAGTGCTCAACAAGGAACTTAGAAAAAAGGAATGGAATAATATATATATATATATATATATATATATATATATATATATATATATATATATATATATATATATATATATATATATATATTAATTAGACCGTAAGGAAATTTGTAAGAAAAAAGCCCGAACGGTACCTGCGAACTAACTAACTTAGTTTTAACCCACTCATCCTCTGCTCCAAGAGTGTCAACCGTACTAAAAAAACATCACAATATCCTAATGCAAAGTGACCGCTTAAAAAGCATATTCCCCGCACCACCACGCGTTGTCTACCGACGTAATAAGAATTTAGGCGACTTTCTTACAAACTCTCGTATCAACCGACCGGAAACTACTGGCTGCATGCCCTGTAATAAACCCCTTTGTAAAGTATGCCCACACATGACCACTACACAGCGCGCCACCATCACGGCTTCAGACTACTACGTAAATATAAAAGGTAACTTTAAATGTGACTTCACTAATGTCGTATACCTTCTAGAGTGCACTGTTTCTAGGCAACAATATAGCGACCAAACTGAAACGCCCTTCCGAATACGGTTCAATAATCACCGCTCTCATGCAAAAAGCTGGCGTTATTTGCCCCTGTCAAGACATGTAAACAATCCCGGGCATGCATTTGAACATCATAAAGCAACGATTTTAGAATCCGCCTTCAAAACGCACCACGACCGCGAGGTTCGGGAATCTTATCTCATTTATAAGTTTGGGTCAGCCACACTTGAGATTAATGAAAGTTACGGAAAACTAACGTGCTTATCCCTCGATTACAATGGGTGGCCTCATAAGTTTTATAACTATGTTCATTAATCCTACCCTTGAGTTTCCCATCAGAATTCGCAGAAACTCTCCAAATACAGCAGCTTTATTAGCCTAATGCGGCTCAACAATGCCATTTGTCCTGGGGAAGGAGACCTCGTTCCCACCACCACTTAAGAAAGTTTAACCCTTTGTGATCTATAGACCCTACCTATTTCCTGTTCAGTTGCTAGCTTCTGTGAAATGCTCTTTTGTGCCCCGTATCTATTCTCTTCATCCGCGGGGGGCACACCCACCTTCGCTTCCGCCCCAACCAGTCTCCCCAGCCACTGAATACCTTACTGTATACTCTTCCCTTTCTTTTGAAACCGCGATTGTCCAGTTTCCCGCATTGTCTGAACTTGCAGCCCACGCCGCATACGTTGCCCCGTCATGTTGCAACCTTGAACGCTGCTTTGTTAACACGACCCCTTTCTCTCTCTCGCTCCCCCCCCCCCCTTTTTTTTTTGTTGTTGTTGTTGTAACATAGGCGTAGCCCGAGTGCATGCATACTCTCCGTTTACGAAACATATTCCGCTCCTTCTCACAGTTTTCTGAAAAGCTATATAAGAAATGTGTTCCAAATGTTTGTGACAGCAAAATCATGTAACTGTACTCTGATGAAGGCACGTCCCGTTGCCGCTACGTAAGTAAACCTTGTTTGTTATTGTTCTTGCTGTGTATCCGACTGTTTATATCTATATATATATATATATATATATATATTATATATACAGATATATATATATATATATATATATATATATATATATATATATATATAAGATATATATATATATATAGATATAATATATATATATATATATATAGAGAGAGAGAGGAGAGAGAGAGAGAGAGATAATATTTGTCTAGCAGAGGCTGATGATATTACGGGCCTGTCCCTTTGAAAGGTATTCCTAGTCCGCGATTCCTTGGCTTCGTCTGGCTGTCCTCGCTCTGGTCACCAGGTTGGGCTGGGTAACTCGGTAATCGGGGTCCCGGCTGGCCAGGAAAGCCCTTTTCAGCTCGAACGATGGGCTGGGTACTGGGGAAAAATCGAGTGGGTTGGATGCCCATGCTTTGGGGTATAGCGAGCCTGGCTGGGGACAGTAAGCCAGAAGTTAACAGTAACTGAAAAGTTGGGATTACAGAACAGTGTGTGTTTTGGCACTTGTGTGTATACTGTGTACTGCTATGGCGTCACTCCAGGTGGTGCATAATCCCCATCAAGCCTTATCCGCGATAGAAAGGCCCTAGCAAAGATCGTATAATCAAGGTAACTAAATTTCTGAATAATCTGAATCCCCACAGAGCCCAATATACTGCATCGTGCCTGCCGTCACCAGCTGATGCAATAAAGACCACAGCTGCTGCAAGTCTTTGCCCGTAGACGAGAAGGTAATGATAGAGCCAACAATACGTGCTTTGGTAAAAGTGAATGAGAATGCGACTCAGTAGAGAAGCCGGTTAAGAAAGTATCATGCAAACACTTGACAAGTTGACTAGGGTT
This sequence comes from Haemaphysalis longicornis, assembly GCA_013339765.2. NCBI lineage: Eukaryota > Metazoa > Arthropoda > Arachnida > Ixodida > Ixodidae > Haemaphysalis > Haemaphysalis longicornis. Next base: position 235,433,666 of record CM023449.1, read on the forward strand.
ACGCTGCGCCCGCCATCTCGAGGCTCTTGGCGGAGATTACAGCAAGGCACGGATAATATCGTCGACTTGTGTATTGCGCCGCCAGGCTGGCACTCAGAGTTAGAAAGCAGGTATTAGCGGAGCAATGCAAGAATGCCTGCAGCAGCAGGCGAGGACGAGGCAGGAGCATAGACGTCATCAATAGATAATGAATACGGCAGGAACGAAAGTGATCCTCTCTGGAACGAGTAAGTGGCCATTACTCCAGATTACGGCTGCGTACTTGACAACTGTTGCGCACATGGTAATAGGCTCAGGACCGGTTCCAAGGTTTGATGCCTGCAATGTTAGTGCAGTGCTGATTAAGAATAATGTGCCTCTCATAATATTAATATCACCTCGTCAAACAGACAGAAGATGGCGAAGGGAAATGGAAGGCAGTTAATAAATAAAAGACGCGAGATATAAATAAAGCACGTGCAAATAGGCGTGACCTCTCTTTTTTTACCTCCGTAGAACCAAGTGAGTTAAAGACATCTTGAACTCCGGCACTATCGTCACAGCTTCAATCGCATAGCAGCCATGACGCAATTTTCGCAACGTAATGTACAGACCTACTAAAAATTACGCCCATCTTCCCGCGAGGGAACCCTGGTGTGATGCGACGCATCGGGGGGTTCAATTGGTGTTTCCGTTGGGTTGATTTTATAAATCGGGTGAAACGTGTTGTGACGTGAAGTCGAACGAGAGCGAGCGCTGACTGAACCACCGCAGGCACTACCCGCTTTATATTCACAGCGCCTGAAGGAGAGGAAACAGCGGAGGAGAGTCGCGCATGCGCGCACTTGCGCGACGGGAGCGGAGCGAAGCGAGCGAAGCGCGCGCACGCAGCTGTGGTTTATGATAATGAGACGGAGTGAGAGTGTTGCGCACAGCTGTCAGAGAAGAGAGCGGAGGAGAGTCGCACATGCGCAGGTGGCGTGCGGACGCCGCCGACGCCGACGCCGACGCAGGAGGCACATGCCTCAGAGCAAGAGATGCGTCGCATCTAAAAAAACGTTAGCCACTGATCAAGTGACGTACTAGCTAGCCGTAATTTAAACGGACAGTCGTAAAAGATAATTTTTCATATAAAAGTGACGGTCATTGTTCCCTAACGTCTTCTTCCCCATCCTCCTAACGTGAGGGACCACAACCTCTCCTCTTGAAGGTTCGATTCGGTGTCACACATTTCTCGCCATAGTGAGCAGAAAGGCATTATAATTTTTCGCCTTTTTTCTGCTGAAATGCGAAGGACGATAACGACAACGACGACTGGTACGAAAATTCTGGCGAGATTGATTGCTGCTTCGTTGTAATTTAGTATAAACGTCCAACGACGGGCAAATGCTAGAACATGGGCACACATTTGCTGCACCCAAGGCAAACGAGAAAAGACCTTGTTAAAGTTGGAGAATGGTCTTAGTCAATAAAGAGACACACCACTACATCTACGCCCACCGACTACCAACTCTGGCCCACTCATCCATTTACACAGTGGCTTGATTACTTGCTTGGTATCTTATTGCGCCACCGCTTGCTTTTCTGATCGCTAACGCCTGTTTTAAACCGAAAGCTTTGTTACGGCAGGTGAAAACCGAGAAAACGGTTCGTCCCTCGTAGCGTCCATCTGACCTTCATGCTCAACCAAGGTCATGCCAGCGCTTCGTATGGTTGCGCAGTGAAAGCGCCTAATCGTTCGTTCCAAGGAGACGGGTGCGAAGAGGGGTAGAGGCAGAGAGCAAGGGCACATGACGTCAAAAATAGTACAAGTGCACTGCGTGTTCGCGAATGCAGAGGCAGCTGCTCCCAGCAGCGTCTGTGTTTTGTATTGCAGGGCAATTGTGTGTGCGTTAACTGGCGCTTTCGGCAAGAAAACCGAGCTTTGAGTTCTATCATTTTATCCTCATCGTAATAAAGCGCTTTTTAGTTTAACCACATGTTAAAATGCAATTTTTAATGCGCTTTGGAGACTACACCAAGGAGATAATGCTCACCATAGCCAGAAAGAAAATTAAACGAACACTGTGAGGCTGAAGTTGCTGGAAGCGGGAGCAACGATTCGGCATACGAAAAGGGTGAAGACGTGTCAGAAGCGAATGAGAGCTTCTAACGAAGATTTACGGTTGAGTTTCTTTCATTTAGAAGCGTACAGAAAAAAATGCGGAAGTAGTCAGCTATAATTTCGGTCTATATAGCCAGTCTGGGAGCTCGTCCTGGTCTTAAATAGTTGTATTCAATATAGTTAGTTGGTTTTTACTTTGGCCTGATGGAGTTAAGAATAACGGGCCTTTGAACACTGCCACTACTGCTTCGATCTAAGGAAGTCTGCTGCAATAAAACTAACCCTGGAAAGGAAGCAGGGGTTATTACTCTACCAAATGTCACTTTTTTTTTCTCTGTGGGACGCCAAGAAAACCTATCCATCTTGTGTGAGGTCGCATCCTGCTGGAGGAAGTGTAAATTAATTTGTTGCTTGAAGGCTTCTGGGTTTGATGTATTTTCGCTCCAAGTGTTGCAGTAGAGCTGATGTTGAACGATTTTAATTTTATACTGGGCTTCCTTGAATTATAGACACGGAAGTCGTCTCTTTCCGTCCTGTTCAATGATTTGACGGGAAGAACGGGCCCCTTAGTACTTGTAGTCCATTTACACTTATTCGCTTCGTTCGTTAGCGATACGGAAATGATTAGGGCTAAAACTAAGAAAATTGATGGAATGCAAGGGTCACTCTGTTATTTCCCTTCGGTGTCAATACTTGCCTTTTCGCAATGATAATGTGAAGGGTCGCTCTTCTCCAACTTTTCTCCGCTGCTATGAAAGCGCGTCTGTGCGCACTCGCCCTTTGAAACATTGCTGTAAGTTTACGAAGGATGTTACCACCAAAGATGTAAAACAAGAGTCTGTAGCGGAGCCAGATTTAAAGCTGTTTCACGAAAGTCGGTCTCGCCAGACACTAGAAGTAATGGTCCGGTTACCCTGCACCTCGGTTCAAGGCGGATGATGATGATGATGATGCTTGGAGTTGATCCTGCTTGCCCTGCGCTGCGTTCTAATGCACCGCTACGGCAGTGATGATGACGGTGACGGGTTGAGATGGAAACGAAAGCTTTTCTATTTACAATTTTCACATAGTAAGCCTGTTTTTACAAGCAGGATACTAATTTCCATTGGTCACTCTGTGCAGCCGTGGCATCCCAAAAGAGAGGAGCCCACGACCAACCTGAGACTGCCAAGACATTCCCATTTTCAACACAAAAAAACTCGCACGCTACTCAATTTTTCTCTTCCCGCGCTGTCTCCTCACCCCGCGCCTAGTCCCGTTCCCAGATGGCAACTTCTCAGGTTCCATCTGCACCACCCACGGCATCCGACAAGAGCCCCGGAGGTAGCCCGCTGTTCATTTATTCATACTGCAGGCCAAGATGCTGGCCGATGCAGGGAGGGCAATACAGAGCTAGAATACAAACAACGCATAAACAGGATGCTACCTATAACATGTTACAAAAACTTCCAAACACTTGCCTTAGCACAAGAATCGCTACATAAGAACAACACAAATAAAATCACAGTGGGGCAAAACGCCTTGCCTCAACAACAACACAGCACTAATATAACAAAACAGAAGGTAATTTTCTCATATAGTACAAGTGGTCACAAGCCCAGGTTTAAATTTTTCTAATCCATGAGGCAAGGAGTCTTCCAGTTGTTGTGAGAAGTTTCTTGATTGCAAAACCTCAAGTGGCAGGGAATTCCATTCGTTAATGGTACGCACAAAGGAATATTCATATGGGAATTTGTATTAGAAAATATTGGCGTAATAGAGAGGTTATGTCTATGTCTTGTTTTTCGGGCTTCAAGTAAAGTTACGTAACGAGGTAGCTGAAGTCCGATTTCCGCACTTATGATGCTATGTAAAAACTGGAGATGTCTAACTTTGCGCCTGCGTTCTAGCGAACTGATTTTATTTTTAAGCATTAGTAAGGTTGGGAAATTCAGTCTTTTATATTTCATAGCTGTGGCCACATTCGTGCAGCCGCGCGCGTTCTCAAAGACCTACAGTTGCTACGCACTTCGCAGCGCTGGTAGCACCCTCTTTGCATGCGCTTCTCCCCGACGTTCCCGTGGGGGCAGAGAAAGCGGAATGCATGGAAGAGGGAGGCATTATACGAGCACGGGGCCAATGCCCTGTCGTCTGTCCGAGCATGCGACGTAGCTAACGATATCGGGCAGCGACTTACCCTTACACTGTAGTTTACAGGGCAAAATGTAATGTGTATTGAAAAAGAAAGCGTAAAGCTAGCCTCAATTAGAGTTTAAATTCACGTCATATTCTAGACCATAATATGTCTAACATTGTCTTTGACACGAGTTGCCCATGTATGCCTTGAAGTTACAAACTCTGAGTAGAACTTGCAAGTCCCGACGGTCCGGAAATGGTTAACCCTCTAATTCTTCTTCGAAAATAGAGAAACAGACCCAGAAACAGAAACTTGCCAATTGCAAAACGCTAATACATTTTTCAGCCTTAGCACATGTTTGTGACGTCAACTGAACGCTGTCCCGCGTGTTGTGAAAACCCATAAGGTATTCGAAGAATTTGCGGACAATTCTTCGGACATAGAAATTCGATGTAGTCTGACTGAGGCCAGCTAAGCTCTGAGATAAACCGCTCCAATTAAGGAAATGTCATCATTCCAAACTAATGTTCATGAATGTCCATGTGGGGACCAGTAGCCCGGCAAAATTGCGTTCCATGTTCATTTCATTGATGGAAACTTGGCGTTTCACAATACCCTGTGCATTCCTTGACTAAAATGATAAAATAAAGGGCCTATCAACTCTTAAATTGGGTAGGTATGGTTTAATAATGAGGGGTGGATTTGTGGCACATACATCTCCTGCAGTTTCGCTATCCCGTCCATCGTCGTCTGAGCGATTCACCATTCCAGCAAGAGCCGAAATTTCAGATAGCTGTCTATCGACAAGATAGTAACGTCGACGTGTAAAGAAGTTATGATTCTGTTCTAAAACGCCAATGCTGCCTCTATATTCATGAAAATTTGGCCCTATTCGCCAATCCAAATATAACTGCGCTCACTGAGATCCAGTATACCGTCCGCAACTAGACCACTCACCCGGCAGCCGGCACCTGGCCTTCGCGAATTTACTCCGTAAACTTGTTGCTTATATTTTTCCAAACATTGGTGGAAGTAAGCCGCAAATATTTACCCAAAAATGTGTGCTTGTCAGCTTGTCTTCGGTCGTAAGAATTTGCTATTTAGAAGTCAAATACTCCATGCCCCACGCCATCCCTACTTACTAAGGCGAAAGCAGTAAGTGTCCTATTCTGCGAAAAATTCATCGTTGTTGTTGTCCTGTCAAGAATATGGCCCCCACTGTAAAAAGTAAATAAACAAGTGCTGCTTCGTTATGCTTTGGAAAGCGGGTTGCATCCGAATTTACGGGTTGTTTACGAGCGCGGAAAGTGAAAAAAAAAAAAAAAACTCATCTGACTTAGACGTACTCGTACTAGGAACAGGCTGCAATGCAAGGTATAAGAAATGTAGTCTCAAGCTCCGGTGGGGAGCCAGGGATGCAAGGACGAGGACTAACAGCCCTCAACTAAACACACTCGGGGTGGCTCGAGCTTCTGGAGTCGCATCCGCCGTACGTCACGAGGAGGCTACCGGACAGCAACCTTTAACACGCACGCGTTAGCTGCGGCTACACTCCGGGCGGAAACTTTCCGGACGTCTGCCGTGTCTCGGCGAAGGATGAATGCGAGTGTAGACTGCTAAGCGCTCTACGGGGAACAACCAGTGAGGCAGCAGAGTTGTGGTGCGCCTTGGCCAAGAAACGAGGGAAGTTCCAGGCTCTCGCAATATATCTGCGTCCCAGACTTCACTGGCTTCTTGTTTCCAGCACGGGTAGACAACATAAAAGAGCAGTTGGAGAAGACGAGTAACGTACGGTTATGGCCGTCCCTCTCAGAGGACACGCTGCGCGACGCCTGCAGAAGATTGGAGATGTGGATGGCTTTTCTGTAAAGGCGACTTAGCAGTGAAACAAATGGTGGAGTTTACATCTCGCCTCCTGACGTTCGGTCGGCGCATGCGAGGCAGGGTTTGGACGTTGTCCGGATAATGTTGTATACAGCCTCAGCACCGCTTCTTTCTAGGGCCAGAGTATTTGGAGCCACTGCCACTGCAGTCTGAGCAAAGGCCTGAAAGGTTGAAAGTGTCCAAGTATTCAGACGAAGTGTTTTCGTGTACTATGAAGGGGTACGAAATATTTTAAAGCAAGTTGTACAAACAGTTGTACAAGCGTGTAAGCTGTACAACACACTTTAGTACAGGGTGTACGAACAGTTGTACGAGTATGTAAGCTGTACAAAGTATAGGGCGGTCTGCATGAATGACTTGTTTGCTTTTTTGAAATGCTTTGCAGCCAAGACACCAGCTTTCACAAAAAAGTTAAAAGGAAAGTTAGAAACCACGTAACAGGGCACCATGATAAACGGTGACCTTGTGCTACACAGCATGATTCAAAAATATCGATGCAGTTCCTCTGGGGAATTACAGCGGCCGGATTCGACAGTTCCAAGCACGACCAGTTTCGGCAAGCTTTATTAAGAGTGATTTGTTAGAGTGAAGCTTCCGTGTCTTTCTTGCCGAGCTCGTCGACTGTAGTAATGCTTTCTGAAATAACGCGAGGCAGAGATTAAACGCCACACACACGTGCGTTTTGTTCCATCTTTAGAGAAACTGGGAACCTGCGGCTTTGGTACCTGCAAGTGTCCTCCGATCCTTTTTCTCTTCATCCATTTGAAGCGTCCAAATTTAAATGCATATATTCTAGTTTTGAGTTCGAGACGTCGACATTAGATAACCTGGCCTTTGAGAGGAGGAAATCAGATAGACTCCCATATCTAAGGAAGTGAAAATTGAAGAACAGTTCTCGCTAACTTCATGATTGCATTCTTTATTTCTGGCCGCTCAAAAAGGAACTAATATAAGCGTTTCAGCAAACAGGTGTCTAATTCCCTATACACCGCTACTGAATAAAAAAAAAGAGAGGAAAGGCCTGGTGAGTGACTGGCTTTACGAACGATGAAAAGCGTGAAAGAATTTCAAAAAGAAACCCGCGCTTTTCGAAAAGAGAAGTATACCAATAAAAAAGCAATACGACGAGTCAGAAAGTTGAAGTGGAAATCGGAGAAATCGGAGCGAAATTATTTCCCTCTGCCTTAGTGGCTCGGAACCTAGATTAATAGTCCCGGCAGCAGCGTCTCTGAAAATTCAATTTCCTCAAGCAAGAACGGCTCAGACGGAGTCACCCATGTCATTTTAATCGCCTCCTTTTATACGTATGGTACATCACCTCCCAACCTCTAAATACTACGGGTATAGATACAGGTGAGATGAAAAGAAACTAATTAAAATTTGACGGAAGCTTTATTTGACGACTACTTGATTATTTCACGTGTTGATGCGTGCCACGGCTGGAGAAAGCAATGGTGGCGTCAGTGTTCTCAGGGCCAGAGGGTGAGGTAGGCGATTGAATCTTTCGGAGCGGTCTCGGAAGCAGTCAGCGAATGTGCCAGCGACGTGTGCCGTCAATAGCACTGAGCGATGGGGAAGTCGCAATATGGAGGAAGGAATCGAATGGCTCATGAGCACACGCGCAAGATTACATTTTGTGTAATCGTTTCGTTCGCACCATGATTGTACCCCAGGCTACCATATCGCACACCTATTTAACAGAAGCAAGGCTTTGAATAAAAGTAGTGGTAGGTTTGCACTCCGCTCTAATGTATGGTTTGTTAATTTCTCCGTCCCTGTCTCTACTGTAAGTATGCAGCGCGCTCAAAATTTCAGTTCAAAACTGTACGAACTAGCCACTACAGAATCCTTTGTTAGCCCCATTGAAATGTTGACCTCCCTCAAATCGGCGCGCTTGCAACTGAACTTGAACTGAAAAAGTTGCGCTTTTGTTGCTAGCAAGAAAACAATTTTAACACCCGGCGTGGCGGTTGCCGTATGGATCGTGTATCTCTGTTCATCATTATTCGGTGCTTTGTAATCTTGTTTCGGCATTCTTTAGAAGTTTAGATGAACAAACGAAGTGTTATTGCAATTCCTGCCAGTGCTCTCGAAGCATCTATTTTTGTTCTTTCGAAAGTTGCGGTTTGCTCTCTACATTGTCAGTCGAATTACCATTTTTGTTGTTTTTGCAGCCCTGAATTCATCAATCATGAAATCCCGTACGCCTATATTTTTGATGTAGGCTATAGCAGTCCTTAAAAAGCATGTCAGTTCTCACTGATAACGTTTGAAACGAGCACTTTCGTTTGTCTAGCACACCACCAAACGGTGCCGTTCGCTCCCATGGTCCCAGTAAGCAATTCCCCGCATTAGCATTAACAGTAGGGACAAGTTGGCGTCCACTGCCGCTTCGCCATTGGGCATTCCATCGCACAAAATCTCGATCAGCACGCTTGATCGCGGAGATGTAGTGACGCTATATCATCTCTGATACGTAGTGGATGCGTACGATCTTGGTGGCCTTCTTCCGTGGCTAATTATTTAGCGAAAGCAGTCTAGCGATTGCAAAAGTTGATCACGACGCCGTGCTCCCGACGAACTGCATACTGAGGATTACATCTTAAGAGCCTTCGCGGAAGACAAGGAAGCTTGCAGCGAATGTTGATGCTTGGATTTTAATTCATGTCTTGCACATGAATAATCCGTGTGACAATGCACCGTCGAGCTGTAGGAATTCGTGCCTCTTTCCATGACGAGGTCACCTGGTTCAAAATCATCCCCATCTTCCGGCCTGGGATGGAGTAGTCGGCTCCTGGATTTACTAAAGCGTAATTCTCCGGGCGCGTTGATATCAATGGGAATTTACAACGATCTAATTTTCGCATCAGTCTCGCCGTGGCCATTGCGTTATGCGTCGGCAGTGGCAGCGACAGGAGTTCTCGATGATCGCCTTCAGTGAGGCAATGGTTGCCTGGAAGGGCTCCGGAGAGATTGGATTGATGTGCCTTAATATTGCAAGTACTATTCGATGTCGCAGGGTTTTTGAAGAGGTGAAAGCCACGCGGAATCGACTCCGGAACCCTGTAGCCCGTCTTTCCTGTAGAGAAACTGACGGTTATGTGTCTCGCTGGCTTCGAGCCTCTTGCGCAACTGTTATGTGGGTGCATAAAAAAAGCGTAAGTGACCCTGCTTTGAAATGGGCGACACTATGTCTGAAGCCTCTTTCGAGAACAGCGCGTGAAGGGAACACTTACGGCCAGCCACTACACAAAACACCGGAACAGCAGCGAGAGAAGAAAACACCGCTGCTGTGGGAGCACAGTGAGTTAGAACCATAGACTTTCTTGGTAAGTATATATCAATTGTAAAATGCACGTGTAGAGGACACCGGCCCAACAATGCCACCCTAGGGCGGGGGCTATCGTTCCCAAGAGGATATGGATGTACCGTGCTCGTCTTGTGACCGAGAGACCGAGCGTCGAACAAAGACGGAGCAGCAACGGGCCCCAGCTGACCAAAGCTGCCAAAATGCTCTGGCTAGGTATGCTCCCGAGGCTGACGAAAAACGTGTTATAGGCGGCTTGCAACAAAACAAGTGGGTGAAGAAAGACGGCATTTTTTAAAACCTCATGGACGGCGGGAAGGCGGTTTGGGAGCTAAGTCATATCAGAGCGCCTCAATCATATCCACCCGGGAGCAAGAGATTACGCACTTCATGATCATTCATGCAGGATATCCACGGAGCGAACGAGAGAGATTATGTGGACCGTTCTTTCTGGATGAAAAACCGTGGGATAGAAAACATGCTGGAGTTGGAAAAAACGTTGACGGTAAGGGATGTACACGCTGACAATTTCTAAAGCAAAAGGGCGGCAAACAAGTAAAAATGAATGAACAAGAGAAAACAAAATAAAACTGTTGCATATTCTGCGCCGACGTCACCATTGCGTGGCGCGCACGGTTACATGCGAATCTTTCTTTATGTCGCGGCGGCAGCTATCGCCGCTCCTCTCCCTCGTCCCCCTTCCTCTCTTACGTTCGAACCACATATAAGCGAGCCTGGCTTTGACAATAAATCGACGTTCTGCTCTCTTGCTGACCGGCTTAAGCTCTGTTCTGCGGCGCGCCTTTGTGCGGCCTGTGGGATGCAACAAAAACAAGCGAAACCACAAGGAGACGGAGAAATCGGTCGGCGATAATAGTGCATTCCCAAATTGCTTGAAATAAGACAATTTCTTCATTTCCTTACATTGGCATTGAACTTTTAAGTGCGAATGCACTTTATAAGCGACCCCAAACCATCCACCGCCGGCGGCGGCGGCGGCGTCCGCAGTCCTCCTCTCTATATATATAAAAAAACAGCATCCGGCCCCAGGTTTTCGATCCGAGGACTTTGCGGCCGCAGCGCGACGCTTTACCGACTAAGCCACGGACGCGACGCTGATATCAGGTTAGTGACGCTGTCTTATATCTTTAACGCATTCAAACTACACGTCGTCAGCGGCGTGCGTTGGCGACTCAGCGGCGTTTATAGCGGCTTGATAACTGCGTGGTGTACACGTGATACTACAAACCCGATGGAAGGAGATGGAAGAGAAGGCGGCGAGGCGGTGGTGCTGCGTGGGCCGAGCGCAGCGCCGCAAGCGGGCCGACAACCGTGCATTCGCACTTTCACATTCTCCCCCTCTGGAAAATGCGGGGGAATTTTTTCTTTGAACAACCAATAAAATAGAAAATATGTGGGCATGAAACCAGCAAAATGACTCAAATTAATGGCACGATTTACATGGTAAGCATTTAGGACACTTTTGACGCGACTGCGCGTAAATCTCCTTCGTGAAATAATACATTACAGAAACGTCATAGAAAGTCACAGAAACCCCGAGTCCTGAGACATCGGAAGAGACGGAATATCCTTAGCGCTTTCACTGCAACCAAGCCCAACCACAGTCATCTCAGATTCTGAAACCGCATTTCAAAATTTCGCTGCCCCTGCTTAATCTCTAAAGCACCACTCAAAATTTTGAACCGAAATTCCCTGGCGTCCCCATTAGGTCCGGTCTGGACACCGGCGCACTCTGGCTTCGAAGGAAGCGAGACAGCTCCCGATATGGCTCGAGGCCTGACCAGCATGGCTGGAGCTAGCTTACAAGGCTGTATTCACAGGCGCGACCACGTGTTTGCGCCGCCATGCCGGAGCCAGCACGTCCCCATTGCTAAGGCGACGTCGTATGCACAGGCCATGCGCAGTGTTTGCGCGTTTGTGCGGGCAGCAGCATCAGCAGTATTCTGTCCCATTTTTTTTCTCTTTCAGAACCACGGACTCCGGGGGGGGGGGGGGGGGTGGGGGCGTGCGTGCGTGCGTGCGTGCGTGCGTGCGTGCGCGCGCGCGTGTGTGTGTGTGTGTGTCAATAAAGTATATCAACAACAACAACAACCATACAGCTCGAAAGCATTGCCTCGAAGTCAAGCACTGTTTTGCGCAGCATCCTACAGCCTACCTGTCGCAAGACACGGCTGAAATCATCGGCCTAGACCAGCTGATTGCCAGCTTCCGCGTTTTGATATCGGCCACAGATGGCTCAGCTCTTGGCGAACGCCCTCCCCTTCGGCCGCTCGTCCACGTGACGATAGATGGCGCTAGTCCCCCAGCTAACAATGCACTGACTGCTACGCTACTGTCGTGTTGCAATCGGTGGCGGCATGAACACTCACAATTTCGTCGGAAGCATAATTTGGCTTTTGTACTGAACGAGGCATTAGACAGCACGTCCCTGAAATCTGAGACTGCCGTGGGAAGGGTGTGGCGCACCTGTGTCGCTACCCGTGTTCGCAGGCAACTGCGCTGCAGCGTAGGCATTTCGTACGTCGTGTGGCTTTCTTTTGCAACCGCTGCTCCATTCCCCGGTGGGGATGCCAAGTCCTCAAGGGAAAGTAGGCATTACTACACAAGTGCTGCTATTATTCGTATCTGTTGATGCCACGGCGAGAATCGGGTGGAAACAGCACAGACGACGCACGCCAGGGTCTGTTGTTTTTTTCTGCGAGATGTTGACGCATCCGCAGACACGGCGGGAACTGTCATGGCGGTTTTCAGTGTTCGGCGGCTTTGGCCATCCATTCCTTTGATTTTACTCTACGTGCTCATGACATGGGCCATCATCCGCTTGATCAAAGGAGGCCTCGACGGACCTCGACGGACCTCGGTAATCAAGCTGAACTTCTAAACTTCGTCTGTTTCAGCTCACACTTTTAGATGCAAAGCATCTCTTAGTGGACCCTCCATCGTCCGGCGTCCGGCGTCCGCACCTCTACTTCTCTCCACACCACCTGTGCTAACACCACTCTCTCCCCTCCCCCTCTCCACACCACCTGTGCGCTACGCGCGCTGCTCGTCCTCTCCCCTCTCCACACCAGCTGTCCAATCACGCGCATGCGCGCTGCTCCTCCTCTCCACTCCCTCTGCTCTGCAAATAAACCCGGTCAGAGCTCCGCTCAGTTGCTTCTTCGGTACTGCGCCGTCCGATGACTGGGAATGGACGCCAACGATTCCGTCAGCGAACTGGCTGGCACACCTTCAACAAGAGGAGATGCACCGGAGACTAAATGACAAGTACCTTCCGTCGACCCCGCACGAGGAACACCCGGAGTACGCGGGCGCCCCCAACCCGACCCTCGATCGCGACATCGAAGAGTGGGAGGTGAGGCAGGCGACGCAGGCACTGAACTGCCGGTCTGCCGCTGGACCCGATAAAGTCACGAATAAGGCGCTGCGCAACATCAGCGACGCGGCCGTCTCGTCGCTAACGAGATATTACAACAAGTGCTGGAACAGTGGCCGGCTCCCTCCGCAGTGGAAGACGGCCAAGACGATCCTGCTCCCGAAACCAAACAAGCCGCCGGGGATAGAGGGCCTGCGTCCCATCTCGCTCACGTCTTGCGTGGGCAAGGTGCTGGAACACGTCCTCAACACCCGGTGGCAGCGTTAATTGGAGGATGGCAACCACTACAGGGACGCCATTCTGGGCTTCCGGTCGCGCCTGGGCACCCAAGACGCGATGTTGCTGCTGCAAAGAGAAGTTCTGGAGCCCCCCGGAGGGGTACCGAAGAAGGACAACCGAGCCGTCCTGGGCCTGGACCTGCAGAGTGCCTTCGACAAGGTTAAGCACTCGGCGATCCTGTCCCAGGTGACGAAGCTGAACATGGGACAGCGAACCTATGACTACATTCGCTCCTTCCTGGCCCATCGCACGGCCAGGCTGGAGGTGGGCGGAGACTGACTGGAGGGGAGAGAACTGGGCAGCGTGGGCACCCCGCAAGGCTCGGTCATATCTCCGCTCCTCTTCAACCTGGTCATGATCGAGGTGGCGAACCGCCTCGAAGCGCTGGGACCGAAGATCAAGTACTGCCTGTACGCGGACGACGTCACCATTTGGGCGACGGGCGGCAGCGACAACGAAATCGAGACCGGACTGCAGGCAGCAGTGGACGCCGTCGAGGCCGCGCTCGAGGGCACGGGCCTCCGGTGTTCGCCGCAGAAGTCCCAGCTACTGATACTGCCCCGCCGGGGCGCTGGAGGAAGCGGGCCGCCGAGGAGGCGGAACGCAACATCGTAGTTCGAGCCGGGGACGGGACACCCGTCCCGCACGTCCAGGGTCTGCGGATCCTGGGGATGTCACAACCGCGAGCACCTCCGAAGACAAGGCTGCACAGAAGAGAGCTCGCGACGCCGAACGTAAACGGCAGCGTCGAGCAGCGGATTCCTCGTTTCGAGAACGAGAAGCCGCTTTGAAACGCCAGCGGCGATTAGCTGATCCAGATTGCACGGCTTTGTATCCCTTCAGGGTTCCCACGTGGGAAGATGGTGTAACTTTTTTTTGTTTGAGTTTGAGTTTGTTTATTTTGTCGAAATGGTACATAAAAATGGCCAATAAAGTGTTAGGCCAATAGCCCAAGCTAGTGGAGGCCCATATTACAAATGCGTTGGCAGCAAAAAATATAAATACAAGTTTTACTCGAGTACATTTAAATCGAATAAAAACACATCAGCCTATATATGGTGACCAAAATTAAGTCGACAGATTTTTTTTACTTCAGGCACTTAGCTTTACGTGGAGACCACCTCTACAGTGGGGTTATGTCCACAGGGGTACACAAAATTAGGTGGTAATTATTGATGTCGATGGCTTAATTACCAAAATTGAGTAGCCAAGGAACGGAAACCAGCGAAAAAGGACGCAAAACACGAGGTTTCCGTTTCACTGGTCTGCGTTCCTTCGATATGTACCAACTGGTCCAGCAAGCTGCACTTCTAAAATTGAGTAATTAACATTTTAGTGGCTGCAGTAAGCAGGCATGTTTGTATTGAAAAGGTAGGCGCAATCTGGTTTCTACGCTGTTTCATTTTTCAGAATTCTTTTAGCGCATCCGTATTCCGAGATATCGAACTGCGAAGTTTAATTGCCGTTCGCATGATTACACATGCAAAACAGTGAATAACGGCCCAAAGCTCCCTCCTTTTGTTCTCTGTTTTGATAGCGGTTCCGCCTACTGCAAATTGCGATGACGCCGGCGAAGACTGAAAGGGTGCCGGTTATCACTTTTGCCTGTGCCTCCACCCTCTTGTAAAACTAAAAAAGCCGTACAGCAGGCACGTCACAAAAGGGAGGAGCTGTGCTCCTGTTTTCATTGTTCAGCGTGCATAATTATGCGAAGGGCAATTAAAATTCGCAGTTCCATATCTCGGAGTACGGATGCGCTAGGAGAATTCTGCCAAACGAAACTGCGTAGAAACAAGATTGCGTTTAACTCTTCAATGCAAACATGCCCGCTTACTGCAGCCACTAAAAAGTTAATTATTCTATTTTAGTTAATTAATCCACCTACATCAATAGTTACCACGTGATTGTGTGTCCCCCTTGGTGCATAACCTCACTGTAGTGGTGGTCTTCACGTACATCTAAGCGCCTAATTAAAAAAAAAACCTGTAGACCTAACTTTGATCCCCCTAACTTTGATACACATACGTACACATACTTTCATTCTAAGCACATATATATACACAATACGCACATCTGTATAATCAAATATATGCATACATTTAACCATGTACTCATGAAATTGCACGTCAATACAGTAGTACCTGGTTACACACGCGCATATTTCTTGTATGAGTATACACATTGCATACTGGATATCAAGCACAGCACTGAGTTGTAAGCGGTACACTGCAATGAGGGAAGATGCGTGGCATCATATTTCGCAGATTCGCATGGGGGGAACGCAATCAGTTGTAGAATCCTCCCCAGTGAAATTCCTCCGGTTGTGTAAAAAGGAACAAGAAAGGCATGGTTAACCTTAAAGGAGCCATGAAGAGAAAACACAAGTTTGGTTCATTCGAAATGTTGCCTCGTTAGAACCATAACGACACCACTTATAACGCAAACTTCGCTCAAATAAGCTACATAATTAGGAAAAAAGGAAATGACCATGCGACCCACCAGCTCATTTTCCGCAACAGAACATATGATGTCACTCGAGAATGCTCTGCGATTGGCGGAGGCCGGCAAAAGCAAACGCATGTTAGGCAGGGCTTACAGTTTGCATAGCGAGCTAAACGCCCGTGAAACATACTGCACATTCTTTTTATGACAAAGAACGGTGGAGTAAATGGTTGAAGTTCCGAACGAACACGCAAGCGTGTGCGCCAATGCGTACCGAACTACCGGCGGCCGAGCTCGACATCTCGCCGTCGCGCAGACGAATTTTCGGGTTCGAGGCTCCTAGGGGCCAACGAACCGTCCCAGCACGCACAGCCGCGACCTTGCTTGGTATCGTAATCCCTTCACAGGAGGTTGGCCGTCATATCGCCAACCAGCAAAGGTAAAAATAGAAACGAGGGGAGTAAGGAAGAGCAAGCAGCGACGAGATAGTGACAGTCGTCGCAGTTTCGGAATGGTGTTGGCTTGCTGCTCTTGTTAGGAGCTCGTTTCCTGTTTACAACCACTGAAAACTTCAGTTTGTTCGAGTACTTTACAATGAAATTTCGTTGCTACGTTTTGAAATGCCCATGTAGTACGGGCAAATCGTCGAGGGAGTGCGACATCCCCGGTGAGGAGATCTCCTTTCATGTGCTGCCCAACGACGAACCAGGGCGAAGCAAGTGGCTACGTTTTGTGAACTTTGCAAACGGAGGAGAAAGAGAGCTAAAGGAAGTACCAGTGTGCTCGCTTCATTGCCGAGGAAGTGATTACGGCAAGGACCCTAATGTTAGCTCACTCCTGGGACATGCTGGCGCTCGTCACCGACTTCGTCAAATCGCCGTCAAAGCGCTCTGACCTTGGGGAAAAAATGCCGTAAACACCGCCCATTGACGCTCGTATCTTTCTGGTCGAAGCAGAGAGCTCGCGCGAACGGCTTTCCATACACGACACCGGCCAACTGGCATAAGCGATACTGCTACTGAAATTGAACTATTATTAACCGTAATAAAAATAAGGCACATACGTACCAGTCTGTATTCGTCCGTCGCGACGGGGCTGACGAGGCAGCGGTGCCGACGGCAGGGCGTTCGTCTGTTGTGTCTATCGCGGAATGGTCGCTTTCCCGTCCACCGCGTAATCCCACAAGTCTTGGCCGCTCGTGCACTTAGAAGCTTGAGCGTTCAAGTGGTGTGAGGTTGTTAAATGCAAGCCCGAGCTCCTCGCGAGAGTTTTGTTCTCCGGATCAGGCGATTCCATGACTAGGGCTGCGGGTGCACTAGGTTTTACTAGTATTTTTAAAATGGCCGCCGTCTCGGTCGACTCCCGCGTGTGGGTGCTATATGGAGTCGACATACTAAGTATCTGTTTCATGGACCGGCTCGTATGACGCCATGGTTCACGTCACGGAATGTGCAATTTTAGCGGGAGATTTTAAAATTTTGGCTTAAATTGCCTTATTTCTCAGTGAATAAAGCATCATTTTCTTCCGGGAAAGCGCTTGGGGTACTATGAAACACCTAATCTTTCGAATAAAACAAACTTTTGTTTTCTCTTCATGGCTCTTTTAAGCAGTTCTCCAGTCTACGGCCTGTCGCGCCACTACTTTTTAAAGCTCTTTGTTGAAGCTACGTTGCTTGTGCGTTGTAAGGGAAGTCATTAAACATATATTCAAGCCGAAGAAAAATGCTTCTGTTTTTTTCGCGTAGGGTACCTTGAGGCTGATTTTATCTACAAACGCTTCTTTTCTCAGAATTTCTGACTTTTAGGCGCCCTTCCTGAACAGAACTAATTACAGCTAAGGTAGCGTGCTTTTTGATAGTTTGCTACAAAACCAACATACACTAATAGCCAAGAAAACGACAGGAAGGCCACGTAGGTATATGGGCCCCATCATCGTTCCCTCCTAGACTTTATACGTGAAGCGAACATTTTCATGTTCACCTAATCAACTTTCCTCATCATTGACTCATACCCCTTATCTATGGCCTGCGGCAAAATAAACGGTGTGAAAAAGTTCGCCATTTATATTAGAATAATGATTAAAAGGAATAATTTTGTAATAAAGGTAAAATAATGCCGCTAATAGGTCATCGACCGTGAAATTTCGAATATTTTTATGCTTCAGTTATTTAAGGCCTATGTATATCATTAGCATTATTAGTAAAGACTCCGGCTTCTGTAATAGCTTAAGATTACCGAAAACATCAGTATACTGTACTCTTAATGATGAGAAAAGTTGTTTTTTAGATGAGGGAAGACTGAATGCCTAAAAGCAAGCTAGGAATGAAAAGGGAATTGTGCAAGTTTTCTAATGTTTTATACGCTTGCTAATGTTAACCGCGTCATTGTTTCTAGCAATTATTGTTTAGCCTTTGCAATAAAAATCATCTTTCTGACTAAAGCATAAGGTAAAGCAGCAATCAACAAAATTTGATTCTTCGTGACAGACCTCCGAACGATTACTTGAAGCATCGAACTTTGAGGTTTGAGGTTTTATTTCCACCAATTCCAGTACAGAGGAGAAAAAAAACGGACGGAGAAAAAGCTGCAACCATGCCACTGGACAGAGCACCATCCGCCGACGCATCAATGACAGTGTAAAAACGTAAGGTGTACATTGAGAAAAATGATTATACTGTTACGAATGGGCCAGCGCCGCAGTACTTCCCCGTATCACTCCTCGGCTGTGCGGCGAAGCCACTCGTGCTCCTTCGAAAACAGGCGCAATCATGTCGGCAACAAGTTGCGACAAAGCCTCGTCAGACGCTTCGCTCTCTGCGCATTCGGCGGCTGCCTGCGGCGGCTGAACTTCGGCGGCTGCCTGCACGGCTCGTCTCCCCGCTCTTCAAGGACACAGAGGCAGGCCCCGGTGATCGCAACGGAGTCCTCCTCTCTCCCCTCTCTCGGACTCAACGTGCCCGAGGCTATGAACGGCTTACGAACTCTGGAAAGAGTGTTGTGCGTGTTCCAGCCTGTTGGCGTTTGACCGTTATCGCTTTTGGGTATAAATAGAGCTTGCCCAAGGGTTGTAAACCATTCCTGTTAGAGCAGCGAATCGATGTTGTCGCTCTGCTCGAGTCCTGTATTGTAACCTCGCCCGTCGGGGCATTGTTCTTTGGCTTCGGCTCACCTCTCGCTATGAAGTAAACAGTTACGTTAGCCTACGGCTTCTGGACTTCTTCACGGCTGCAACAGCGGCTGGCCGCTCGCATCATACACGCTACCACTCGTATGTCGGAGGCCACGGAGATCGCATCGGCTGCAGTCGGCCCGCCCGGTCCCAACAATACAAAATTTACGTACAAGAAAAAAATCACAAATGCTACAACAAAGTAAACATATCTAGGATGCGGTCATCATTTAAAACCACAATGTCAATTTCCTAAAGAACTAAGAAAACGCGGCGCAAACTACCCGTGCACGAAGGAAGTGTGGTACTTGTTCACTATAGCCATTGTCACCACAATGTACATTTGTTAGCATAGCTTGGTTGTTATTTTTGTTGTTGCTGCTTCCGTATAGATTAGTCATGTAGAATTAGCGTGGTTTCCTTTCATTAAACAGTTGGGAGTTGGCGCCTGTATCTGTCCTATCTTCTTCCCTTCGTCCACGTCCAGTGTGCGCCGCGTTTTCTTCGTTCTTTAAGTATGTACCAACTAGCTCAGCAACAAGTTTTGTTAAGCCGATTTCCTGTTTGTGAAAATAACTGAGCGTGTTGGGAGGCGTATGCTTTAGTAGCTGCTGCCCTGTATACGCCGCATAACGTATAACTGTATAACTTTACTGCATACCTCGCTTAACGTAAGCTCTTATTCGATTGAAGACGGGATATTTTTCGAACGTTTTCCTATTTTAATTACCGAACTTCAGCCCTAATTATGGGAAAAGAAGCAATGGGATTGAAAGTCCGGCACTAATTTCCGTGGGGCCTTCGCATTCCCAAGTGAAAAGCTCGTGCCGTGCTGGCCCGATGCGTTCTACTTAACAAGAACGCGTAGTGTACTCTGTTCCAGAACATTGATCGACCGGGTGGGAGCTCGAAGAATACTTTGAATTGGAAAGCGGACCTACTTTTATCGAGGCGTACATGAGGGCCACGCGCGGCGAGGGAAGGCAATTAGGGCACGGCTTTTCGTTCAACTCGTATAGGACACCATTAGCTGGCTCTGGGCGCTAACGTTTGTTTCGACCTAAGGCAACTCGGGTCTATTTTGGGGAACATTTCGATTAGGGGGAAACCATTTCCGTGAGTTTTGTTGCGTCATGCCAGATATCAAGAACAAAGGCCTTCTTTTGTGGTGTTCAGTATACCTTCAACCAACGTTTAGTTCAATACTGCACACACATCACGGAAATGCCGAATATGCGGCGCATGCTTCCCTCTGTTGTTATGTCTCGTTTTCAATTGCGTGACTAGAAATAAAATAAATGAGAACAATGAAAATTAGTAAGATTTTGGAGCCAATGATAATCTCGGCTACAAATTTTTGAGATTATGTATGTCCAGTTTTTAAAACAGTACCACAGGCAGCCTAATATTAAAGAGAAGTGAAACGTGCCTATAATGAAACATGGAGTTCGCGGGGGTTTAAAATATGACAAGGTGCGAGGCATTTGCAAAAGCGTAATAGTTGCAGGATCCAAATTTGCGAACGCAGCATGCTGTTCAAAATCAGATGGTAGGAAGTTTATATTTACGTGTGCGTAGTAAAACAACAAACTGAACCGTGCTGGAAATACGGGCTGAGCGTCGTTTTACGTTCCGGAAGCTGAAAGGAAACATGTTTTGAAGGGAGGGTTAAGGTCTATGAATCCAAGTAAGAGGAAAGTTAAAGTGTTTACGTACCTCTGCGTAAGAAAGGCAAACACGCTGTGGCGAAAGACCGTAAAGGCAAACCATGAAATATGGGAAAATAAGACGGAAACAGGAAAGAGAGCAAGGTATCCACAAAAGAGGCACCGAAGGCAGAAAGAAAGTAATAAATGGATAAAAATAGAACCCAGAACATTGTTAGAGATGTACAGGGCAGAGAAATTTGATAACGGGAAGAGAAATACCTACAGTAGCTCAAAGTGCAGCGAAACGCTTCGCTACAGAGCGACCCCGATGACGTCTCTTCGCGGGATGCAGAACGTTAACTAAACGTGGTCATAAGCTGCGCCCCGACCCTAAAGCGACCTAAAGCATACCAAATCACCATTCGTAACAAAAACAGCACGTCGAATTGAGTTTAAAAATTTTTGCAATAAAAAGATTTGAAAGTAGACCATGTGGGGTTCGAAGCCAGCCTGTCGATGCCAGTACCCAGAACTCACCTCGACGCCACACAGCACGGATAACGGGTTACGTTTTTATGAGGAGCTCAGTAGAAAAGTACGCGCAGTGCAGCGAAGCGTTTGGAAACACGCTGACAGGTAGATGCATAAAACGACTACGCGCACAAAGTACTGCCTTATTGTTGCTAAAGCGTCCGAATTACCTGAAATTCAGCCAGCGTTAGTTGCGAGATGGGGACGGAAATGCGAACAGACACTGAACAGATACGCGAATGACAGAAGCCAAAATCTGTGCTTCGAAGCTTCTTACTCTGCTCGAATCGCCTTTTCTTTTTCCAGCACTGAAAACACCCCGTGGGCACTTTTAAGCTTCTTCAGAAGGGGATTACGACATGCTTTTTTTGCAAGCAATTTCTAAAGACATGCTCTGCGATTTAGGCTAATAGCTTCCCTTTAGCGAAACTGCATGCCCGCTCACATTTCGTCTTCGCTGGATGTTTTGTGCGGCGTCGCATTAGGCGAGGTAATGACGTCTAGCGCTAAAGTACTGATTACATGCTTCGCCGTTCCAGGTACGTAAAAAGATTAATATTGCGGATGCTATTAGCCACTTACCTGTGTTCACACTGAAAATTATATGCCAAGAAAAATGCGGAAGAGTGTGCTGTTGTGATTTGGGGTTTCTTGTCCCGAGGTAGTATTTTTTGTTGTAATACGTTACAGGCTTACATATTGGCGCTAAGTTATTTTGTACGCTTCGCGTGATCAAATACCTTCAGACAAATGATGGGGATCGTGGTTTAAGAAACGTGCTAGATATTATCACTCAATATAAAACAAAAAGTAATAAACTTGGCAAGTCTATTATTACTTCTGCGGTATGCTTACGCAATAATACAAAACGTACCTCATTTTCTGCTCAATTCACTTCCCAGCGTTTACCCGTCATCATATAGTTTGGACGATTAAAAGGACACTGAAGTGATTTGTAAATATTGCGGGGTTTCTAGCACAAATTGTAGTCTGGAGTCTCTAGGCTACGTTTCGACCACTCTCGCTGCGTTTACGCGAATTTATTCAGCAGAAATATCAATTCGAAAATGCGTCCTCCTCTCTGCATCCTCCTTGCCGATTTTCTATTACGTTTCGTATTACGTTCAATCGAGATGGCTTGGATTGACCGCGCTACTGCGCAGCTGGCCAACCCTCCGGCAGAGTCAGTTGACCCCGCGGCCGGCCACCGGCGGGTTGTCTTGTTCGCTCAGTTGAATCTAAGCGACGACACGTTTGTGCCTGGACGAATGTGCCTTTAGTGAGTTAGTTTGTAGACTGCATCAAACTTAGTAACGTCTATGAGTCAAAGTAGCTACACACAAGCGCACATACGGCGCTTCGCTGGCTGGTATGCTAGTAGAAAAATCTAAGGAATTTTAAAGGCGGTAGAAGAGTCAACGAAGTTGGTATAGGTGCTGAGGAATTAAAATCGACCGATACTTTTATTGCACAGCGTAAAACCAACGTGCGTGTAGCACGTTCGGCACTGGGTGAACTAGCAGAGCGGTCAGTAGCACGACCACACATTTGCGATCGCTGTTCTGCCTAAGGGATGCGGTCAAGGTGAGATATTTGTGGAAATTTTGGGGCGTTTACCGCACGAGCGTTATTCAAGAAATATTCATCTGAGCTGCTTAAAATGCTAAATCTAAATAAAAAGTGTTCCCCAAGTGCGCGCAGCAATGTTCGGCGACTAGAGGGCTTCGTGCGACGTCGCGGGATCCCTAGGATATGGAGGGATGTGTTGCGGCGGCAGTGTGTCCTGCCGAACAACGAACAACAGGTGAAATGGTAGAGATGCTGGTTGTTGGTGTGATGTGTAATAAAGTATCCGTCGCCGTAAGTGCGACTATTTCTCGTGCGTGATATTTTAAATTCTTGAAGGCCAACTGCACTCAAGTTTCACCTCGACCAAATTTACTTTTAATATGTAGTAAGTACCACCAAATCAGCAGGGACAGGAGGTAGCTCCGTGAAACGCCTCGTTAATCAGTCAGAAGCGTTTTTAAATTTATGTACAATCTGTTATGGAGCTCTCCTGCCTTGCAGGACCAGATAGTCCACTCAAGAGATGTTACAAACAGCCCGGTTTGTATTTCGCGCGTTTGTTTTTCGCACTGCCATGATAGTAGTTCGCGTCGCGTCTGACAGATGGCGCCACCAGTCCACGGCGCGTGCGCCGCTCGTGGGACCTTGCTTTCGGTGGTTGCACTCAATCTCTGCAAGAGGTAGCGTCAACATCCCCCTCGCGAGGGGCACGATCAAATGCAGAGCATTTCCGGGGGCGCGCGACGTTAAGTAGTTTGCGTTACGTTAATGTTGTTGCACTTGTGGCAACTGCTGACGAGAGAGCGCTCGTCAGCAGTAATTTGAATGAGTCCAGGATATAAGGCGCGTCCGTAGCCTCCAAATCTGTGACGGCTTTGTGGCGAAAAAAAAAAAAACCCGGCTTTGTGGCGCAGTGGGTTAAGCACCATGTACATTGTTCCGCCCGCAGGGTCGAGGGATCGAAACCTGGCGCCGGATGGTACTTTTTATTATATATAGTAGGGAGGGGTGCGGTGCGGACTACGGACGCCAATGCGGGTGAAATCGTGAGTTACTGAAATGCTCTGCATTTAAAATGTAAACAGGCTATACAATATGCACTTTATATTTTCATTCCTCACAGCGCTGGCTTATGGCCAAGTGGTCTTGAGGATTAGGTGCATTGTTTTGCAGTTCGCAAGTTGTTATCCCCAACAGCGCATGTTTTTTTTGTAGTCGATGTATTTGTTTAGGGATAATGTTTTCTCAATTAATAATTTTGGCGCTGTAACATTCATTGCTCTACGAGCGAGTTCGCAGAACGCGTGCAGACTGACACACACGCGCTGGCGAGTTCTTATTTGCGTGGTGTTGCCATAAGCACTGACTGCTTGCGGGAGCAGAGTCGAATCATCCGGCTTTTGGCCTGGTGCGAACACGCCTCGTACGATACAGGCGCGAGCCAGCAAGCTCCAAAGGTGGGGGCAAAGCGGACCGCATTTGAGTGTCTCTGGTGGCGCGGAGGTTGTTCATCCATCGCGTCGCCTCGGCTAGTTGTCGTTACAATTCCAAGCCGTGCTGGCAGGCTTATCTGACGCATTGTAGAGTGGAAAACATGGCAGACGCGGGGTATGCCGATTACTGAGACATCGAGAATTCCCAGCCAACGCAACGCAGGACGCCAATCATGTTATTTCAAATAACCTAAACCGAAACTAGTTTGAATTGTAGTCTTGGACATTGTCCAATCAACATCGCATCTCGTATGCACTTCACTGCGGTTGTTGCGGCCGCCGCAAATCTCGCATGGTATTAGTTCCTCTTTGAGGCTTTATAAATTAAATAGTGCTTTATCGACCGAATAAACGACGCGAAGTGTGCTCTTTTGAGCCAGCCTGTGAATTGCAAACAAAAACAGAAGTTTGGCAAATTCGCTTCAGTGTCCCTTTCACTTCAGTTAACTGAAATAAAGATGACAGTTTACCTTGCCCTCCAGTCGTTCGTTTGCGCCTGTTATTTTGAAAAATACAATATTGTCGAAGGGGCGTGAAATAATATGTAGTTTTTATAGTCAGTAAATGTTCGTACCCTTGTGTGTTGGGGATTACCGCAAGAGTGCCGAAGCCTTGGCACCTCTTTTATAGAGAAATTGAATGGAAAAGGGTCAATGAAGCGCTGCGTAGCTCGCTGCTTAGTCTAACGTTCATGCGTGTTTATGAATTAAAGCGCGCTAAGACAACAATTAGCAAATAATTAGAGTTTTGCCAGTTGTTTAGTTACGTTTTCTCTCCCACAGATTTTCAGATTTTACATAAACGCTGCTGGCAATGCTGTTGTTGCCAAGTAAGACGTTGTTATAAAGTTGCGTCCTATTATTTCTTAACTTATGTAGTTAGTATTATTCCCGAACTGATAAAGTGACCGAATTCATAAATATTTAGCACTCCGCTGAAAACGCAGTTTTTTACGCCATAATCTTTTGTGCTGTTAGGTTAAAAAATTCTTGAAACAGGATGAGAAGCATGATAGTTTGTCAGGATTTAGGCTTCCTATTTATCAAAACCACCGGTAATATAATGACATAATCAATATTATTCTCTCTCTAAAACAGAAAATGGGGATTTAGGTAAGTATGCGATGACGTAATGCTGAAGTGGTATGCTTGAATCGTAGGTTACAACAGCGACGTTGGCAGCTTGAAGGGACCATGAAAACAACATACATTCTTAATTGTTCGAAAGATATAGCCTTTGATAATGTAGCTAAACGGTATTTGGCCAACGAAGTACGTTGTTTTCATAAAGAAAGATGGCTAATATTAACTAACTTTCAAATTCTCCGCTACTCTATGCCCGGCGTGATATTATTGTGGAGGTGCAAGAAACTCCCTACTAATGGCGTTAACTACATGCTATCAATCAGTTGGCGCGTCAAACAGAACTAAATGCATCGCTACAAACGCGTCGTCATACTTGTTGGCAGTGCTCTTTTGGCGATAAATCTCTTGTCTTCTTGTTTTGGGCAGTTTGAGCGTGTGGACACTCAACTGCGTACAGCTAGTGCTTAGGATACTTACATAACTGGTGTTTAGATCGAATAGATTGCTGCCAGGCGTGTTTCACAAGGTAGTTTGGCAGGTTACATTCTTCGTCATAAGCCCCTGGTCCCAAGGGAGCGACTAAAAGTATGTTTCATGGATAAATTGTGATGCGGCTAGGTCGTAACAAGAGTAATTTTGTAAACATTGGAATTACCATGCGGAATTTTCAGGACATCATCATAGGTAGTGATGTATGATGGTGTCTAAGAAAAAAACACTGTCCAATTTCACGTTTGTCCGCGCGCACGGTGTAGCACCCAATCTGTACCACCTTTACCCTGATCCACTTCTGTGGGCCCAGTGATGACGACGGGAGTCTAAGTAAAGATCGAGCTGGCATACACTCCCTTGATGAGAGTCAACAGCCGACTCACAGATGAGTAAAAGGATTCGTCTGCGAGCCACTTAAGTAGAGGGGCACAAATGAGAGTCATGAGGGAAGACAAGGGGAGTTTTGTTTCCGCCCCTCAAAGGGAGTGATCATGACTGGGTAGAATTATTCTTCGTTTGTATAATTTCTGTACAATTTTTTTGTGTGTGCCATGATAGGTGTGGGCCCGTTTGAAACCGACAACGTTCACTCTTGTTCGCAGGCTTACTAGGTAAGAAGGTACATTTTCGCAACTCATGCACTTGATGTATACCACCAGGAAAAGGTGAACTGGCATTTCTTTCTCTGCTTTTCTCGCCCTTCGTGGCTTTGTCTCATATCAAGTAGGTTTTTATGTTGACAACCAAGACTCACCAAGCCCGCGAAAAACCGCCAACTATCTCATAGCAGTTGCAAACATGAACGGTGAAAAATTAGTACAACTACGCCGAACGCCCAACAACGTGCTGTCACGTAGGATAGAAAACAATGGTAAAGAAAGGACTTTTATTTAGGTCGAACTTGTGCCCGAACCAGACGATAGAAACGAGAGAATCCCTTGCGTCTCGTTCGACCTCCGAGAACCACTGTCTGCGTTCGTGGCGTGATCCCCTCTCGCAGTGCACGTGCGCTCGCGCCTCCGTTGGCGAACACAGACAAGCTCGCACTGAAAGGCACCGAGTTTGCGCTGCCGGTTGCAGCCGGTTCTTGCGCGTGCAACGCGGCCCACTTTGCGAGAGCTTCGAAAGCACGCTGCAGTACAGTGTATGCATAAAGCAACAGATCCCAGCTGTAACCTGTCGCAAAAGTGGCAAGGCGTACTGAAAAAGAAGGAAACTGCTGGAGAACTGAAGCAGCTCAAGAGAGCAAAAAGCAAAAGGGGCGGCAAAACTCAAAGCAATCAATAACCGTGTATGTAAAAAAACAGGGGGAACATTGACATATTTAGGCGTGTTTAAATTCACTATTCGGAATCAACAGAGGGAATTACCATGGCATTACCACACATATAAGGGCTTCCGCCTTTACCAGATCATGAGGATGCTTTAAATATTTTAATTTAGGTCTTTATTGTCTTCTTTTCGGCATACCTTATTCGCCGCAGTTTTTCGGGAAGGAACAAATACAACTTTAATACATGAAACGTTTAATTTATTTGCATATGATGACTGAAAAGGCTTCTGCACTAACAAACATTATTCCAGTATTTCACCCTAGATCGCGACGCTTATGACTGGACAAGGAAGCTTCAATCTACTGCAACAGCTGTGAACGTTCGAATATTGCTTAGAAAGGTTTCCTTTAGAGGTATTAACATTTTCGTAGCTGCAATCACCATCATTCGCCTCAAGAAATTTTATTTTGTGACGGAATAATCTCTACCAATCTCTGTTTAAAACGAACCTACTCGAGCACACAGTGCAGGTTTCTTATCCTGCGCTTGTATTACGCTGTTTATGAACGTGAAACATATTTTCCGGGATCACGCATAATCTAAGCGATCAAAAATTGTTTCCGTCAGGGAAATTTTATCCAGCGTGTGCACAGATCTTCCGGGTTCAATTTGTGCGCTCGAGCATAAATCAACACAGTAAAGAGTAACATGAATATTAAGAGCTGTATGAAACGCATGAAGTATATATTTTTTAGGGTACGGATGCTGTTTCTTTTGTTTAAGGAGCCACGTTGAAAACCATGACAGGTGTTGACGCATTATGCGTTAGTAAAATGCTTCAGTAGGGTGTACTAACCAGTTTTTGTTCTTACGAAAACAGCAGCGTAAATAAGAACCGCGGCGAGCCCAAGCAGCTTTGCATCTGCGCGTGCTTTCTCTCGCGTTCGGAAACTAACTGATGATCGATCACCAGATATTAAAGTGCAGACTTCATGTACGTCACGAGCGACCACAATATCTTTTTGCCTCGCCTTCCTGTGTTTTCGAGCGCGCTCTTGGGAAGTGGCAGGAAGTGTCTGGCTTAAACTGAACCTAGAAAGATTGCGCAGATTGAGTGCGCGAGTGTACGACCATTATTCACAGCGCAAAACGTTCAGTCCAGGTTTCTTAACTGCTGGCTCACATTAGGCACGTTCTCTTTGTGCGCCGCCAGTCTTACTTGATTACAGAAGATCCTGAAATGAGCCGGCCAAACATTCCTGCGTGCAGTGCACGCATGTATGTTAACGGAGGGCGGGGGGGGTGTTGAGTCCCTAGGACCAACTTACGCCGCAATAGTGGAATGAGGAATAATAATTTATCTGTAGCCCATGAAATGAATAGCCAAACGTGGCCCCACAATCTTACCGGATGAATAACGTAAGGAAGTTCCACCCTACGGCCTTTTGTACTTTGGTAGCTAAACTCGTTTCTTTCCTAGTCCTAACCTGCATCCGGTCCCCGGAGCAGCTCCCATGGGATGCGCTCCGGCGCCTTCGCGCGGAACTTCGTTATCACTAAGCGCATTTCCTTCTCGTGTCTTTGTGCCCGTGATAAAGAAAAAAAAAAACGCGATCACTTCCTGGAGCCTACCTTCATTTCTTAACGGCACTGCGGGAGTCCTTGTTTTATTTTTGATGCAGGTAAATGACGGTGGCATCGCGTCAGTGAATACTGCAGTCTTCCCACCACGGCTTCGTTGCACCACCTTGTGCTGCTTTTGCGCTCTACAGATGGTGTTCTCAAGTTGAGGACTGCAATAATCCGGCTTGGATGTGCTCACTCTTGCGTCGGGGCAACATGATTTGTTGAAGTTGTCGGTTGTATTCATGAAGGGTTCCCTTGGGACGACATCGCAACAAACGAACGGAAGCTACTCTCGTGCACTTAAGCAGAACAATGGTTTCCTGCGCCAGCTAGGCACTTCTTGAGTGCTGCGGTTAACTACAGCTTGCGAATAAGGCCACGTCCTGTGCGGGAGAAAATCAATAGAGTTAACTGGTTTGTTCGTTCTCCGATGCGTGAAGCGGAATGGCCGTTATTATGCAGTCTATATACTACAATTGTAATCATTATTGCGTAATAATTGCCACAGGGGTAAATTTAAGCGAAACCACAGATAGGTAAAGTACAACGATGTATCGCTTCCCTGCAGGAAATGGTGGCGAAATTCATTGAGGAGAAATGTTTGTTCTTTCTTCCAGGTAAGTACGCCCGTGTTTTGTGAAACCTTTCCTCTGTGGTAGAGCTGGCGGCTTGGGAAGGCTTATAGGAGACCCGGTATTTGTAACCACCGTTTGGTGTCCCGTAGGACATTCGAATTCCTGGCTTCGGTTCGTGGTAGGGCTTCGGTGTCGTGAAAAGTCCAGCGAGGAGCTCCTTGGTGTGGATGCGCCCTCGTTTGTGGTGCGATGTGTGTCTTATAGCCGGCTGCAGGCGCACTTTTGCTGATTAAGAATTCAGGCGACAATTCACGTTTACATTGGTATAGAGTGTAGAATATCTGTTACCTACTCCTTTTTATATATTAAATAAAGGGACAGGATGACTCGGCACGTCTTAAGAGATTGCAGTCGCCAACTGATGTAACCTGTATGGTGTGTACCTAGATAGTCGCTGTTCAGAATATTGCAACTCGTTTTAAAGGCGAGCCAAACAGACGGTTGGTGTCATAAATTATGTCAATTTTGTGGCGTTTTGAAATGAATTCAATAGTTATTGTCTGTTTATATAAAACAAAGGTCCATTTAAATATCAAACGAATCGTCTAAGCATTAGGGCGCCGTAGTGCCCCTGTTAATAATTGATGGTTGACTGAAATACGTAGATATTCACTTTCAGAATACTGCAAATCATTTTAAAGGCAAGCCAAACAGACGGTTGATGGCACAAATTGTATCAATTTTGTGGCGTTTTAAAAAAAATTGAATAGTCATATTTAGTTTATTTACACTAAATACTCATTTCAATATCAAACAAATGGTGCAAACATTAAAGCGGCATACTTCCATCGTTTATAATTGATGGCTGACTGAACGTATTCTTCAAGAAGATGCTAAAAAATGCATCTAATCTATTTAAACTGATTCTAGTTTTAAAGTTGATAAAGTAGCGAAGTCAAACTTCTCGGTAGTAGATTCTCGACTGGTTCGTGTGCATTAGTAGCTGGGCTTCTTATTCTTTCTAATAGTTTTTTTTAGATAGTTCATATTCGCAGTTATCCACAGGTTCGCCTCAGGTTCATACTTGAATTTGTTTTCAGGTACGTAAACTGGTACATGGCAATGTCAACCTGGACTGGTACTTGGCACCCTCGCCAGGATAAAAGAGAAACGCCGTTGGTAACCCTATCCTCTATGCTCCAGTTTCCATATTCTAACAAAGCTGCCAGCCTGATTTGGAACTGCAATACTTCTCCCTCTCCCAAATTTTGTACTGACTATTCAAGTTCAACCGACACAGCTCTGCACTAGTCGAACACTCGCCGTCTGAATGACATGTAGGGGGGTAATTGACCTAATGGGGCGTAAGCAGGCCGCTCACGCGATCAGTGTTTGCGCACAGGCTTTATGTAATGCTATGAGAGAATGTGGGGAACTCCATTGAAGAATCTCATTTTAGCCAGGAGCCGGCATGTCTGCGAGCAAACATTCCCTCGTACTTCAAAGACAGGAAATGAGATAACGTCGGTGGCACCAGCTTCCATGTGCAGCCCGCCTGCACGTGGAAGCCCGTCTGTATTACGTGGCTCAGTCGCCCACGGAGGGATGCAGATCGATATACTCATCGCTCCTTCGCACGTCTTCGAGTAGGGCAGCATCCCCGCCCAGCGGAAGCTCAACCAGGGGTGCTGGCGCAAATATTTGTTCATTGCCCTATGCTCGCAGGGAAAGATAGCTTGGCTGCCGACTCATCATCGAGCCTCTCCAAAAAGGGATTTATTCGTTTTTTCTATGGCCTCCTCGAGCTATGGCTCCGCCTATACGTTTCTTGATTGCCCCTTGTCCCTTCCTCTCAATAGACTCCTGCCGAATTATCCGCTTATTACTCGTGCAACTTACACTTCGAGTCTGCATCGCACCTAGCGCCGGACCGCATGCTGCCTTCGTTTGCGGTACACATATCCGCGCTTGGAGGAGACTCGCTCACCTGTGTGTCCAATAGTCTCGAGGAGTGTGCGGTTCAGATTTCTCACATTTGAAACGGGAAACAAGCGCAGGCTATGAAATATTGTCCTCAAAGACACCTAATATTCAGGAAATTCTGGCTGGAGTGTCTCAAGATATTTATCTGCGACACATGGGTATAATTATTTTCTCATATTAGTGACTTTTTGCCGAACGTAGTTTGTGAAGCCGAAGCGGCAGAAAGGGCAGAAAGGGGGCATTTTAATTTTGTGTTCAATTGTACTAAACCGTGCCAGTTTAACTTCTCCCCGCCTAATACCGCAAAGAAAAGGAAGCCGCATTTGACACATGAAAGATTACGACAGATGTAACTTTAAACAGCGTAATAAATAAAAAGAAAGATCAGTGTACAGAGAGTAGCAAAACTGATTTTCAAGTTACATGAGCCCAACGCTGGCACCTACGTTATGTGCTCCCCGTTCTTCAGCCGGAGATGCAATGGCTGAAAACTTCCTCTCCACTTTTTAAAAAGGTTCTACGCCAACCGGTCTTGAGAAATGCAGCTAGCGGCGCCTCTCAATCAATAGTTATACGCTTGACAACTAGGCACGGGGCCAGAACTGCGGAGGATAAACGGGCTTGACTCTGTTATTCAGGCCAAAGGCACCGAGGTTGACGTAAAGGGAACGCTTGAAACGTAATGCCCCCTTCCCCTCCCGACCCCAAGAAGAAGAAGATTACGGCAAGATATGTTCCGTCACGTCGCATATAAAGAAATGACAACAATCTTTTATAACAAAAGGTATAATTAAGAGGTGATACCTTTATGACAAAATGATGTTATGCGGGTAAAGTGGACGAGAGACTAGCTGCTTGCTACACGTGAAGACCAAACTAGTTGTCTGTGCTTTGGTTGCTTGACGTTCAACAACTTCCGTAGGAAGGATTTTATGGTAGCTAGGAATGACCGCGCTCAGGGTATATATGCGCGTTTTCACCATTCCGCATGATTCCAGCGAAGTGCTCACTTGATTCCAACAACCATCCCTGCTCGCCAGGAGAATAAACATTTAGTTATCAAGATGTTTAATCGTTTGAGCAGTTCCCGGAAAGAATTGAAATCCACAAGAACCGCTGATGTATTCATCATACTGCAGACAACTTTGTGGAATGGACTACTTACTGAAAGCGAAGTTCTTTTTTTCAGAAAAAAAAAACTGTTGTTTGCCTGGGACCATATATATAAAAAATATTTCTCGAACCCAAAGAGTGCCTTTGAAGCAGCCTTCTTTTGCCGTATTCTCCTACCTTTACTGGGGTATATTGTAGCAACTGAAGCGTTTATTGGTATTGTATTCTCTTTCTCTTTCGTTTCGTTTTTCTAATCTCGCGGCAAGCGGGCAGTCAAAAGCGAGATCAAGCTTTTTTGTGACTTTAAATTGATTGCTTGAAGAACAATCGCCAGTGAATATATAGAGGAGTTGAAGAACACAACCAACGTGCAACAAATAATGTAAAAAAATTCCCTCGCACTTCCCCGAGGGGGAGAGTGTATACCCTCCCGCTCTCCCGCCCGAAGTGGAGAGGAGGCGCCCAACACTCGCAGTCACTGAGCGGAGAGAGGAGGAGGAGAGTAGCGCCCGCCGTTACGGCGAGGGCTACACGAGCGCCCTCACGCGTCGGAATGCGGAGCGCCCGCTACGCGAGCGAGAGCTCTCCCGCCCGAAGTGGAGA
This sequence comes from Haemaphysalis longicornis, assembly GCA_013339765.2. Taxonomy (NCBI): domain Eukaryota; kingdom Metazoa; phylum Arthropoda; class Arachnida; order Ixodida; family Ixodidae; genus Haemaphysalis; species Haemaphysalis longicornis. The sequence continues at coordinate 235,466,336 of CM023449.1, forward strand.
GGAGACGCCCAACACCCGCAGTCACTGAGCGGAGAGAGGAGGAGGAGAGTAGCGCGCGCCCATCTCCCCCCGTTGCTAGGGAAGACGAGGAGCGCGCGCACCCGCAGCTGTTGCTATGCGGACGACGGCGGCGGACGATTCAGGCTCGCTTAAGAAGTGCATTCGCACTTAAAATACCCAAGGTGAAACCAGTATTTGGCTTGAAAAGTAAGTTTGAAGAATTGGCTGGCTATGAGGGCAGCTACTACATAAACGTTTTTAGTGGTTGATAAGTGCAATCAAAAGGCATCGGAGAAAAACTAAAACAAACAATAAAAATAAAGCCACAACAAAAGCGCTCCCTTAGTGTACGGGTATCTTCAAGGCCCGTCCTGAGCAGCTGTTGCCTTATGATTTCGCCACATTCCGGATCAACGAAACACAGCTCTTAAGAATTGTAGGAGGCTGCCTCCACTAAACACACACCAAAAAGATACGATAGGTCAGTGCCCCATGCAATTACATCTCAGTCGCTGAAACTGGGTCAGCTCTGACTTCATTAGTGCTCTCGAATGAAAGTCTGGCCCCGATGGTGGTAATGCGTTTTCTGCCTGTGATCGCCACAGTGGTCAAGCACCGAGCTTTTAATTATGCAGCAGCGGCACACGATCGATCTATTTGCTTTTTCCCTCCCTGCTGTCGTTTCGGACTATTTCGATTTTGCTGCACGTGGTTCATTACCCTCCAGTCACACCTATCTCACCACTGTGGCCCTTTCGGCAATTTTTGCAGTGTCCGAGTGACATTTGCTTACATTTAACTTTATTGAACAAGTGTTAGCCATAGTTACGTTATTAGATAACGTGTTTCTTGTGTTTTGTTGGTTTTTGTTTTTACAAATAAGCTCACTTAATTACCGCATTCTCTCCACAGGATGCAAGATAGAATAGGGCGATACTCAAAGCCACGTGGTTGCTCCACCACTTAACGCTAATGAATGGAAAGGGTGTAAACTGGCGTAAAGGCTACCGCCGACAGAGCGTGTCTGTTATTTTTTACGGTCACTGTCTGGTCCGAAAACCTTTACCTAATGCGTGAATATTCATTGCTGCGACTTTTGAAGCAAGTGAAAAATAGGTGCACTGCAACAGTTCACATTATGGCATTTTGGCATTATGGCATTATGGCATTGACAATATGGCATTTTATCACTCCTGAGAAACTACGGCACGCTGCAGGTAGGGCTAGTTAGGTTTATCAAGGAAAATGGCAATCACCTTATGGCAGTGGACTGTGAGCATATCAGGCCGCACAGATTCGCTCTTCCGTGCGTTCCCAGTGCAATTACCGGATAAGTGACGAAGCTATACTCTCGAGCGAATCGACAGACAACGAGCTAGTTTTGTGCCTGGGTGGCAGCTATAGCTAAGCTGAGTTCACCACTTACATCGTGCTGTGGTTTCCTTAAACTTAGGTGATGCATGTGACGAATCCAGGTCTTCTCAACTGGCAGCCACTATCAATATTAGTTGGTTGCCGCCACACGAAACTTAGTGATTGTGTCTATAAATCATAAGGTACTGACAAACGTGTGCTTACCAAGGCGACATACGCCGATGTCGCCTTCGTAACAATACCCTAGTACATGAGGGTCAATTGTTATAATGAAATGGTCTTGTTTGTTTCGTGCACTGCAGTAACACTGGATTTAAAAAGGACCATATGGTTGTCACCTTAGGTTAACCGAAAGTATCGGTACACCTTAGCGTATACCGTATTTAAAGATATTTTTCTGTTGTTTTAAACTCAGATTGCCGTTTTAGGCTAATTCCGTGATTGCATGAATTGGAAATCATACAAAAAGCCCCTCATGCGCTATAGCCACTATGTTTGCACAGGTAGGGAAATTGCTTGTGGTGTGGCTCAGTCATAGATGGGGAAATGGAAATCAACAAATATGGGCTGATAATCGGTAACAATCTTACGAGGCGGAACAAATGGGTCATAACGTTCTTTGCACCTATAACAAAAACACAACAACACTAAAATGCAAACGGGGTCGAGGAGAGACGGTTTCCAACCGAGAAGAGTTCATCGATGTGTCGCCCGCCCGAAGAGCGACCGTCCACTCGAGCGCATTCGCCTGGCAAAGGTAAACACTCGCCATTTGTACAAGTGCGGCACGCACACACACAGCTGGCTGGCGCCGCATCTTTTCAAAGTGGCTACGATTGTGCCGCGCCTCCGCCAGATGGCGCCACGGGTCCCGCGACCGAAGAGAAGACGCAGTGAAACATCCCCCTCGTGAGGGGCATGATCAAATGCAGAGCATTTCCGGGGGCGCACGACGTTAAGTAGTTTGCGTTATGTTAATGTTGTTGCACTTGTGGCAACTGCTGACGAGAGAGCGCTCAGTCAGCAGTAATTTGAATGAGTCAACGATATAAGGCGCGTTCGTAGCGTTCCATTCTGTGTCGGCTTTGTGGCGCAGTGGGTAGAGCACCATGTACATTGCGTTCCGCCCGCAGGGTCGACGGATGAAACCGGGCGCCGGATAGTATTTTTTTTTATATAGTAGGGAGGATGCGGACTACGGACGTCAACGCGGGTGACATCGTGAGTTACTGAAATGCTCTGCATTTAAAACCTCCGAGCTTGTATACGACTACAGGTAAGTGTCAATCAACATGAACTTAATAAAAGCCCTAAATAGGTGCCCATCGCTTTACTCCCGACAAATCCTAATCCGTCCACGCCGCGCATCTGCTGTGAAGCATACCGCTGTTAAAGGGACCATGCAACACTTTTCTCAACTTTTTAAGATTGATTGATTGATTGATTAATTGATTGATTGATTGATGATTGATGATTGATTGATTGATTGATTGATTGATTGATTGATTGATTGATGAATGAATGCTGCTCAGGCGTTGCGCTGAAGCTACACCTGGGCTGGGAGGCGCGCCGTATAGGAGGTCTCCCGATTAATTTTGACCACCTGAGGATCCTTAACGAGCACTTAAATCTTGAACACATTGGCGCTTTCCGGTTTTCGCCTCCATCAAAAAAGCAGCCGCCGCGGCCGGGTTCAAGCCCGTGTCCTTGGGCTAAGCAGCACAACGCCTTAGGCACTGAACCACCGCGGCGGGTAAATCTTGTGGGCCTGCTCTCTACGGCATGCCAAGGAATGAGGCACACTGCGGTTGCGTGAAAGAACTCTTTACTTACATCCTCGTCCGGCATACACACGCACACCAGCCAAGGACACTCTGTCCCGAGTCACAGTCCCCGCGCGGTTCTTCTTCACCACCGCGGCACCGCCCGCTCCTCCACGTCCACTCGCGCCATCTCTCCGGCGACCGGGCCGCACGGTAGGCGAGGAGGGCGAAGGAAGGGAGCTCGCGGCGAGGGGCTCAGGGCAACACCCTTTAGGCCAGAAGGTGTCGTGCCAAGGCGCTCCCCACAATCTTAAGAAGGGAATCACATTATTAAAAGTGATGGGCATTTGTTAACTGCATCAGCTCAGCTTCTTGAGGACGCAATTCCTGTTGGACCGCAGAAGACAAGGTAGGGCCAACCGCAACCGTAACCATTCCGAAGACGATCTACTTGGGGTGGCCAGACTGATTCAAATAAGCGGCTACGTATGTGACGTAATGGTTGAGTGTGACATCTCAACAATAATACTGTCTTTTGGGATGACTTTACTTCCAGTACGACGCAACTTCTGGAAATCGCGTTACCATTGCGTTGACTGGTTTTCCAGTATAGCACGCTCGCAACGCAAGAAGCCGCCACGGACAGAGCCCTGGACGTCGCGGGGGCCCTTCGGGCCTCCGCCACCCCCCTACCCTGAACCCAGTGTAAAATAAAGTGGCACTACTACTACTACTGTACGTGGAATGTTTCTCGCGAATGAGCAGGTTGCTTAGAATTGGAGAGTAGGCCGTGATGGCAAGCCAATTAGGAGCGTGAATTGCGAAGTGTCTGAAAGCTAGGATGGGTGGCTTAAGGTGTGGGCATGCCCTCTGCACAGATGGGAACCTTAGTAACAGCGGCTGGAAAATCGCAAAAAAAATATGATTGCTGTAAGCCTGCCGACGACTTTTGTCCTCTGTCCTGTAACTTTCCCGCTTTTTTGCGGTGGCTCCCGTCGAAGACTTTCGGGACGACGAGTCCCCAGAGGAACAACAAAGAGCTGTTGCTTAAAGGCTGTCTTAGCGCATGCTTGCGGGTGCCAAACGCGTGTCTTAATGGCGCTGGGGTGCGTTTTCGGCTTGAAAGGAGCAATTACACTCCAGGGCCGTGGGGAACAGACCCCGCCGTGGTGTATGCTTTTTCCTGCGACCACCGCGTGCGGGAGAAGAAATGACGTCCGGAAATGGTGGGCAACGTTCGGCTCCACCATTGGTTTTTTTTTTTCTCGAAAAGTTGGCTTACCAATCGGACCTGCTGCGTCGCACACAATAAGCGCGAAATATATTCCCGGGAGAGAGAGAGAGAGAGAGAGAGAGAGAGAGAGAGAGAGAGAGAGAGAGAGAGAGAAGAGAGAGAGAGAGAGAGAGAGAGAGGAGAGAGAAGGAGAGAGAGGAGAGAGGAGAGAGAGAGAGAGAGAGAGAAAACTTTTATTTGAGCCATGTTACTGAGGGTTGGTGGCGGCTGGGCGGAGGCCAGCCGCGACTTCGGTAGCTCTACGTAAGACGGCCAGCAGTATAGACTTGGCTGGAGTGAGCTTGTATAACCGATCAGCGATCCTCCGTGTTTACCGAGCCTAAAACATTTGTCGGCTAGAGCGTAGCGACCATGGCAGTTGATCGCTAAGGTTGTGCACTTGGGGAGTAACTGAGTAAGACGATCGCGAAGCAGCAAGGTTCTGTCATACCTTTCTTTAAATACTTTCGTGTACATGATTGTAAATACAATTTTTTCTTTGTCATTGTATCCTGCCGTCGTCCTCATCTCTACGGCTTCATCACCGTCATCGCCGAGCTCGAAGAGTGAAAAGTTGTTCGCTACCAAAAACGAACCGCGAACTTACCAATGAGATCTTACTCTGCTTGTTTATTCAGTTTTGTTTACTATCATTGGCGATGGCATAGGCTGTGGAGCCATCGTGTGGCCATAGTTCCCGTGGGACCAGTTTGAAGAAAATGAACGATATAGACGGGGAAAACAAACCTCTTGAGAATAACTTCATTGTATGTTCATGTTACAGTTTGAACGCTTTATGTCGGTGAACTTGTGGCGTTTAAAATATGGGTAAAATATCTAAAACGCTTATTGGCATTTTAAAATTCAAAATGCATAATGATATTCTGGTATTTCAGGGGGTGTTCTTACAGCGATCACACTTAGTGACTGAGGAATGACCTGACAGCGAATGGGATCCGCCTCTGATCAAATCTTTTCTGAGCAAGTAACAACAAGTTATATTCTACCGAAGTTATCCCGCCATGTAAATCAGGTTTTTCGTTGGAGGGTAAAATTAAGTTGAGTAAGGCGGAGAAGAAGTGCTTCTCAGTAACGATGGCGCTTGGTGGTGTACTGCTAATTTTCAGAAACTCCTAGAGCAGTGGAAGGTTCCACAGGAGTTTACAAAGTTGAAAACTTTTTTTTTCTTGAACGAAGGGCTGGAATCACGGCAGCTGCTTCCTCGTAACTTCTTTGGGCGCCTTTGCTGTCACAGTAAAATCTTTTCCTAACGCTTACTGCCATGTCAACAGTTTTATGAAGACACTGCAGCAAGTCAAACCCTTTCGATATATTCCTCTTAGCACTGCCTATCGATGCAATGACTGCGCATTAATGCATCTAGCGCCAGACCATGAAGTTGTTGTGCAACGAAATCAGGCACGTGGCATTTTATTCAACTAAGACTATTTCGAATCATCAACAACGTTGTGTTTGTCCGAAGCAACTACAACGAATACACCACGTACCTTCAAGAAAAAGTAATGAATTTATGCAGATATTTTATACCGCCGTCGACGTCGCTGAGGCTGGTTGTGCTCACTGCATTTGCTGTGCTGTATTCATATTACCAGGAAGCAAACTTATGTCGCTTTGGTAATATGAATAATTAGCAGGAAGCAACCTTGTGTTACTGGGGTTTTATTACTGTTTATGAAGATGATAACCATAAATAACAAGCACATTTTGAGCCTTATTCGTGTTAAATTATGTTGGATGCTGAGGGCTGTGGTGAGTACGTCTTTGTTCTCGGGCAATAAAGATATCGGTAAGGTAGGAGAATAGCGTCACTTGATGCTTCCACTTTTATTTTGTGGGTGGCTCTTATCTAAGTTTAAACTACAACGGTAGAGGAACTGGGACTTGCGTTGACAAAAATAGGGTGCCGAAAATAAAGTTTGAAAGAGAAAGAAGTCCGTTTTGGTGTTCGTATAGCCACTGTTGCTTATGATACGGATCCGCGAATTCAGAAATTCCAGCAAGCGCCTCGAAAGGATACCATGAATGAAGTACATGGCTCATGCAAGCAGTTTGCTAGCTGAGATATGGATGGGAGTAGAGTGCAGGCGGCTTGATTCTTTTGGGGAACAATAAATTTGGGCTGGGAAATTAAATTTAGGAAAAAGAGTAGCATAGGCTGGAGTGTTACTGTCTCAAACCCATTTTTCAATGACGTAGGGTTTCTTTGAAAAAGAGCTGCCGACTTTTATTTGTTGTTGCGGTGTTGAGTCGGCACTACCATTTTAGGGGCGAAGCTCCTAAAGCCATGGGTCTGTCCATCCCTTGTGTCTCGTGGTACGTGACCGCCGCATGCTTTCGGAGATGTCGCAAAGTGGGCCGCGTTGCACGCGCAAGAACCGGCTGCAACCGGCAGCGCAAACTCGGCACCGGGAGCGCGAGCTTGTCTCTGTTCGCCAACGGAGGCGCGAGCGCACGTGCACTGCGAGGGGGAGATCACGCAAGAGATCACGCCACGAACGCAGGCAGTCGTCTCGGAGATCGAACGAGACGCAAGGACCTTTGCTCGTTTCCTCTCGTCTTGTCCGGGCACAGGTTCGCCCTAAATATCTCGTCTAGAAAGTCGCGCTTAAACCGCGCGTCGGCAGCTTCGGGCTGAGCTCGCTTGATGCGTTTTGCAGCCGCCTCGCGAGCTCTCACTGCATCGGGGTTTGCCTGCCGATACGAGCGCTTGCTTGCAGCCTCACCAACCCTACAACAACAACCAACAAACGAACAAGAAACACAATAAAAGAACAAATAAAAGTTTGATTTGTACAATGTACGCACACAGTCTTACGTCTTTCTTAATGATGTAATGGGCGAACTTTCACGGGAGAGTTACGGTTACCGATGATCTCCCCTCTCGAGCTTCGCCCCACTTATCATCATTCATTCCGTGGATATGGCGTGATTTTTTTTACAACGTTTACTAGCTTTGTAAGGGTGAAGAAAATTACTCCGGAAATTTGGTATTCAGATGGACATTTCCGCCCCCCGTGATAAGGGGAAAACGAACGAAAGAAAAAAAAAGGGAGAGAGGTATATTTACACAAGCAGTTTTTACGACACTGATTTGTGACATGTTTAAAGAAGCAAATTAAAATTCGCAGTGATGATGACGTAGAATAGCGACTGAAAATCTCGTTAGCGAAGTTCGGGTCCCATGATTGTTAGCCAGAGCTAGCGGTTCTGCCGTTGAGTAAACAATCGTTGAATTCTGTTAGAACGACAACACCGTTGGTGACACGCCATTCACTGTATAATTGAGAGTTTGCAGTTGGGAAATAATCTGTTTCTGCCAAACTGTATTGCAAATTAGGGGAATCGTCTCTACAAGAGCAGAAAAAAAGGTTGCTTCGGACAGCTAGGGGATTTAAACTGAAACCTAAGCAATAGTAGAACAGGTGACGTCTTCAAGCTCGAAGAAAAGGAAACCGAAAAACACCGTACCCATTTCCTTTACAGAAAATCCCTCATGGCATTGTAGCCAAACTTTAGAGGCTTTGTGTGGGCTTCGGATTACAACGCAAAGACACCAGTTTTATGGATGCTCATGTGTAGGACTTCTAACGGCCACCCGCCACCATTAAAGGGACACTGAAGTGGATTTGTAAACATTGCGGGATACTAGTGCAAATTGTAGTCGGGAGTCTCTAGGCCACGATTCCACCCCTCCCGCCGCGTTTACCACCTTTATTCAGTAGAAAAATCAATTCGGAAATGCTGTCCTCCATCCTGCGCCCCCCTTGCCGATTTCCTACGACGTTTTATATGACGTCAAAACTGACTTGACGTCTTGACTGCGCTGCTGCCGGGTCGCCGACCTTCCGACAGAATTAGTCGGTCCAGCGGCGGGTCGTCGCAGTTCGTTTGCTCAGTTCAAACTAGGACGTTTGTGCCTGGAAAGAATGTGCCTTTAGTTTGTTAGTGTGTAGACTGTAACAAGCTCTAAGTCCATGGTCGCTCCACACAAGCGCACATGCGACGCTTCGCTGATCGGTACGCTAGTAGAAAGATATAAAGCCAATTGAAGTCGGGAGAAGAGTCAGCGAAGTTAATATACGTACTAAGGATTTAAAATCAAGCGACGCGTTTTTGGCGCAGGGTAAACTAAGGCTCGAGAAGCACTTTTTGCCCTGGGTGAACTAGCACAGCGGTAAGCAGCACGACCACACATCTGCGAATGCTTTTCCGCCTAAGGAATGCAGTCGCTAGAGGTGAACTGCTGTTGGAAACTTGGGGGACGCTTACTGCAAGCGCGCTGTTCAAGAAATATTTCCTCTAAGCTGCTTGGAGTGCTAAAACTAAATAAAGATGGAAACCAGCTCTACATTATATACTTTATATTTCGGCCGCAGCCGGTGCTGGCATTGGCTGATTGGTCTGGAGCTCTATGTATACTGTTCTTAATTTACAAGTTTGAATACCCGATAGCGCATGTTTTTGTAAGTCGATGTGCTTGTTTTTGGGCAATGCTTTCTATACTGAATTTACCATTTTTGTGCTATAGCGTGCATTGCTCCACGAGCGAGTTCGCAGAAAGCGTGCAGACTGGCACTGACGGGCTGGCCGGCTTCTCGTTGGCGTGGCGTTTCCATAAATAGGCGACTGATTGTGCGCAAAGTCCCGAAACAGACGACCATTGGCCTGGTTCGAACAAGCCTCTTAAGATACAGGCACGAGCCAGGCAAGCTCCAAGGGGGGGGGGGGGGGGGGTGGGGCTACATTGCATGGTGAGCGTCAGCGGTGACGCGGAGAGCTTTTATTCCACTGCGTATGCCTTAGCGTCGTTGCGATTCAAAGCCATGTTGGTAGGCTTATCTGACGCATTTTACAGCCCACAACATGGCAAAAGCACGGTATCCCGAAAGCAAACCGAAACTGCTTTGAATTCTAATCTTGGACATTCAGTGATTGTAAGGTGTAACGCGCCGACGCAACGCAGGCCATGAAACGTGCGCCGTAGTGGAGGGCTCCGGATTAATTTTGACCACCTGGTGATCTTGAACGTGCACCGAATATCGAACACACGGGCGTTTTTGCTTTTTTGCCTTCATCGGAAAAGCGTCCGCTGCGGCCGGGAATCGAAAGTGCGTCCTCATGATCAGCAGCCTTAGCCACTGAGCCACCGTGGCGGGCTAATCTTGGACATCGTCCAATCACATAGCACCTTATATTCCGGTCACTGCTTTAATTGTTGAGGCCACCGCAGACCACGCATGGTAGTTTTTCCCCCTTCCCCCGCTTAGTGAGAACCGGACTGCCTTTGGCTTGAACGTGTAAGTATAGGGGGTGACTTCAAAACCGCAGCGATACTATTTGAGGAGCGGGCGACTTCAACGGACACTCTGAGAACCTAAGAAACTGAATGACGAAGTTTATAACTTGCAATAGGAAGTGTAGCTTCCATCAGGCAAGCATGGGACCATTATTATAGAACGCACCTTAATCCCATAATACTTGTCGCTTCTACAGCTGCACAAAAAAAAAAAAGTACGTACGTCAGGACAGATAACAGTTCTCTCGCTATCCCATAATCGAAAGAGAATTTAGTACAGAAGCTCGTTGTGGAAAGGCAAGCTCGCTGTGGTAAAGGAGTGCCGGTAGAGACAAAGCGGCAGCAGTCAACAAAAACCAGCGAAAACACAATCTTCCTTACAACGAAACGTGCTAATCCCAGTGGACCCTAACGCGCGGTCGATAAAGAGAGAGCCCTAAGAAAGGCAGACTTCGATTAAATGCTCCTGGCGGAGAGAGAGAGAGAGAGAGAAAACACTTTATTCAAAAGCCCGGTTAAGTGCGTTCGGTGACCGACAGCCGCAGCCTGCCAGTGACCACGGCAGCTCTTTCCGCGAGACTCTTCTGGGTCTGCAAGTCCGAGCTGCCCAGCGCCTTCTCCCAGAGCTCTTCTGAGGGGATCAAGGGAAAGGGGTCTTCAGAGCATGCCCATATGAGATGGGCGACTGTGTCCTTCGCACCACACGCAGGGCAATTAGGTGACAGATATAAATTCGGATGAATATGATGCAGTATGGAGCGGACCTATGCAGCCGCATCCAGCCCTTGGGCATCTCAGGCATGCACCCAGTACGCCGGTCCCGCCTGGCTGCCCTTCGTCTCGTATGGTAATCAAATTACGGCGCACAGACACGCGACGGACTCTCCAGTACGTTGTGCGCGTGCAATGATGCAAGGAATATAAACAGATAGGGAACACAGGGCAAGAGTGAACAAGGAACCTCATAACTGCTGAAAAAAAAAAAAAGAATCCGCCGATCCAAAAAGTACGCAAATTTATGAAAAGTTTCTGTAAGCAGTTCAGTAGTTCCTATCAGGGAAGCAGCAGTTCCTATGAGCAGTTCCTGTCAGGGGAAGCTGCACATCAGGCCGATAGGGAGGGCAGAAGCAAAAATACATTAATCAGTAAACACAAAAAACAAATTTCAAATAAATTACGCGCATTAGTCTATAAATCGTTTCTAGAGAAATTTGTCTGCGAAATGTTCAGGGTCAACAGCGTCTCGCTCGAGCACAAATGACTATTGTATTGCATTCGTTTCTGTCTTTTTTTTTTGCTAGCGAACCTTTTCACATTAATCTAATCACCCATCCTCATAATCATCTAATCGCACCCCCTCATCTATGCCGTGCGGCAGTATAAACGCTACAATAAAAAATGCGCTCTAACGACAAGTTTTGTCGAGGGTGGTGTATTTGTGCCTCCGCACCGGATTCGACCACCGACAAATAGTGGTGGCTTCGGTGTTCGTCCTTTCGCCAGAAGACAGCATACCAGCTGCAGGTTCGTTGCTTGTCGAGCACTGCTAGCACTCCGCTGCTAGCACTTTTTCGGAGCGTATCTAATTCGTTGAAAATGGCGCGTAAAATTAAGATACTTGGCCGCATTCGCCGGTCACTCACAACACTTTACGGTCCCACGCCCTTTCGTCGGGGATCTGGGGCTGCTGACGAAAGAGGCACTGCTCTTAAAGCGACTGACTTACATTGAAGAAAGTGTGAAGCCACCAGACAGGCTCTGCGACAGCTACCAAATTACTCATTACTTAGAAGTAATAAAGGACACAGCAGATGAACAGTCATCATCGCTGCACGCATATAAGGGTATCTGCCTTGACACAACAACTTTGATATCAACTTCAATAATAATTGCTTTTCTAGTTGGGTCTAATTTTTACAGGTAAGCTTTACCGACGTAAAAATAGCAGGGCGGTATGGTAGGTATTCCCTTGGGCGAATAGATCGGGCACATGTTTTATACCTTTTCTCGTTTTTCATACTGCAGGCAAAAAAAAGAGATTTTTATTGAGAGAAGGGTCCGCTTGAATTTTTCGCGCTACAAATGTTGTAACCGCAATTAATGTCTTTTGAAATTAAATGAATGCGGGAACGAGTCGGCATCGCATGCTAAAATTATGAAAAAGGTTATTATAACGGAACCATAAAAATAGCTCTTTTCCCCGTATGCATTCTGTTCTTTCCCAAGTATACTGGTAACCTGGCAGATTTTAGTTTCAATGTTAACGTTTTTCTTGATGTGTAACGGAAAAGGAGAACCTATAAACGAACTGGCGGGCGATTGACCTTTATGGTAGCAATAGGCAAGAATAGAGCACATGGCTTCGTAGAAAGCGGATACATATTGCGTTCCTAACGCTTTGCCTACCGGCGGCAGGCAAGAGTCCCACAGTTAGCACCAAGAAGGAACTCGCGCCCCTTTGGGAACGATCTAATAACCCAAATTACAATAGTCCAGATACATTGCCAGTTTTATTTTACTTTACTATGTCGCATATTTGATTGTATTTGGTGTAGCCGCGTCTGCTAAAGCGCAGTGTCTTCTCGAGGCTGCATGTCATCAGTCTGAAAGAGCAATGTTCCGTGTCCACTATGCCTGTAAAGCGTGCACTGCCACTAATGGACCTATCATGTGGTAAAGAGAACTTACAAAACAGCGAAGTAGGTCGCTATAGCGGCGCTTTGGTATGTGCGTTGTACAGCTCTCAAACGGTGGCCCTTAGTCATGGTTTCAAACGCTACTGACCGTTGTGGCATCTTAAGAGTAAGAAAGACGTTCTGTAAAATGGCAAAACATGCATGCGTTAAAACTAAACACGTGTTGAAATGCAGCCTTTGTTGATCAATATTGATAACTTCAAAGTGACAGGGTCTTCGTTCTCCAGCGTAATAAATGCGGCATGTGGAAAAAGGGACGCGCCGCCAATTGCCATTCCTATGGTTCCTTAGTAATGGAATATGCTTTTAATGATGAAAATGGCGGACACGAGGGAGGAGAGGTGTCATATTATTCAACATCCTCCCCCGCGCGAAAATGCCTACAAGTTTCACGGCGTGTTTAGAGTCCATAACGGGAGAGCAGTCGAGTTGACATGCAACGTCATAGATGTCCGCAGAGGCAAGCACCGTCGGAAACATCGCCGCCTCTGGTCGATGATAAGGCTGCTTTCTACGGCGCCGAAGCGTGGAGCCGTCGCCTGGCTGAGCAGCCGCTGCACCTTTTGCGTAGGCGGGGCCTCTAGAACCGACGAATTCACCACTGTTTATGCTTCCAAAGCGCTTTGTTAGCCAGCGCGCTTTTTTGTTGTTCACATATGTTTGCTTTTTTCGTTCGCGTTTCCGTTCTGAAGACTTTTTTGAATTCAAAGGCACAAATTTTCTTTGCTCGCTCCTTCGCTTCACCCTCTCGGTTGTCTTTAAACTGCTCGCCTTTGTATGTTCCCTTTCTATCTTGACAGCCCGGACTCTCTGGTGCCACTTACACCTTGAGCGAATCACGTTGCGAGAGAAAACAGCCATAAAGTTTTCTTCTTTCGGCGTAACTGTTCCTTTTCTGTCCTCCTGGCGACATTTCAGGGATTTCGTACGTTCGACTAGTTCAGGGAACTTCAACGTGTGCCGACAATCCAGAAGCCTACTTCCTTTTCCTGCTTTCTCTTCAGATGTCTCGTTGAATTGTTGATGCACCCAGGACGCGGGTTCGATTCCCGACAACGGCGGCCGCTTTCCTGGTGGAGGCGAAAGCGAAAACGCCCGTGTGTTCAAGATTTCGGCGCACGTTTAAAGATCCGAGGTGGTCAAAATAAACCTGGTGCCCTCCACTACGGCGAGCCTCATCGCCTGTGTAGCGTCGGCGCGTTAAACCCCCACAACGAACCAATCGATTTGTTCATGCCAGGTCCCGTGGGCGGGCACTTTAGGCGTCGTCTTAACCGGGCAAGTGAACGCAGTCTTTGTTGCTTTGAATGTGCGATCACCAACGTTCAACAAGTGTTCAACGTGGTTTTCTGGTCGCGCATGCCTCCCTACAATCAGGGTCACTGCCGCTTCTTCCGAGCAGTCAACGTACGTCGCATGGCACGTGGTATCTTCGGCACAGAACAAGATAGCCATTTTTTATTGGAGGTATGTCTTGGAAATTCATTTCTCGTCTACAGTGGTCTGGTATTCGTGTTGTTCCGTTGCCAGATTATTCCTTTCATTCACCGTTTCCGTATTGTCAGTACCTATATCACCTGTCCGGTGCTGTCCGAGCGCTGACCGAATTCGGGCTTTGATGGACGCAATGCGAGCTTGCCGGTTGGTGCTGGATTCAGTTATTTTCATTTCCGGCCTCACTTCTGAAAATAGCGCCGCGGCTTCAAAATCAAACACGTTACAACATCTATCCTTCAATGTTGTCAATATCAACAGTGTTTGCAGCTGCTCGGTTGATCTGGGTCAAACAATCATTTTTTTCCGTCAAAGCCCTTAAAACATCACTCAGCTCAACTGTAGGTGGTTGCTCGATGAGGAGAAAGTCTTCTACCTTGCCGATAAATTGTGTTAGTTGCTGTCGGACGATCTGCCGTATTTCGAGTAGGGCCTCCATTGTCCAGCCCAGCGTCGTAGACGTCGGTAGCGCTGGCGACCGGACTCACGGGGCAAACGTCGGCGTCATCATCCTGGCAGTTAAGCATCAGCGATGGCCCACTTTATGTGTCGGCAGGAGTGCTGGGTCCGGCTCGTATTTTCTTCTTCTTAGACTGGCCCCAAGCTTTTCCAACGGGTACGATCATATAGCGGTTTCGTTCTTGTTTGCAGAGGCGAGAAGGCGGTTAAAGTTAAGCGAAATACCCCTCGGTCTGGCTCAGCTCTGGAGGTCCTTTCGTCCCTGGATTCTGGCACCAAAAATGTGGAAAAAGGGGCGAGCCGCCAAGACTCATACCGATGACTCTTTAACCCTTTCAGCCCTGGATTTTTTGTTTCAAGCGCTAATTGTTTTTATGCATTTTTTCGTGCAGCTTTGGACATCAGAAGCACAGAAATGAAAAATTACGCTAATAGTGCAAGTATTTATTAATTTACAGGCACGTTAATTAATTAGGTCATTAGGCAATTAAAAATTTTCTTTTTGTAAAAAGTATTTTTTTCATTTTTTTCGGAAAGCCTATTATACCCTGATCTTACAGAAAAAATATAAAGCTGGTAATCCAAGTATTTACAAATTTATAGATATTTTGACGAACCGGAATTTCCGTTCCTTACCCGCGCGGTCGTCATATCCTATGTCCACTGAAGCTTCGTCCTTTTTCATATTGTCCAGCCTCGCGAAATCTCAACAATGCTGGTGTCTATCGCAAGAGGCATCCTTGAACAACCCTCAGCCTGAAAACTAGCAGTTTTGGTTTTGTTGTTAAGGCGCTAGAGGATATTATGTGTTGTGTCGTCAAATGACGACGCCAGGGCCGAAAGGGTTAACTGATCCCACTCATGATGATGATGGTGGTGGACACGAGGAGGGGAGGCGTCATCTTTTTTAACATGGCCTACATTTTAGACTATGCTGCGCAACTGTATACGGAATGTGCTTGTTTACTAAAGGCATTCCTAAGTGCTTAAGCATAATTTTCTACGTGGAGTAAACGGGGAAACCCATTCGTCTGTATGTAACGTTTTGCTGTCACATTTTTCTTGAGTACAAAAATGCTAAAAAAAAAAAGCCTAGCCTATTCATACTTTGATAGCAGACTCATTTTAGTGCCCCTGAAGAAAATGTCTTCCCAGGAACGCATCCATGTGCGCAGTAGTAAAGCGCACTTTAAGGAGGCTCGGTGTACAGTACGACTTAGCGATACATGAGGTATTACCGATGTGTTAACTAAAATGCCCTTCGCCCATTTTACTTTGATATCAGATTCCTTATATAGGTCGTGAAAATTGATTTCCAAGCCATATATTTGCGTTTACAAGTGAAGCCGACTGTAACGAGGCTTCACATAACCCCCCACGGCGATACGTGGGGGGTTATGAATATGTTTATAATAATTCTGCAGCATTAGTATTGTCATTAAGACTGTCTGTATTGCCCATAAATTTTCTTTCAGCTAATAAACGACAACGCACATTCTTCGCCCAATGTAGCGCTCAAGGCTTTTGCCCCAATAAACCGCTCACGCAGCCATTGTTAAGGGCCAAGCTCATCGGTCAATGTCGAATCCTAAGCAGTTGTGCGCGCTAGCAGTTTGTCGTCGCGTTCCGCTACGTTCAATACGTGTTAGGTTTTGTAGCTCAAAGGGGAGGACCAAGCTGCGGCGCTGGTTCGTCTTTTGATCGACATCGACCAAGGCTGCATTGTTCCGCGCCCCTTTCTCTGTGGTAGCACACCGCACAAGGTCGCCCCATTAGTCGACTACAATTGGCTGGCGTTATTGAGCTATAAAAAGAGAGTTACGGTTTTTCCGCTTGCTGAGTGTCCCTCCTGTGATATCGCATGCAGGCATCGGTTCTCGTACGGATAAAGAGCGTTCCTCAGCAAAGAAAGGTAGCAGTGAAGGCGGAGGTTGTTTTTACACCTTTATTATAAGAGACCAGTTTCTAAAATGAGTTAGCCTCAATGAACGGATGCTTTGCCATCAAACTGGGCGGTTAAAATTAAAAAAAAATTAATCAGCATCGAATTAGGTTTTGGCTAAAACTGTGTTTAGCCTTGTTCCCATTATATTTATTTTGAATTGGTTTAAACCTGCGATAGCTTTGTTGGTGCGAGTTTTGTTTACAATTTTTGTTTTGTTTTTTTTAACGTGTAGATCAGAGGACAGCAATTGAACGGGAATAAATGGGTGGGATACAAACCCCAGCTTCATGTCTCTCAGGGACAGATCACTAACTGTCTTCTCCTTCGCATGGTTATCTAAAAGAAGTTGGAACAACAATGGTGCTACTAGCAATCTAAAAAATATCAATAATTAGTGCAGTGTTTCACATTCAAGTTATTTACCATAACCACAGTATGACCAATGATGACGAAAAGGAACATGTGTTTTGTTCAACAAATAATTTCTTATGAGCGTCCAGGGCCGGAATGGTCGAAAATGTCAGTTGTCCCAGGTGTGGGCTGGCATAACTTTGTGTACACTCTTAGTCAATTCCTGGTTATACGACCCGCATGCAGGCGGGCCGCCGCGTCATTTTAAAGCCGCTTATAAAGCGGCGGTTCAGGCGGCCTCGCGCGCATGCGGCCCGCCAAACATGCGGCCCACTGAACACGCGGCCCGGCGTTTAAGCGGCCGTATTGAGGGCCGCCTAACCAGCGGGCCACCTAAACACCGGGCCGTGGGTTCGGCAGGCCACTGGCCGTAATTTTTTTACGCGGCCCGTTATGCTAATCTATTCCCGCTTACGAAGCGGCCCCCAAATCATACGGCCCCTCAAATAAGCGGCC
Source organism: Haemaphysalis longicornis (assembly GCA_013339765.2). Taxonomy (NCBI): domain Eukaryota; kingdom Metazoa; phylum Arthropoda; class Arachnida; order Ixodida; family Ixodidae; genus Haemaphysalis; species Haemaphysalis longicornis. The sequence continues at coordinate 235,483,524 of CM023449.1, forward strand.
TTGTTGCTTTCTACAAAAAAAGAAGAAAAAACCAGCCAATCGGCCAGAATTGAGTTGATCCGGTTTTTTTTTTTGCTCGCATTGCCAGGTCAACGTCAGCATCCCGTGACGAATGCTCTAACACATGTTACATCATACGAGACACACAAAGTGCACATAGGCACATACACACAACCCTACGAAGACTCGAACCTGGGTCTACTATAACACATGAAGAGGCGGGTATCATAACCACTGCGCCACGACCCACGGGTTGCTGGGGAGTGCAAACATGGGCTTATAAGTATTCTGCATGCTGTTGCGCGTCAAGCAGGAGTCTTAAATAAAACATTCCGCTGCGAGTGACTTTCTTTAGACCACCGTTTTCGAATCACTCTACCAAAGAGGCATAATACTACGGTTTGGAGGGCTTTAAGTACATTGTTACGAGCGGAAACCTTTTGTCATGCTGTGCGCCCGTTTCAACAGTATGATGCGCCATGCGGTGATTTATTCCATCGATGCAAACGGAATCGATAACAGTTCTTCTGCCTTGTTACCAAAAGTATTCTTGGCCATTGGCGGAAAGTGCCTCCTATGACATTGCATGCAAATAACTAGCACGTAAGGCACACTGTCGTGCTGAACATAAGAGCTGTCTGGTCACGAGTGGCAAGTATACCAAGCATGAAATGGTGTATTGAATTTTTTCTGCTCGTCGTAGCTCTTCTCATGGTGCGGTTACATGCCTTCACCTTTATTTTTGTAATAGGAGGCAGTAGTAAATTAGGTCTGTGGTAATGTAATGAACCAATAATAAATTACTCATTCTATATAACATTGTGTCGCGACGCCAGCAGAATTACTGCGTCGCCTGAAGAATTGGTGATCGCGAGCACACAAAGAATATCTTAGCGTTTTCTCGCGCAGACCGGATAGGCGCTCGGCCGTGTAACTTGTAACCCCCTGCATTTCCAAAAAAAAGCAGTTTTCGCGGAAGTTCTACCTTTAATTGTTATATTATTGTAAAGATCATTGGTCGAACCAAATTTTGAGAAACCAAAAAATAAAAAAATATAAAAAAATGACGAAAACTGGCGAACAGTATAACACCCTGCATTTCCACAATAATGCAGATTTTGCGGAAATTCCACTTGTAATCGTTATCATAGCGTAGATCGAGAGAATTGGCCGAACATAATTTTGAAAAACGAAAAACCAAGAAAAATATAAAAAATACGGAAAATGGTGAGCCGTGTAACGCCCTTCATTTACAAAAAATGCAGATTTGGTGCAAGTAACACCTGTGATCGTTATAACCGTGTAAATGGAGATAATTGGACGGACAGGATTTGTAAAAATCAAGAAATTTGGCTCTAAAAGACTCACACTCAAGAGAAGCGCCATAAGAATGCTGAGCATTAGTAGACAATTATCTTAATTTCTGCAATTTTTTTTAAGTGGCCTCATTTAACTCGCGCTTCCGTTATTAACGAGTTATATGATTGTACGCGGAAGCGCAAGGTCGTGGTTAAGCATTTTCAACATTTTCAAGGCCGTTCACCAAAACCATTGCACTTGGTAATGAACGCACACTTGTGCATCTGAAGTTTAGACCGTATAAAACAATGCCACCAGTAAATGGGTTACAATGGCTGCAATTGCACAAACACATTCGTGATTTGTGCACTTCTGGAACACGTTCATGACCTCAGTTGTTATGCAATGAGGTTTTACCTTTATAATCTCAGTGTTTTGCCACCTGATCTATCAGGCCTCAATGCACATACCACGAATTAAAAAAAAAAAACTCGCTATATTTATAATGCCATGTTACAAGCAAAGCTGTAAAGCAAATATCTGTATACCTTAAACCTATCCGGATATTGAAGTGATAGTCTACTCATACGAGCTTGGGACATGAACAGAGAGCTGAGTTGGGTATGTAAATTTTAAGTATTTTGTCATTCTCGAATTCATGAGCATGCACAAGTGTGAGATTAAAATGACATGAATGACACCATGTCGAAGGAACAATGTTTTCTTTTTATTTGATATCAAAAATACAAATACGAACACAAAATACTTATACTGAAATAACAAATACAAATTTTAGCAGATTGCCCTCATGGAACACACAAATGAAAATATTCTTTTGTGGAAGAGCAAATAAGGACCTGTCAAGATAAAATTATTCTTTCATTTATGGAATTTTCAGCAGCTTGCTGAACAGGGAGGAAACTCATCTTTTTTGCAGGCTGCTGACTGTATAAAGCCCAATGTTTGGCCTAAAGCTGACGGGTATCCTCATGTCCTAATGTAATATATTACCAAACAAAGAAAAAGTACTTTCTCCGGGCTTTAATTATGGTCCAGGTGATGTGACGTGACTGTGAGAGGGAAAGAGGTTCCCAGCCTGCACCACATATGTATCGCAGGGAGAGAAAGGGAAGACGAGGGGGTAGAAATACACCACTTCCGATGATGTAGAAGGCCTTTGTAGAATCCCCCCCAGTAGTCTTTGGCCCGGGAGCTGCTGCTTCGGGGATTTCGTCGCACTGTAATGGAAACAGCGTTTGTAAACATCTCAAAAACCTCGAGTTACGGGTAGCATTCTGTTGTGTTGGCACTGCGTGAAGAAAGAAAAGGCAGTTGAAAAGTGACCAGGTACAAAATTGTGGCGTTAATTATCGGCGGTAAAACAGTATAGCCTGAAGGAGCGCAGCAGAAGTATCACCAACACCTTAGCAGATATGTGAAAATATCATAAATCAGGCATGTGCATCGCTGTAGTTTAGGCAATTATTTTTTTCTTTCTGCTTTATATTCAAAAGCTCTCCAAAAGGACGTTTCTTCATATACATAGGAAGGCCGAGCGCTTTTTCAGTGCGAAGGCGTGCGAGAAAACTTTGGCATAATTTTATTTGACGCTGGCACGTCAATTGGACGTCGTAAAAAAACCCTCTTCGCTGTTACACGCGGAGGGTAATGTGCCCTAGTTTCTTTTTATGAAACAATTTCCACCAATAGTATGGGGCAAAACATTTATGAAAGATCGAATAAAACTGCTAGCAATATCTTTTGCTAAAGCATAGGTAAACTGCGCGCACCGACCAACAGCCAACACATCTGTAACCATGGCCTCCTGTATAACGCCTTTACAGGAGGCTGAGTAACAACATTAGAAGCCACCGCTTTGAGCAACCTCCACGCCGGCGCCGCGCCGCGTTTGCGCTGCCATTGCATCATGTTTCTGCAAACCGCGAGTTGACACTCCAGACAGACGACAGCTGTGCCGAACACAACAAGATGGAGGCTGGTGTTACTCATGAATGTTGCTTCATGTGAAAACTTTACCACTTAAACGCACCGTAAGAAAGTTTCCAAATCGCCACAGGATCCAGACTACTCAACGGGCAAGAAAGTTCACTAGCCGAAACGACGACGCGAAAATCTGGTTAAGAAAAAACGTTTTTAACTAACTTTCTGCTACTCTTACCGAAAATGGCAAGCAGTGGCCATAGAATATTGAAAAATACAAAATTCAAACTGGTTTTTATGTGGTTTGACCTTGAAAATGGGACGTGTGTAAAAATGCAAATTCTTTATGTCACCGCGGTATACTCATTACGGCAACGGAAGTACCCCACATGTGCAAGCGTTTTCGTTTTCCTCCTGGATCCCAAAACGGCCGCCGCACTGGGAACCCGAATCCTCTCTATAAGAACGTCAAATTTACCGTACAATCACGGGTATCGGAGAACGGTTTTGGCGCGGGCTTCTTACGACGACGCAAAAGGCATAATTTCGTGGTCCTTGCTATATTGTCTGCAAACACAAATTCTTACAGTCTGCGCTCCCCCACCCCTCGAAAAAAAAAAAAGAAATCCAGGGACTTATCCGCTCGTGTTCAACCGGGCTATGCCCGTAATACACACACCAGCCGGCTTGACATGGCGCCGCTGCTTGGCTTGCGTTCCCGGTGGCCGGTGTAACAGGGTCGGTGTAACAGGGGAAGCAACTGCATTCGCAGTTGCTTCTCCTGTTACACTGATTTCGATGCACACATTTGATGTCAGAGGAAGCGAACGTGGTCAAGTGTGAACGCTCGGAACTGAGTATGAACTATACAGAGCATGAGTCAAAGCGCGGGACCCCAACTTGCTCCGCGCTGAAATTACTCCATACTGCGCACGCGCGCTAAAGACAAATCACCGGACCACAACTCGCCACGCACGATCTTTTTTCCACTCCTACTGCGCATGTGCGCGCAAGTTTTTTTTTAATGTTTTTCGGCTGTCGCCATGTCGTCGGGCGCGTGTCGTCGGCCGCCGCAAAGGAAGGTTGCGGGCCATTGTGTGAGGGGGAATACGCGCATGCGCCGCAAGCCACACATATCGCTCGGAGCGTCACGATTGCCCCCCTCTTTTTATTTATTTCCTGGCGTCAGGCTGTCCTCTAGTATATAGCCGTGACACGGGTCGTTGGCGCAGCATATAAGCATGCTGTAACCGCCTGAGGTTTTGTCACGGAAAAGAAGTCTGTCAGGGCCTCTTATATCACGGTATTGAGGCTGCCAACCGCATATAAATAGGACGCTATCCGGGACGCGACTAAGAGTGTAGCTCTGGCTGATGATTTTTTTAACCAGAGTTTTAGAAACTCTTTATGCTTTGTACGTCATTGGCCACTTTTCACTTCATCAAATGGCATTACGCCTTAAGAGAAAAAATATATCACTTCAAGTTGTCCTGCAGTATGAGCTCTTCAACAATCGAAGTTTGCTAACAATAACTTACTACCGCAATCTTTTCGGAAACCTTAGTAAAGAAGCTGGGCGCCGTAAAAGGCCCTATTGTATACTCACGCCGCAGTGTATCGCATTAATTTTTAAATTAAAGAATATTTTAATAAATTACTTGATTAACACTGTCGCTGAGAAGCATTGGAACGAAATGCAACAAGACACTCATGTTAGAGTGAACAGGTAAAGTTCAAACGTATTAAAGGAAACGAGAAAAAATGTAAAACGTCGATCAAGTTAATACCGGCGTGTGGGTGGTATAACAATTTCGCAATTCAGTGTTTGTATCATGCTCTACTTCCAGCCGTCCATGTGATTATTCTTGAAGTACAGTGGTTCTCCCCACGATAATGGTATAGGGGTGGGGAGAGGGTGGCTGTGCCTTGATTCCCTAGTGTAGTGGTACACGGAACTACAGCGCCGTAATTATATGAGGATGTGCTCTACTTGGCGCTTGTTCCGATCTTGAACCTAAGTGCTGCATTGGCGCTGTCGTCCAGCTGCTGCTTTGGGCAGTTCGCTAGCGGCAAATATATCTGTCCGCTGCTAAAGAGAGCATCTAGCAGAGGCCTAGATGACTACGAAGATGATGGTTATAAGGAATCTGCTATACCTAATAAGCGTGTTCTCGGCATGGTACTTAAAAGGAACATCGAAAGGAGAACTCGGCCTCGCATCCCAACGACTCTATGTGGTACTCTCAATAGGTTTAATGCCAAGCCGGGGGGATTACGTGAAAGTACGGATTATCAGTTTTGCTGTCAGGATATCAGGTTGGCGTTGTAGGTAAACACGAGCAAGACACGTTAGACAGAGCCGGGAGAGAGCAGTCGTAATCTTCTTCCTCTGCGAAATCCAAGCCTGCTGCCGATACTTGGCGCCGCCGCAGGCTCATAGTGTTGCGGAACAAGTTGGAGGGTCTGCTGGCGTGGCCGAAGCATCAGTTTGCGGAATAATGGCACATGCGCCTGTGGCTGCAGAGGCTCGACACAGCCGGACCCGCATGTCTTCAGTGGGGCACCGGGCGTGCGTTCTGGGGGAGCGAAACAGCAGCAGCGGAGCCCCGGCACGCGGGCTACGAAAAAGAAGCGCACCATGGGTGGCGAGCGTTACCCTCGTGAGGGCGAGTTGGGTACAGGACATAACAGCAAGCGAAGGTGTGTCAAAAAGCAGATAAGAAAATCAAGGTGCGTAACAGAATTGCCAAAACGAATTTGCGCTTATGCACCCATCTACGACAAGAGATAGTTCTAACACATTTCAAATTCTTTTGTTACTTCCGCCAGCGACCTGCACACCAGTTCCTTCGCTACCCTTCGTGCATTCCTGTCACATTGATTGTGCGAATTTGAGTGAGCTACTTTTATTCGGCCGCTAAACGAAGGACGTCAATCAGTGCGCTGTAGCCGCCTTGTGTGCTTCCCTGTGTTAGCGTACCATAACCAGCCCAAAATGTTTCCATTATTCCGACTTCTCTACGGTTTTCTACGTTACATATTTTCCTGGCTGATGTGCCAAAGATTACACATAAAAAACTCGATGTGACGTGCTATAGCCATTTTTTTTTTCGGTAGGTGGAACATCTGTGTACTTAGCAGTTCGGCGCTGATCGAATCGTACTTTGCTTAGCTCTTAGCTGCCATGTTCCCCGTCATTTGCCCTGTCCACTCACTCCAAAAAATAACTTCGGAAGTGAGGCGAAGGAGACATTTCTCAAAGTGTTGCCCGTTCAGCGTTTGTATGCCTCACTGAAGGATCCGGCGTACTGCGCGTGCCAAAAATCGCGCGAGTAATTTGTAGGCGGAGGTGGCCTTCCGCACTGGGCTTCAATGTCGCCCCCCCCCCCCCCCCCCCCCCAAAAAAAAAAAAAAAATAAGTTTTGGTCCCCGTTGGACCAGTGCAATCCGCTAGTGCGAGACTGCATTGCAACGCAGGGAATTCATTTGTATAGTGCTGCAGATTTCTTGATCGAGAACAGCTCAAAGGGCCAGGAGAAGATTTCCGTCACGCCTTCAAGGTGACAGAACGCAAGATGCTTTTCTCAAGATGCATGTCTCATTCTATAAGACTCAACGTCGCATCATGTGAGCTTAAGAGGATATGATTGGCATTTTTGAAAAGATGAAAACGGGGGGGGTGGGGGGCATTGTGCCTTCAGTAATGTGTCAACTGCTGGCAGCGTTGCTTGTTGTTAGGGTTAGTGCCGTGTCACAACGACAAATAAATACGATTAGCGGGGGAGAATATCCTTAAAAACTGACAGTTACTTTCCTGGGAAATATGTTGCGGGTTTATGCAGTCTTTTATTGAATTTGTACGTTTAAAAACCGTAACCATCAAGTTCAGGTGTATGACATATGCAAAAGATTCAAATACTTACATGAAAAAATAAAAACGCGACTCACGGACCCGAAAAGAAAACAGAGAAAACGGGCGTTTTTTTTATCGCATTTCGTGGGATTTCAACAGAAGAGCTGTTTAAGCTCTTGGTTGTGCCGCCCATAAACAAAAAAAATACTGAGAAAATACCAAGCGCACGTGAGTGTGCGTCTCGTGAGAAGCGCCCGCCGTCGTCCAAGCTTGCACGTCTGCTTGGGTGACGTGAGGGGCTCGCAATAAGGAAATAAATAAAAATACCGAGCCCACGTGCCACTCAACGTTTGAGCAAACAGCATTGCCGACAAAACGACTGTCGTCTGCTCCTGACGTCACTCACTCCTCGTTGCTAGGGGCAACCACCTGCGCTCATAAAACTCGCACCACCACAGCGGCACGACTCTCTCCAAATATGTGCGGCGCACATGAGGTATGGGGCAACGAAAGAAGATCCGGACGCCCAAGAAAAGGCGGCTTATTAGGGTGCGCTCCGCGCTGCGAGGCGACAATGAATAGCCTAGAAGAACAAGGAGTAATAGTGCAGGTCTTCAATGGCGAGGGGGCGCTCGACAAAGACTTTGCGGCGGCGGACGATGAAGTATCTGAAGACTGAATAGGGTACTGTGCAAGTACAACCCTTATATACTTTACTTTGCGTTTGATTTGGCCTTCTGCTGACGAGCGCCATATATACGCTCAGAGTAAATGGTTCTCAATGACTTATATGGCGCTCGTCGAGATCAGCTTAGTGAGATGAACACAGCTCTGCTGGGACATCACGCTTTCACTGTTGTGCAAGCTGGCTTTGCTTTGTGTTGTTATTCTCGTGTTCCGGCGTTTTACTACATGGTGGACTCAGTCCAATCCACTAATGCTGTCTGTGCTGATTCGACGCAAATGCTGTGTTTAAACAGCTAGTCTGGAGATTAAGGGGAGAGAAGAGGTTTTCGACAAATTGTATTTGTGCGGGGGTTTTGCGGCAGCAGGTTTTGATAACAAGTAACGGTGTATGTTGTAGTAGCGCAGTTGCCAGAAATACACAATTGTTAACACCCCGCTTTGGCCATGTTAATACTGTAAGTAGAACCTGCGTTCTGATTGAATGTTCGTGTTCCGCGCCTGCAGTGTGCACGTGCTGCAGCATTCTCTCCCATGTGGGAATGGGATCATATTTTCGCTTCTCGATGCGCTCCTCACAAAAGACTCAAAGGGAGTAAATGTTGCTGCCTCTCATGACTCGCAGAGAACATTGTCGGCGTCTGCGTTGTGCATTTAATTGATATTTCGATCGCTATGCAAGAGAGAAATTGCGAACCACCCCGTTGGCCACCCCTTTCTCAAATGAGGAAAGAAATCCGTATCTCGCTCCTTTATGCAGCTGTGACTCCGCCACCCGTCCAAATCTTCACTCAAGCGCAACTATTTCTGACCCGACAAAACTATCTCATTGTTTTCAAACCAATAAGCACCCTGTACTGCTTCCACTAAGCCACAGCCTTATTTCCCTCAAACTTTCAAAGCGTGATTTCTACCTGCGGTTTTGGTTTTAACACGAAGGTGTTTTATGCCGGGGCAAACAAACCTCACCCGACGTCATATTTGTCACGGAAATGACATCACCCGAAAAGGTTCCATTTGCGTGGCGGCGCTGTGATTCGAGCCCACGATCTTTCTGGTCGCAACGGGAGGTGTGTAACGCTGTGCCAACTGAGCCACGAAACCATGCCCGGATAGCTGTACAAACCCGCCTTATGTCCTTCCCTCTAATTTCTTCATTCACATGGTTCTGCTATCAAGGAGAGGTGAAGCGAGGTAGTGCGTCATGACGCTAACGAGCGCCGATTGTTGGCGCCTCGATAGCTGAAACCAGGGTCCTTCAATGCCTTGAATGACCCTGTTGAAGCAGAAGCCGCTATGTTCACCCGTCCTCCGCCTATGTGGAGCGCCGCCCAGCTTGTGGAACGCCGCCAGCAGGACGTCGCTTGCCAAGCACACCCACAAGACTGCTCCCGACCCGCAAATCACTCTTCTATCGCTGTAGCGGTCCATGAGTTCACCAAATGATTCGCTAACAAACCGTTCGGTTTCGTTCGCACGGATGGTGAGCGCCTGGGTTTTAATCGGATTTACTCAATGCTCCGGTGCGTGTAATCCAGTGTCTAATGTTGATGCATCTAACGCCGCCATACCGAAGAATATAAATAGCGATGTCAAAGTTCACATCGATGCACAACAAGCATTCAAATCTTCTGTGAAGGCACATTTCACTTTCCTGTGCTTGCCGATTCCCATGAAAGAAGGACGAAGCACATTTTTTTGCTCAACGAATAACTGAACATGTAGATTTTATTTTCACTGAGAGATACCAATGCGCGCATTTGAAGGAATCTCACGCCTAGAAAGTATGCCTAATCGGTGAAAACAGGTGAGAATGAGCTTGTCTACTTCTGCTGTTTTCTTCGTCGTGTATTTTTGTTGCGAGCGTGGTTTTCCAAGCAAGAAGCTTCATTGCACAGTCCCCGCGTTCTTGACTTTCCTCCACCAAAGCCAGAGACCGCATGCTCTGTAAAAGAAGACATGCGGCATGTCTTGTGCGTGGTCTTGTGTTGCTGCCAGCAGCATACAACTCAACGCGAAAGAGTGAAAAGAACTCTTGTGCGACTGCTACGCGGGAACTCTTTAGAACTGCATCACTTTCTTGGTCCGTGGCAAAATCACGCTGACGCGGCGCGAGAGACAAAGGCTCTTTTAACTCTTTTGTCTGACTCGGGATTAATCGAGGTCCTTTAACCTTGAGATCCTGAGATTTATTCTCCTAGTGCTGTAAATTTTTCTGCGTTCTGAACTAATTTCGTTTTTCTTCTCCCTCTTATTCATTTTTTCTGTGTACTTCTTCCCCTTTTTCTTTTGCCTCACTGTGTTCATTTCATCTGAAGTAGCAAGCCCCACCATTTGAGGGGCTAACCTGTTCAGTATTCATTAAAGCTTTCTTTCTCTCTCTCTCCTTCCACCAGCTCCCGGTCATTGTTGAGGATATGTGTACGTAGAAAAAGGCGGCTCACCTTTTTGTACACTTGTGGGTAGGTTGGAACGCACCTGTCGTCTGTCGTGATACTGTAAGTTCGTACCCAATCTTTCAAAAGTAGATTTATTTAAGATTTTCATTGTTACGAAAAAATTCTGACCAGCTCACAAAGCAGCGGAGGCTTTGTCCTCGGACAAAACGTATGCTGCGCACGAGAGGCATGTTTTTATTCTCGTATCGACAATCTACTCTACGGCCTCAACGAATATTTCGTTCTTTTTCTTTGCGGACGAAGCTTATTGGAATTCCTGACCGGCCAAGTTCAGTGGAGGCCTTGTTCGGCTGCAGTGAAAGCTTGTAGTGTTTGCAACATCGGTTGCAGTGTTTGTGTCTCTGCGGCTGTTCTTGATGCGCTGCAACTGTTATGTCTCTTTTCTGGCAGCGTTAGCATTTGGCGTTTATTGTACGAAACTGTTAAGGCACTGAAGTGTTAAGATAAAATGGAAACAAAATGCGTGCTCTTCCCAGCACTAACGTTATTGGCATTGCTGTCGGTGTTTGCAAGAAATGGGAGTCATGAATGTAGAAATATGCGTGCTTTCCCGCAACTACAATTTTTCCTGGGCGTTATTTTGCAAAAGCTATGCCATAGCCTAAACTTTGCTTTCGATAGTCAAAAAAATACTTGTAACAGAAAGGAGAAATTGTTGGTCCTTCGTTTGTTCTTGTATTTATTGTTTAGTGGTAGAGCCTCAAAAATGTTCTTTATAAATCAGCAAAATCGAGCTAGTGAAGTTCATTTTTATTTTTTATATACATCCCAAAAGCAGAGACCACATACCCTTGCAAGACAAAATTGTGGCGTGTATTGTCTTTTGATTTTGCATTTACCGATAGTTTTGAAATTGGCTTGGTCAGAAAAGGAGCCATTTAGTTATTTTCTTTGTGTCTGCACCTGCATAGCGGGCCATGTCATATAATTTTCTCTAGATAAAGAGCGAGCTCTATTTAAAATACTAGCGAAGAAAAATAAGCATTGTTGGAGGAAAATAAGCGTAAAGCTCACCTCAGCAGATTTAGCTGATCTTGTGATAAAACGTGTGAATATCTCAGAAACGCGAAAATTAAGAATCAATAGGAGGCCTACAAAAATATAAAAATAGCCGAACAGATTAAGAGTGCCGGTTCAATTTTGAAACTTGTCGCGTATCGTAGTGTCGCTCAACATATTTTGAGCCGTGACTACGTTTTATTGCGCTGTGATCACTCTAATAAACTTGAAGAAATATCTCGTAGAAATGAATGGTTCAAGCAGTCTTTTTTTTTTGTTTTTGGAAACCACATATACGGTCACGAAAGACATTGCAGAATAACAGCACATGGTTATTTTAACCGTTGTATTCTTCTTGAATATGTTGCAGTATGTGTTAAATATAGCTATGCCCGGCTCACTTGTCATATTGAGGGGGAAACATTGGTCCCCTCAAGCAGGATTCACACAACGGAGAAACCCTCTCTTTTTGGCCCGCGGGACCCGCTCACGTGACCGGTTTTAGGCTCCACCCCTCGGTGGGGATAGCCCGCGGTGGCTGGCTCCGCGAAAGAAAATGCCTCTGCATGTTTTCGCTCGACGGCGGTGACCCTCGGCGGGGAACGGAACCTGTTCCTCGGCGCTGTCGTCTGCTAGTCACTCCGCGTAGCTCCGCACGTGTGGATGCGCCGCCAGGCCGGATAATCCGGTCACGTGCTGTTGACGTCACATATCCGTGCGCCTCCGTGAGAGGATTCCTCCGTCGTGTGAATCCCGCTTTACGGGTTATTATGTGGGTGCACATCTGCTCTCCCCTGGCCCCCAAGCACTGAATTTATATTGGGCGCTGTGAGTACAATGCCAAACGAGTAAATGGGTTTCCTATTTTATTTAAGAAATATTCCATTGCAAATTGTGCCTTGGTGCTTGAGAGACTATACTAGCAATGGTCGAAAAGGCATTGATGGCCATTAAGCTTCCCTTTGTCCGCACTACCCTTCATTGCCAAACGTGCACGGGTTAGACTGAAATATGAAAAGTGCGAGGTGACATATTGGAGCCTTGCAGAAACGACGAGGTAGATGACCCAAACATCCAGGTAACGACACTGGCGGGGGACTGTATGAGCGGTGCCTCTCCCTCATCGTCCTCAAAACAGAGGCATTTTGTGGCGATTTCTTTTGAAGTTTCAGTTAATAGCGAAGTATTGTTTCCGTTTTTGTACTTATCTCTTTACGTATAGAAGTAGTCGTATGTCACTTTTGTTATAATTGTAAATTTTGAAATCAGCTTTTGCGTTCTCGCTAGTATTGGTTATCGCCTTCTCTTCCGAAGCAGTTGAAATTGCGGTTTTGGAATTTCAGGCTTGCTGTTTTCGTGGATGCGACGACATGAATGGCAAACTGTAAACTTAGGCCTAATACTAAAACTTAAAAATCCAACAAAATTATCAGAAGACCGTTTTTGGAGCAGCACAAAATGGCTGCCTGAACCAAATAAAGCGTGGAATGGCATTGCGCCTGGTTCGCAGTCAGATCGATAAAATGCTGTTAATGATGGAGGAGGGCAGTGCGCGCCTATGACAAGCGCAAAAATCTTTCTTAGGTGCGAGAATTAAGAAGCACTTCTGTGGCCAACTTATGCAATGTTGTGTACGCGGGTTGGATTCCCGGCCGCAGCCGCAACTTTTCAGAAGGAGGCGAAAAGCAGAAACGCCCGTATGACAAAATTTCGGCGCGCGTTCAGGATCTCCAGGTTGTCAGAATTGATGCGAAGCCCCATACTACGGCGCGCCTTTAGCCCAAATATAGCTATGGCACGTAAAACCCGGTAATGTAAATTTCCTAAGTGGTGTACTTGAAGCTTTTGTATTTATTTCTTACACTAAAGGGAGAAAAAAATGGTTAAATCTGTTTACAAGTAATCTTAGAGGCAGAAATATGTGTATGGAGTCTCCCCGCAGTATATTAAATCTCCACTTATAGCGAACTGCACTTTGGTCACAACAGGCTCTCTACCATGCCATTTTACCGCATGACTTTGCGGCATTTAAAAACGTTAGGAGAAGGTATCATTACCACCAACAACAAAATAACCACTCGTCCGAAATACTGGCACGTACGCACCTGTGTTTTAGAAATGATAGGAAAAAGCGGAGCCATTATGTGGTTCTTTTTTAGAGAAGCTCATTTTCTCAAGACGGGTAATGTCATGATTGTGTATATGCTTGTGTATGCGTGTGTTTGCGCATGTGCGTGTTCACGTGCCTTCTGATCTGTGTATACAGTGGAGCCTTCATAAACAACAATTCTTTCAACAAAATAACCGCTCCATTATCAGGGCGATGTGTTTATGATATGTTTATGGCGCATTTCGGGCAATGAAGTCAAAGATAAATGGACAAATGTTTTGTTTGTCGACACTTGCAAGTAATCTGCAAAAGTTACTATAGCGCTAAATGATAAAACCCTCCCCTCTATAACAGGTTCGCCCACGTTACCCGGCACGTTTGAGACGCGAGGAAAGGCGACGTCGGAAAGGCGCTCTTCTGTCCTCGCAAGCGCGCAAAGTGGGGATTTTTGAATTCTTTGGCTGTTAGCTTGCTTCCTTTAACAGAAGGCCCTAAAGTAGCGGACATCCCGGCATTCATGTTTCTGCGCTCCTTTTGATTTCTATCCTATTTCGTATTCAACTCTCGACCGCACTCTTTTCGCGAACTCTTTCCGGGATCCTAATTCTTACTTTAGTGCTATCGAGTCGGTCCGCCAGATCTGGTTGGCGGTGAGTTGTTCCAAAGGTTGGACAGGCTTTCACGGCATGAATGAAGTATATACGACGCACGTTCATGTTCATTTTCTCGAAGTAAATAGGGCGATGTCCGTTTTCTTTGTGTGTAATGGGAAACGCCACTGCCTTTTTCTTCGATTTTGATATGAGTCAAATATGGCGAGTAGTAGCCAATGTTTCTCTCGGGTACCGAAGAGATGCAGTCGGTTTGGTGGAAAGAATTTCCGAGTCTTTGCTCTTTTTTACTGCCGGGCATAACGTTTAGAACTTTCCTATTCGTCCTTATTTTTCCGGCGTTTGTATTCGCCATCCTCACCACTTCGTGATTTTGGGGGGAAGAAAACAAACTGTGGTTTTGAATAGCCCGTAGTATGGATGCACGAGACACAGTGCTGACTGCCAAGTAGCCCGCCTTTGTGGCTTCGATCAATATATGGCTACGATTCAAGCGTTACCTCTTATCATATTGGCAATATTCGTGTCTCCTTCATAGTATTATTATTTATAACGTCATTATTATAGTACTAGTATTATTTATATCATATCCACAGTACCTTGAGGCACCGTAGGTGGGGGCAAAATATACAAAAACACCTGAAGTGACATGGTATGGCAGCTTCAATTATTGAGCAAAAGCGCGAAAATACAGATATTCATCAAAGTCCAAAACCTTTATTTAAAACGCATACGACATTACAGTGGTGGGAAAAATATATGAAAGGCAAAGAAAGATTGAGAAAAAAAAAAAAAACACGCAGAGCGGCCCACAGTGAGGGCTTGTGCAGGCAATGCTGTATATAGTACAAATAAACATAAAAGCTCCGAGTGAGCACAAGCACTTCTTATTGGTGGTGAATGCCAAAGAACTAGTGACTTTTCTTTATGCCAGTAGCACGCGCACCAATGCTGGCCCATGTTGCAGCTTGGAACTGCCAATTTAACCTAAATGGTGTTATTAAAGACGAAAGTATTTCTTGGGCTACTTAAACCCAGAAATTTTGGTCTGTCGTTATGTCTGTTTCTCTGCCTGTCTGTCTGTCTGTGACTCGATTCAGCCGCCCTGCCAAAATAAAACAAGGCCTGCGCAATAGTCCTATATAGTCACAGCTAAATGTGCCCCGCCTAAGTCCGGCGTAATGTTCATACTCGTCAACATTGTTGAAGAGGAACAAGACATTACGCAAATATGTTACAACAAATTAATACAGATGTGATATTTGCAGTGTTGCTTTATAAAAAATCATACATGCTTGATTTTTGCGAAATTAAATACTGCAACAACTGCAGAAAAAAATTCACTCCGCCATCGCCTGCTGTCGCCGGCACCACTATAGCTTCTGGCGCCATTTTAAGAAATCAACCGGCAAGAGTTACGAAAGGTCTCACTAGATAGGTTCCACGTTCTGCTTGGAACGCACGTGTAGTAGGGCAACGTGGTTCTAACAACGTTGAAGTAGGGCGCCTCGATTGACGCGCGTCTCCGCCGCACGGCAGCGTTGGCATCGAGACACCCGGACTGGAGCAGTGGAACGCGGTAAATTTAAAATGATTTAAGCAAACCTTTGGCGTCTTTACCTTGGGAGGAGCGCGACGGAAGAGGAAAAACATCAGTGGTGAGCGGGAAAGCGAAGGGAGGCATTTACTTGGAAAAAGTCGATAAAGACTTGTTTTTTGTCGACATTTGCAACGAAAGGAGCAGATACGCGGCCAATTTTTCGGTTTTCTTTTGCCGTTGTTGCGCCGGCAGTTACAATTCTGGTTCACGAGTAATAACGTATGTGCTTTCCCGTCACAGCCTCGACGGGGATCGCATTCGGAACTTTGCCAAGTCACTCAACCGTCGTGTTTCGTTACTCTTTCTCAATCCTCTTGAATGGTAGAATACATACAAATAAACCCCGTATTCATTCTCGTGAAAGTCGTGCTGGCGGGCATGTGCGGGCTGAGAAGAAAATTTTGCTTTGGCGCCTTTACCGCCCCTTAGTTTGTTTTGGCATTGGAGGGAGTACAATGGGTGCACCGAGCTATTCAAAGCACCATTTTTAAGCTACCGGGCCGCGTAAACTGCTCTTGGAAAGTCTCCGCGCCCGCACAATTGGAAATGACCAGAATATTCTGAACAATGCATCCGGAAATCCGAGATTTTTTTTTCCCGCATTTGGTTGTGTTCTCCGTTAACGAAGCACGTCGGGGAATATTTGTGGCAAGAATGTTTTTTTTTCATTTTTGTGCCGGCAGAAATACTCTTCAAAATGCGCTGCACAGCACATTTTGTTTACCAGTGCCGTATATATTAAATTTCCTCCCTTTTAATGGTACACGAGCCCTGTTGTACCGTGCTCATGATAAAAGGTCCTGTTTACCTCATCTGGCCTTCAAATCTGCAACTAAAACCGAGCGCAGTTGATTGCATTAGCGCTCGCTACATGCTACGCTACCGTTGACAAACACCCCATTTTTCTGAAATTATGAACGGATACTAACGGGTGTTTTAACTGGATACGTATATTTCACAAATACGCAGTTAAGAACAAAAGTAGAGTTGTAAATGGAGGTGCGGGTACTTTAGTTTAAATTGGTATCATCCGGTGACGAGCGAAGAAAATGGATGCACACAACGCATAAGTCCAATTTAAGGGCCTTTGTAGGGATGGAGCTTTGTAAATCATATTGAAACAGTGTAAATTTAGGTCGAGGGTATCAAAGGGTACCTGTACAGTTTCAACTCGACCTACGCCGCTTTTTTGTTTCGCTTTTACCACTCAGTGTAGCGCGTGCTAGTGGTGCAGTAAACGGCAGCTAAGCCAGCCTTTAAACTTTCAAAAAGTAAGCTGCAACATCCTGAGCGAAGAGAAAATGCGATATGAAGGGATTTAGAGAGGCCCTAAACAGTGTGGCGCTTTCACCCTTCTCCGCACCTCAAAGCTCTGTGGATGTTACGAGCTGACAAGCTCGAGCAAAACAACCTAGAGGCACTTGTGAGGGCGCTTGCGCTCTCCGATGTACGCGCAGTCATTGGCCCCACTCAGTGGTTCGTCCGGGTTTTTTTTAGCAGTCCGGCCCGCATGCTCCGCCTGCTGCTGGCTGTGGGGCACTGCTTTTCGCGTCGGCCGCGCTAGCGACGGCACGTCAGTTTTCGCAAAAAACAAAACAAAAAACAACAGCATCGCCACAGTTATTCGGTCGCCACCTTATAAAGCAGGCAGATAGATGGTTGCCGCGGTCCCGTGCGTATACCGTTTCTGCCTACGGAAGTCTATGTGCTTGTCAGCATTATTCATACCTTGTAAACGACGCGCTATATCAACAAACTCAACGAAGCACATGTGACTGATGACGACGATCGACATTCGCCCCTACAAAGATACGCCGGGCCGGAGTGTCTCCCCCCAAAGTAACTTAATATAGACGAAACGTTGCACTTAACTTGAAAGGATAGGCATAAATGGGCGAAATACCCTGTCAAATACGAGTGCGACGATGCTGCTCACTCACTGGAATTGTTTTGCTCACGCTCGCTGCCTCTTTATTTGGCAAATGGCCTTTCAAGCTTTTCTGCCCTGGACGCATTAGGACGCACGTGTCGGTTCTTCAATTAACGCCGAAGATTGCCGGGAACGAGAGCCCCGAGGAGCCTTGCTGAGACCACGTTAATGATCTGTTGTTTTTCAGGTAGAATCAGCTAATGACTCTTTTTTCGAACTTAAAGTTTAAACAAGCGTGACTTCAAGATTAGCCGCCACTACATTGGCAGGCTGCCTTCGCTTTTTTCATTTGCGCATTATTTTGTTCGCAGAAATATCTGTTTCACCTCCGCAGGTGAGTATTTCAGCCCTCTGTTTCTTAGTCTGCTTCGCGAAAATCACGAAGACTGCAGAAAATAGGGCAAGTGTCCTTGCTCCGAGCAAAAAAAGAAGAGCCTTTTCGTGGGTGAGGGACCGCGACATACCGTTTCCAATCAGTGCAGGACGGGCACTTGCAGGACGTGGAGGATGCGGAACCTAATTAAAGGCGGGGTTAGGCTCCTATCTGGACTTAATCCGACTGAGAAGATACTAAAGCACTCCTATTTACGAAAATATACGGAGATGTCGTCCAGGTGAGCAGTTTTTCAGTAAAAAAATCGCGGAAATGATTGTTTTTTAAAAAAGGTACAATTGTTGGGACTCGAACCCAGAGGGTAAGCGGGATAAACCGCCACACTTCCCGCGTGCCTACACACACTGAACTATCAGTTCGTTTCAGCAGTTGATCAAAAGATTGCGACGGTGTTCAATGCTGACCACTAGATGGCGCTAGGTGTAACAGGAAGTGCGTAGCCTGCACAGACTTGAAGAAGAAATGTCGCTGAGGGACTCTTACGTATTACAAGCTTTATGGTCAAATAAAAGTATGCTTCTTCGTGTCGTCATTTGAACATTGCGATTTGTTATCTCACGAGCAGAGGAGGAATTACGCACGCCAGTAAGGAGCGGGTTTATCGTCACCGCCTGTTATGATTTGGTGATTTAATTGTTGTATTTCTGCTATAAGTAATGGCCGGCTTCGCGTAACCTTCATTAGTACAGTAATTAATGCGCAGAGTAGATAGTTGCCTGGAATTTGTACATTTTATTAAAGTTCTGTACGTTGTACCAGAGTCCTTCAATGCTTTTCTGGTCATGAAACTCCGCCGTCACGCTATGGGAGAGCTTCGTGCGCTTCCCAGGGAGGCCGTGCCGCGGCGCTGGCGTTGATCGGAGGGCAGCCGGGGAAGTGGTCAGAGCGCGTTTGGCAGGGAACGGACACTCGCCGCCTTATCAGCAGTGCGCTTTCGCTTTACGTGTCGTGGGCCGCTCAAATGGACTTATCATTTTATGAGTGGCGAAAAATTGTGGTGTGAACGGACATGCTGCTACTGCGTTCCTTCCTGACGGTCTGGCTACAGAGCAGCGGTGGCCGCCCGATGCCCTCAGACCTGCGGTGGCGCCCCTCGCGGTAGCCTTTGTCCCCGTACGAAACTTGGCCGGGAGTTTCATGACCAGAGAAGCGTAAAGGACTCTGGTTGTACCTTCCAGACTTGCACGTACTCGGATCGTTGCAGCAGCTGTCCTAGTGTTTTTTTTTAACGTCACTGTGAGTAATATCCATGAGTACGGTGATATTTTTGGTCTTAGTGACATACCACATCTCGGAGCTGAAATTTGGTATTCATTGAGATTTCAAACCTGTACTAATTCTGGAGCATCAGCAACACTCGACGAGCATTTGACAACGCTTTTAAGGTTGATGAGGAGCAGCTGCCTCAAATAGACCCCGCACCTGTATGCAACCGTATAGGCTCCCGAAAAATGTTTCTGCTATCACTTACTTGGCACCCTGTCGGCGCGATTGCATTTCTGCCAGCCCAACCTGCATCTGCCCCATACGGCGTTGCCAGTATGCGTTCAGTCATAGTCAAATGAAACGCAATCACAAAAATATGAACCAGAAAACGCATGTAGTCCGATTTTGTTCAATGCAAAGTTGTCGCGTGGCTTAATTACAGTAACAAAGTTGGGAACAAAGTTGGTCATGTTCTCGTATTGTACCACCCCCACTCCTGCCTGGGCTATTCTTAGCCTGCAGTATTTTCTAAATAAATAAATAAATAAATAAATAAATAAATCTGGCTCCCGCAAGTGCACCAGTACCGCTCTATTATTGAACCTCTAAGGATAGTGTTTTTTTTAATTTCGCGGGTTATGGTTCACATTTTCTTGTTTGCATTTCATTTAGCCACGACTTTACATGAAAACTCAGGCAGGCGGGAATCTAGTCCGCTCTAGCCTCCTAACACTCTAGCCCGAAACATGAACGGAAAAAGAAAAGAAAGAGGTCGACGGATATAAGGCGCAAAATAGGGAAGTGTTTCTTGTGTTCGTTTCATGGATCTAGCGAACTACCGTACAGCCATACATTTCTTCTCTTTTTGTGGATGCTTATGCCAGTTGCAGGGAGGAGGGGGGGGATGCAGGTGCCTTCAAGGACGCGCCTGAGGCCGTGATAGAGGGAAAACGGCGGAACGATCGAGTGGCATACAGAATCAGGAGGTGGACTTCGGCCTGAATCTGACACGGAAGTTTGGGGTGGTTTTTTGCGTTACCTCCTCTTCTGCAACATCCCTCGCACCTCCGAGGTCATTTTGTTCGATTTCCAATGCCCGTTATAGGTCACTGCTCAAGTCAGGGAAATTCTCATTGCGTCTTTTGTGCCAGCACCGCTCTATCGAGCTTGCAAGACGGCGCTGTTTCATTCCTTTCACGTGTGAACAAGATTCCTTCCGGAGCGGTTTTGTGTTATGCTTTTTTTTTCTTGTATCGTTGTTTGTGGATCTTTGTACGACGTGCTTATTTCGGTGCATTTTTTGCACTTACGTGCAATACGAAAGCGTCGAGGAAGGCAACGTTGCAGACACCATGCTGTTTGACTCTTGCCTTCCACTGTCGCTCCTACCACGAAACCATTGAGACACACGAAAGATCGGGTATGAAGGCACAATTTAAATACTTTGACACGCTTGCCTCCCACCCACAAACTGTTCTCGTCCCCGGTCTAGTTTGAATCACCGTTTTGATATAGTTTATTTTTGCGAGTTCACACTGCTCCCACGCATATTTTTGTGGGAACTGAAAGACCTGAATGCATACAATCGGTCCGAAAACCGCAGAGGAGAGAAAAAATACATCTAACTACAAAAAATGAGGTCTAGTGAGACCCGATGACATGGAAGCGCATTTTGCATTCCAGTTCTAAAATGATGCCGGGTGCGTGCTGCTCTGATATTAACTCGTGCACAACAACACTCCGTGCTCTGGCCCCGTCGCGATGTTCGATCAGTGTCCTCCGATATCAGGCGGCGACACTTCGAACGATCAGTGCACCGAGGAGTTCGAATTATCAGCGCACCAAGGCACTCGACGTGATTCGCGAGCACCACCATCAGCGTGCAGGTCCCGTCGCGGTTCGAGTGTGCAGCACTTGTAAGAACTCGTTGACACACGGCAAGCTGCGTTCAGCACAGCAAACGGATACGTGTACCGTTGGATATCTAACGGCCTACCCAAACTGAAAGTGTTAGAAGAGCGTGTGATCACTCCTCGATTGTCGTTCATGTGCATCCGTCGATTGACTCATGGCCATGGACAGTACGGCATCATGGGACAGATCTTGCAGGTCCCGATCGACATGCAGGAGACCGCGCGCTCTCTTCTGCGCAACATAGTGGACGATGTGGCGATGTAGGGGCACCTGAAGAGATGGCTCATCTCCAAGATCACATACAAACTTTGGCTGGTGGAGAAGCCCAACATCAACAAGAGGTTGACGTACCTGGTGACCACACCGTTGAACAAGTACTACAACATAACTGTGGACCGGGAGAATCTCGGCGCAATTGCGTCTGACGACGAAGAAGAGTTCGACGACGACGAGATCGAGAAGTTTCAGATCGCAAACCTTGACGGCCACATGGAGTGTGCCATGGCGATCAACAACGTCACGCAGACGTTGATGTGCAACGAAGACTCAGTGGGAGCCAATTTCGAGCGGACATCTTACTACCTGGTGATCGTACCAGCCAAAGGCAAGACTCCAATATCGCTCTTCTACGACGAACACGCGAAGGAGTTTGCCTTTCCAAAGACCTACTTCGGTGAACCTCGCGAAGTAGTAGACAGACCATTGAATCGAGGCACGATGGCAAGACCTCTGAGTGTCTATCACAGCGGTCATAAGGGCAATACTGTGTAAATGTAAAATCGTGCCGTTTGTTCCTTAGTGATCCAAATGAGTCAAGACTGCCGGACTCGAAGAATGTGTCTGTATTCTGTCAAGTTACTTAAAACAAATTACTACCCCTTTGTGTAATGACCGCGATGGGAAAACGCGAAGCTGTAGTGTGTCTACCCGCGTCGAACCCGTCGAACCAGCGCTAAATCCGAGGGCAGCAAACGATGAAACTGAATGATCAAAGGACAAGCTCAAGAACTGCAGCTTCGCGTTTTCCCATCGTTGTCGGCAGACATAGGTGTAGTTGACTTTTGTCAGGGGAGGCTCCCGATCGACGCTTCGCGGAAAGAAGGAGCTGAGATTTTTAGGTGAAAAGTTGATGGCCTGCTGCATGCGCCTTCTCGAGAAACACCTGTGTACCAGCTTGTAAGGTTTCTTCTATGAGCGCACCGCTACCCCTCGGTACACAAAGGGTAATGTCATCCGCACAGAGGATAAAGTGAACATGAGGGATTCTTTCCATCGTCTTGGGGATGTTGAGAAGGGTGAAATTAAACAGCAGGGGAGACCGTACGGCGTCCTGTGGAGCATCAACTGAGGGGGGAAGATCAACAATGTACGCTGTTGCGTCAACGATGAATATTTGCAGTGCGGGACGTGAGGAAGTACCTCACGTAGTTGAATGGGCGTTCTCCAAGGGAGGACTGTTGCCAGAACTTGTAAGATTTCCGTGTTTAATACCCGTAAAAATGCCTTCCTGAGGCCTAAAGCAAGTATAGCGGCCGTGTCCAGATTTGGGGGAAGGGTAATTACTTCCCTGGATATTTGAAGAAGAATATCCTGAGTGGACAATCCTTATTAAAGCTAATCCATGGAGTGGGGAAGATAATTACTAGAGGTGCGATGATTGGTAAGGCGAACATGGTTGATGTGCTCTCGAACTTTCCTCGTGCATGATGGGAGGGGAATGGGTCGAAGATGGTCAACGTTGAGCAGCTTCCCCAGTTTGGGTAATTCAGCAATTTTTGCGTGATTGTAGGACTGGGGTTGAAAGCCGAGTCTCCAGAAATGATTAGAGCATTTTGTGAGCGTTGAGACGCTTTCACGTATGAACCATAAAAACATTGGTGCAGCTTGCACTATTGGTGCAAGCCTAGACGAACAGTTGATATGAAGGTAGACTCAGCTTCTACCTATTTTTCAAAGTTTTGCAAGGTTTTGCGAGGCTCGCTAAGTTTGTTAGGCTTTGCGATGTTCTTGCTAGGCTAGGCTAAGCGTTGAGGGATGAGGCCAAGTTTACCCGGATTTTACAAGGCCGCTCCAGTCGGTACCCCACACTGACAGCGTATCTTAGGAGGAAACAAGCTAGGTGAACCACTAGCTCCGCTGTTTCTCCAGCCTTGCACCATTCGTGCAAGCTGCGCAACTTTTTTCCGTTTTAAAGGGAACCTGCAACACTTTTTCAACTTTTTTTGAAACCATAAATGCTTGCAGAATGTATTCGCCCAACACACCCAGTACATAGAGTAAAGGATCGCAAACTACTCAAGCCAAAAATTACTCCTGTATGCCCATCAGATAACTTGGAAACTCGCTCAAAGATTTTGCCTTCGTTCCCGGTCTTGAAATTCTTCGAGGGCTCGAATTACGTCATCAAGACCATGTAGCGGCTGTTGGGCCGTTTTTCTTCACTTGCAGCAATGAGCGCTTTTCGATAGCGACTTTAAAAACAAAACCACAAAAACAAAGCAGAAACGGAAGGTGTATCTGCTGCGACGAGCAAATCACGCAGTGCCGCTCCGTACTGGCGATAACTATAGCTTTCGCAGTGCTTCCAGATGCTTAGGAAAGAGTGAAAGCACTTACCGAAAGTGTTGCAGGGTTCCTTTAATAGACCAGGAAGTCTATCCCCTTCAAAAGTGGTTGAGTAAGGGGTGCGCATACGCATATTCCCCTTGTCAAGCTCACACTAGAGCAGGCGCGAAAGCAGGCTTCACTGTTATAATATGCTATCTTCGGTGGTGCACCCTTTACAAGCGGCGAAGTTTTTTACTGGCATTTTTTTTCGCTAACGCCACCTGACTAAGGTCAAGCTTAAACAGCTCCGTTGCTGTTAAAATCAGCCCGTTTTAGAAGGAAGACGGGGGGAGGGAGGCTGAACTATTCTTCGTTTTTTGTTGAGAGCCGATAAAGAAAAAAGAAAACAAAAAGTTTCCAAAAGGCGACGTTCGGCACCAATTGCTTCTTTAGTATTCTTCCTAATAATAAGAGTAACTAGGAAAGTGAATGCTGGCTTGTTTGCATAGCTAACTTCCCTGAATCACGCGTGAATCACTGTTTTTGTTTGCGTAGCCGCATGAGTACTCTCTCTCAGTAACAAAATCAGCCCAACAGGCAAAGCAAACTAAAACTGCGCATCCAAAAGCACTGTTATTACGAAATAAAGGCCGGGATAGAAGTCGCCAAGGTACCCGCCGTGGTGGCTCAGTGGCTAAGGCGTTGCGCAGCTGAGCACGACGGTCGCGGGTTCGATTCCCGGCCGCGGCGGCGCTTTTCTGATGGAGGCGAGAAGCAAAAACTCCCGTGTGTACGAGATTTAGGCGCACGCTAAAGATCCCCAGGTGGTCAAAATTAATCCGGAGCCCTCCACTACGGCGTGCTTCATCGCCTGCGTTGCGTCGGCGCGTTAAACCACCGTTGTTTTCGCTTTTACACGTTGCCTTAAACCATTCCTTACATAGTCGCGTTGTTCTTGTTACAGAGAGCTCTGCATTTCCCAGCTTATAGGGAACGGAGTACGCGGCGTCGAGCCCTTGCGTGTGCAAAGCCTTGCCGTCGGACCTAACTCGGTCACACCTTTTATCGATCTCCCAAGGCCACTTCACGACAAGGTTGTTGGCCCCTTTATGCCCTTCCCTTCTCTCTGCTTATTTCGCAAGCCATCGTTTATTAGATCGCACCCCTGTTGCTACCCAAAACATTTAGGTTGGTTTCCTTTCGTGGTCAGGCGATGAATAGATAACCACGGAAATACAGAGTCTACGTGGAAAGGTTAAGGAGTGGAATATTTTAATCTTGAAAATGAAGCCTGCGCTGAATACCGGCCGCAATCTAATGCGATTCTCCTTCCCTCGGGGCTTGTCTTTTCGTGCAGGAGAGACGATTACAAAGACGTGTGTGTCAGCGAAAGGTAATTTGCTTTCATTTTGCAGGACTGCCTGTTGCATTTTTTCTCTTCTAAAGGCGGCTGTAGCGCGAAAGGTTTCCACATTGAGGGAAGAGGACGGCGTTCGTGACAAAGGTTCACCGTGACTTTTTTAAGGCCAGGGACTCTTCCGCAACCTCCATCGCAATTCATTAGCGGATCTGGCCTCGTAAAAAAAAGGGGCGAAACACGCACCGCGCGTGCACGGAGGAGCGGCAGTACGGTTTTTTTACACCTGCTCCCCGGCGCGAAGCTACCCTCAAAACCGGCTTCCGGTTGGTGCGTAGCAGTTGCGCTGTCCTCAATGATTGCGTGATTAACCATTTATGAAACCCTATTTCGTACTACTACTCGTCATGGCAGATGAGATGGGGCGTCGCAAGCGACGACCACTCAGGGACGAGGAGCGCCTTGAGGGAAACAGCGTCGTGAAACCACACAGCGGCACCCCCCCGCGGTGGCGCACTGGTTGTGGCATTGGGCTGCTGACCCCAAGTGAGTGAGTGCATAACTTTATTGAGCCCGAGACGGGGGTAAGGGAAGAAGTGAGATGGGAGTCCCCTTCATTCTTCCCCCCTCAGACGGCGGCCAGGAGTCCTTGCTCCCTGGCGGCGTCTTCGGCCATCTGGACGGCCCGGAGTTGAACGCCCGGGTCTGAACTGAACAGCACGGTCTCCCACTGCTCTGAGGAAGTGATGTCTAGAGCTTGAGGTGTGGTGTTCACCTTAAGGGGGCAGGCCCATAAAATGTGTTCAAGGTCGGCCCTTGCTGAACATAATTTACACTTGTTTTCGTATAGACCGGGGTAACAATGACTGTACGTCACCGGGTTCGGAAAAGTGTAGGACTGAAGTAGACGCCATGCTACTGACTGCCACTTTCCCAAGGTGCGATGAGCTGCGGGATATCTGGCCCTCCCTAATCTGTAATGGTCGATTATCTCCCTATAGGTCACCATGCGGTCCCTACCCCCCGTGCGAAACGATGCCTCAGGTGTTTCTGGGCAGTCTCGGAAGCTTAGACCTCGAGCTGCCTCGTGGGCGTTTTCGTTCCCCGGAAGTGCAGAGTGCGCTGGTGCCCATATAATTTGGACGCCTCGGAGTCTTAATTCTTTGAATCCTCTAAGGATTCCTTGGGCCTCGGGTGAGATCCTTCCCTTTGCGAAGTTTACAATTGCAGATTTGGAATCGCTTATTATGTATTTCGCTTTTGTAGAAGAAAGCGCCAGTGCAATGGCTGCCTCTTCTCCTACCTCCGGAGTGTCCGTGCGGATCGTTGCGGAGGCTATGCAATGGCCCTGCCGATCGACTACTGCCACGGCCATGGCGTTGTGTTCACAGTACTCGGCCGCGTCCACGTAGACCACGTCATCAGATCGTTCGAATCGCTTTTGGAGGGCTTTGGCTCTTTCATTCCTGCGTTGTAGGTTATGCACGGGATGCATATTTCTGGGCAGAGGGGTTGTGTATATACGTGCCCTCTGCTCGCTAAGGATATCCACCTTTTTTCCTAGTTGAGCCGCATAGGTGATTTGAAGCTCTTGTAGAATGTGTCTGCCTGTTGCTGTTTTGGAGAGTCTTTCTAGCTGTGCTATTTTTTGGGCTTCTACAAGCTCGTCTATGGTATTGTGCAGCCCCATCGCTCCAAAGCGTTCATTTGGTGCCGTAATGGGTATACCTAGTGCCTGCTTGTAGGCTCGCTTAATGATGTTATTGATTTTTTTTCTTTCATTCGGCCTTTAGTGCCAAGAAGGGTCGTCGCGTAGACTATGCGGCTAAGAACAAAAGCCTGCACTAATCTGATGAGGTTACCTTCTTTCATACCATGATGCCGGTTGGCAATTCTGGAGATGAGGCGGACTGTCTGGTGTACACTCGTTTTGAGAGCCTTTATGGTCTCTGTATTGCAACCATTGGCCTGTATGCGAAGACCAAGGACTCTGGTGCTCTGTACCATGGGAATGGGTCTGCCGTCCGCATATAGCTGGATATTGGCAACATCGCGGTCTCGTTTGCAGCCTCTCCTGGTTGGTCTGCAAATAAGCAATTGAGATTTTGTGGCGAGCAGCTAAGTCCCTTGGGGGTCACATAAGCCACTACCACGTCTATCGCCTGTTGTAGTTTTTCTTGAATTTCTCCGTCACTGCCACCGGCAACCCACAGTGTGACGTCATCAGCATATATGCTGTGGTGCAGTCCTTCTATTTTGTTTAGCTGCTGTGGCAGATTAATCATGGCGACATTAAAGAGAAAGGGAGAGAGAACAGACCCTTGCGGCGTCCCTCTGCTACCAATTTGATCTCGCCAGATTCCAATCCTCCGATAAGTAGTTTGTGCAGTCCGCCCCGAGAGGAAATCTTTGACATAGTCATAGACCTTTTTTCCTACCTCAAGCTGGGCGAGGTTGGAGAGCACTGCATCATGTCGCACATTGTCGAAGGCTTTTGTTAGGTCGACGCCTAGTACTGCCCTGGTATCTAGTCGTGAGCACCCGTCTGAATCAATAATTTGTGCTTAAGTCGGAGCATAATGTCCTGAGTTGATAGCTTTTGTCGGAACCCGATCATGGTGTGGGGATACAGATCTTTCTCCTCCATGAATTTGTTGAGCCTATTGAGAATGATGTGTTCCAATAGTTTGCCTACACACGAGGTAAGCGATATAGGTCTTAGTTTTCGAGGTGGAGTTTCTGCCTGGTTTAGGAATGAAAACAATCCTAGCTGATTTCCATTGGGGTGGCAAGGTTCCCCTTTCCCAGCAGTTGTTCATGTACTTGGAAAGTGCGGTCTATTGGTTGTCGTCCAGATTTCTAAGCATTTTGTAGTTATTCCATCAGGACCCGGGGCAGACTTGGTACGTAGGCAGTGTATTGGCATATCGCACTTCTGCTGCAGTGATGGACGCTCTAGTTCTGGATTTGGTGGTCCTTTGTAGGGTGGGAGAGTCTCTGTAGGGTTAGTACCAAGGTAACGGTTTCTGATTTCTTGAATAAGTTCGTCGTCTGTGCCCTTGTATTCATGCAGTATTTTACTGAGATTGTGTCTCTGAGTAAGTTTGCTCTTTTCTGGATCTAGCAGGCATCTCAGGATGTTCCACGTTTTCGCGAGTCCCATCTGGAGCTCCATCCCATCGCAAGTAGAGTCCCAGTTTTAACGCGTGAGTTGGTTGGCGTAATCCTCAATATCTCTATTTAGTAAGGCGAGCCGCCTGCGAAGGCTGCGGTTGAGTTTCTGCTTATTAAGGCGTTTTTCAAGGCCCGCCTTGGCTTCCCACATGTGTAGTAGCCTAGAGTCTGCTTGATGTATGTTGGCTTCCTCGGGTATAATTTTGGTTGCTGCCTGGACATGTTCATGAATATCTGATGTCCATGCTGCGATGTCCTCTATCACTGCACAAGTCGAATTTTGTTCAGCAGTCCTAATTTGCCGGAAAGTGTCCCAGTCTGTGATTTTGAGTTGCTTACCTGTGGCCCTAGTTGGTGAGGATTGGATGGTAGTTCTTAAAATGCAGTGATCACTCCCTAGGTTTTCTTGAGTGTTCAGCCATGTAACGTTCCGTGTGTTCCTTGTGAATGTAAGATCTGGTATGGTGTCCACGCAAATACTGTTGCCTTTCCTTGTGGGGTAAGTAGGATCAGTGACCAGGGTGAGGCCCATCTGTTGGGCATCTTGCCAAAGCTGCCGGCCCTTGCTGAGGTCCTTCTTATACCCCCAAGCAGAGTGCGGTGCATTAAAGTCACCCACAATAATAAGTGCCTGTTTTCGGGCTATGTCTAATGTTTTGCGAGAAAGATTTGCAAAGCGGTGCTTTTGGCGGTGGCTGCTGTACAAGTTAAGCACAAAAAGGCTGCCCTCTGCGCGTTTTTTACCCGATAAAATTTCGACGAGGACGTGGCCTACGATCGCAATGCCAGTATCGTGTTGAATGGCCGGGATGTTACGTTTAACTAGGGTAGTAACGGTTTTTTTGGATTCACCCGAGTTCAAGTCGTAGTACGATTTATAGCCTGATAATTTAGCCTCGCCTCCCGTTTCCTGGAGAGCGATTAGAGCGTGGGTTCGAGGACGGCTGAGGTGGCTGCTTTGCTGATGGATGCGAAAAGTAAAACCATCCGTTTGTCAAGATTTAGGCGCTCGTTAAAGGGGCCATCAAGACAAAATACAGCATTATTCAATTTAAAAGAACTATGCTTCATTACCTCGCCCAGCTTCATTAAAGACACTGAAGGCTTTTTAATTCACAGTTGTAGAGAGAGAGAGAGAGAGAGAGAGAAAAACATCTTTATTTGCCCTTCTATAAAGGCTTCTGCATTGCTGGGGGAAGGAGCTGCTGTTACCAGTCGCCCCCAAGAACTGCCTCAATGTGTTGGAGGAGGGCCTCCCAGTGCTCCTCTTCTGTCAGTCGTAATGAGGAGGCGGTCAATTGTCGGACTGAGTGCGTACCGGCCGGCGCTTTTCGTCCGCTTGCGGAGAGCGAGTTTGAGTTGTTTTTGGGGATCCTCTGGGGGGTCAAGCCACTCCGCCCAAGTGCCAGGAGTAGGGGAAAGGGAGCCTGTGTATATGTTTCTTGTCTGTATAATCTATAAGCAGCCCCACATGTAGTGCTGGTTGTTAGGGTACCCGTGACCGCAGCGTGGGCAGCTAGGGTGGCCAGGCTTATTTTCTATGTAGTGCATGATATGTGGGGTGCGTAGGACACCTGCTTGAGCTCGGCGGATGCAACTTGTCTTCGATCGCGGCCAAGAGATGGGAGGAATGCAGTGTGTGTCTTGATCGGTGCGAAGGTCTACCAACTTTTGGTGCCTGGCGGCGGTCAAATATCCACTGCGATGCTAAGCCTAAAGTTCCAAACACCGAGCAGACCTGAGAAAACCTAACAGACAAAACGCAAGAAGCGCTAGAAACTTAAAAAAAAAGAACCAGAATTAGAAGAAACATAGAGAAACAAGAGAAAAAGCCCTAAGAACCACCAGCTTTGTAACACCTTGTATCTGCTCAGAAATGCATAATTAGTGAAATTAATGAGTGTAATCGTTATTATAGTGCAGATGTACATTTTTGGATAAAAATGAGAGACAAGAAGCAGGATTAAAACTTCGTCATCTTAGCCAATTAGCACATTGGAGACCTTCAGGTCTTTTTTTTCGTTATAAAATAAGTTATGTAGAAAGCATATAAGATCACGGCAATTATGACCCCCTCCAGTCGGGTTTGAAGCTTTCTAAAACAAAACCACCAGAGGCGGAAAACAAGAGCGAAATAATGCTTTTGTAGGGAGCTACGCGGCAAAGCCATTTAACACGTGTTTGGTGAGTCTGCAGACCGGTGGATGAGTAGGTAGGAGTTTCCTTAAAAAATCTGTATATTTGTAAGTATCACCTGGTGTTAAAACCAGGATATCAAAGCTGACAGCCATTTGCCGCTCGTCGTGCTCAGCCTTAATTAATACCCCAAGGGATAGCGCCTATCACGGCACGCACCAGAGCTTGCTTGCCTAATGACCATGCCGCGGGCTCTTAAAGCGTTGATCAAGAAATTTCAAGAAGTTGTCACTTCGCGGGGGTACTGTTGGAATAGATTTTAAAGATATAAATGTACGAGACGCGGGATTATCAAAAATGCAATTTTTAACGAGTTCTATTGCTACTGCCAGGAAGTCTAGGCCACTGTATACGAATATGTTGTTTCATCAAGTTGAGCCTCTTTTTATAATCTAGGTGCTTCTGACGCAACCAGGACACAGGCATCTGCAAATATGGAAATCATGGCTACATTATGTGTTTATTTTGAAATTTTATGTTTAATAAAATGCTGAGTTTTGATGGGTTTTAAGGGGGCGTTCTGGAGGTTGACACTGATCTCCCTTCAAGTAATGAACTTTGCCTTTAGCGGACCGAAAGAAAGAACCCCTTATGTATTTATCGTTCAGCTCTGAAAGTCCCATTGTTAACCCATGAAATGTTCAACCATATCAACAAGAAAAAATAATAATAAGCAGTTAAAATGACGTGGCTGCATATCTGCTTGTTACTCTTACAATAACGTTTTCAGAGAGCTAGCGTTTCCAAGGCGGGAGCTTAACAGCTCTAGGGCTGTGAACAGTATAATAAACCAAGAAAGCTGGTAAAACACGTTTATTATGGTATTCACTGCTGCGTCCTGTGCCTTCGACTGTGCAACGCAGGTGGTTTATCTGTGCGGGCTGAATGTAACGCCTAGTCGAGCATTTAGGAGTTGAGTGGCATTCGGCCTTGTACCCGAGGTTTTTTTAGACGATTCCGCCTCTGCCTTCACTTCCTTCCACTTCCTTCCTCTTTTTTCAGACTTTCTCTCTAACTTCAACTTTTGGTCCATGTCGTATTGCAAACTTGTGCCAGAGAAACAGCCCTGTTTTGAGACCGTCTCGTAACACTTGCCTTTTTTAAAGCGAAGCTTTCAGTCTCCTATTGTCGTTGTCCGTACGCGATAACGCACTGCAGGAAAGCCAACGTTCTCCGACGATGATGCTGATTTTGGGTGAGGTGTATCAAAATTAAAACGCCTCCTGCGAAGCTTGGCGACAGCTCCATAGGCGTCCTCCGTCAAAGGTTGCTATGTAGCCGAGGGTGGACGTGATGCAGGCGTGCGATGGCACGACGTATTAGGCCTGACCTCATGGTCTGAGGTGAAAGTCGCCAGCCGTTGCCCACTGCTAAACGTGAGATAAGAATGACGCTTTTCTTCATGCCGTAAGGCTGTTAGCCGCCTGAAGTTAGGACTAACGTCGAATTTTGGGGTTTGGGACGTTAGGCTTAACGTCAAATTTTCAGGTTTAACATTTTACACCCTGCACGTACTCAAAAAAGTACGCGCTGTACGCCAAACAGAAGATTTGGCGTTACGCGCCGAAGACCGCCAATTCACGCCGTATACCGCCAATTTTCCCCATTCATATATCCATAGAACGGAAGATGCGATTTTTAGGTGTCACCGCTTTCTTCGCTTCGCTGTTTATTGACTAGGCTCACAAAAAAGGTTGACTTCACATTTCCGAGAAAGCACAAAAGCTGCCCTCTTGAACAGTTTCTTGAGCTCACGCGGACGATGCGTTGTGGGTTGGAAAGCGGTTTGCTTACGTCGAGTAATAGTGAAGTCGTGAAACAAGCAAACTACAACGGAACAATTTCTAGAGGTAATGGGTTTTCTTGCAAAACCCACGTTTGTAAAACTCTGTAAGACACAAGGAAAGAAAATGACAGAAGCAAAGCATGCTTACAAAAACGAATAAGTTTTTCCAACCGTGAAAAATAGTAGTATAAAGAAGCCTGATTTGGCTAGACTGGAGCTAAAATCACTAGTTTTATAGTTGATGTTAACGTACCGTTACTGCTAAGGATTTCTTCAGATCAGGCTTCTCACATATTGCCAAGGTGCATGCGAAATATATCGTTTCCAGGAAGTGGGAGCAGTGTGAAGATGCGCTCCCAAGAAAGAAAACAGCGCCGCGATTTCTCTAATTTGCTAAACAGGGCAGGTGTGCTGAAAGCTAGGACATTACCGTTCCATAAAACTACGAGGCCTGAATCTCAGCCTTCACAAATTCTGTTCATAATTATTATTGTGGTGCGAGTTGACCCCAAAAAGATGACTGTGGAGTTTCAATTTGTTATATTACTTTTTTAAAAATACTTTTTGCGTACATTACTTCCGGCTTAAGTAATTAATTGATTGTGATTACGAGATCGTTTATTTCTCTATTGAAGCAGGACGGAAAGCCTGGTCTGGCAAAGCCGCCTAGGGCTTGAGTGAATTGGCTCAGAATGTTGGCAGCAGCATACATTGTTTCAATTTGCACCGCTCCAATGTTCCTGTTAGAATCTGGCAATTCTATTTAAAATATATAATACCCTAACGCTGAAAGGGTTAAGCAGAGGTTTTGACAGCAATATCAACATCTTAGGCAGCGAAAGATAGAAATGCTTAGCACGAAAAAAGGACTTTATTGGGCTTTTTTGATACCGACAGCAGCCAGGTTGGGAGAGGTTGGAGGAGTGTAATTCACCTATAGTAGTGCTTGGTGCCGTGCGAGGATCTACCACGTCAAATTTATACTGCAATTATACTCTTAAAAAAAAAAAAAACCAGTGAACGAGCTTCACCACAAGGCGCGTGAATGATCAGTCCCTGCCCTGAAGAGGGAGAATTTCACGAATAATGGGTCTTGACGCAAGATTGGACTCACTAAAGTATCAGCACTTTGACATGTAGCCGCCTTCTAAAGTTATCGCCATCTACATCAGTTATAGATGTCGCACTACGTGATACCAGAGTCCTTCAATGCTTTTCTAGTCATGAAACTCCGCCGTCACGCTATGGGAGAGCTTCGTGCGCTGCCGAGGGAGGCCGCGCCGCGGCGCTGGTGTTGATCGGAGGGCAGCAGGGGAAGTGGTCAGAGCGCGTTTGGCAGGGAACGGACGCTCGGCGCCTTATCAGCAGTGCGCTTTCGCTTTACGTGTAGTGGGCCGCTGAAATGGACTTATCATTTTGTGAGTGACGAAGAAATTTAGCGTGAACAGACATGCTGCTACTGCGTTCCTGCCTGCCGGTCTGGCTACAGAGCAGCGGCGGCCCCTCCCAATCCCCTGCGATCTGCGGTGGCGCCCCTCGCGGTAGCCTTTGTTCCCGTACGAAACTTGGCCGGGAGTTTCATGACCAGAGAAGCATTGAAGAAGGACTCTGGTGATACCATGCATGCAGCTAACTACAAGAAAAGAAAGGTAGGAAGGAAGAGTACAAGAAAGGCAGGGAGGCTAACCAGGGAACTGTCCCATTGGATACATTACAAGAAGAGACTCGTCGAAACGGTACGTTTTCGTGTTTCACGAGTTTGTCTTGCGCACAGAAGGTCAGATTGTCACATGACTCGCAAATGCGCGTCGCTGTAATGTGCACCTGGAGGAAAGAAAGAAGAAGGAAATATGTCTTAATTGTACTAAGCAAACGACAGCTGACAACACTATAAAATGCTAGTTAGTGATACACGTAAAAAGTGATAGACGCATGATACACGTGTTTGCTGTAGGCGCAGAATTTCTGAACGCCACCCCTTATTGCCGACGTTCAGTTTATGCACAGAGGGCAGAATTTCAATGTGGCGTGTCGGCAGGCCAGTATTCGCCGAAGATGGATAACTTGGTTAATGCACTTGATTTGACCAGTTTTCTTCATCCGCGTAAAAATATGTCGTCGCTTTATTTTATTTCGTGATGTGGCAAGGTACAATAAAAACATCATCATCATCATCATTTATTGTACCCTTAAAGGCCCCTTGCGGGGTATTACATAAGGGGGGGGCGAAATCATAGTACACACATAGCAAGAATACAGACAGTAGTACAGGAACAATTCCGACATACATTCGTGTAAAGAAAGTGAAGACCTACAGGCATGAAAAGAATAAAAAGGGGGGGGGGGCAAAACAATAGCACACACATAGCAAGAATTAAGACAATAAAACATAAACAATTCCGACATACATTCGTGTAAAGAAAGGGAAGACGAACAGGCATGAAAAAAGAAATGAAAAGAGAGAAGGGGGAGGGAGAGAGGTGACCAATTTCAAGAAGTCAAAGTTTCCTTAGTCCGCCAAAAAAAAAAAAAAGCTAGAAAGAGCAATGAACTGACTGAGGGCGTCAACCGTATGGCATTTGAAACGCGTGCCAATGCCCTATGAACGAGCAGCCAGAAGGGCGCCGGCCCGCCGGCCTGAGTACGCTCACACGGTCACAAGCTTTTGGCGTCAGTGGGCCGGCTAATCCCCTTGCCCCAAGGAGCATGCAACAATGGGCGAAGCACTCGGAGTAGAGTTCCCCACTCTTTGCGCTCAGTACCCCAAAATATTCCCGGGAGGACAAGGCAGCGAAAGAACGACGATAGCAGACAGGTCAAGGAACGCAGCCCCCGTCTCCGAACAATGCGGGGCGGCAGACCAAAAAGCTGACCTTGCCGGAACTGCCATCTTCGAGAAAGGGGCGAACTGGAGGAAGTGCCTTTACAGCGAACCCCACGGAGCCGCAATGACGTTTTTTACAGCACATGAAGTTAACAGGTCAACCGGAGTGCTTTAAAAAAGTTATTGATCGTCGGCGAACACCGGCCAGCCGGCACGCCTGACAAAAATTCCGCATGGTGTGCATAAACTCCATCTCGTAAGAAGGTTTTTATGTTAAGAATTTCGAGTAAAGGCTAGCCGAAAAAAAATAAACAAACAAAAAAAGAAACAGTGGGTTTGGAACTTGAGCAGCCGTTAACGGTGGAGGCAAAAGAAGAAATAAAAATTATTACCCATTTTGACCACATTCTCTTCGGGCTGGTGATACCTCGGTAGCGGGACGGCCATTGGCAAGCCCCGTTTGTATGTTTGGACAAGTAACCATTTCCTTCAAATCCAATCCTGTAAACAAATCAACACACGCTAGAGGTTGTGTTTTGTTTTATCAGAGGGTATGACGTATGCCTTCATCCAATAATTAAGTAGTTCCGCTGAACGTAAAAGCTGTCGGAAGTGCACTGCAGTGATTCGCTTTAATGGGCTGTAACGCCATTATCCTCTCACTCGTACTACCCAACGCAATTCAAATTTTCCGCCTCCGCTGTGCTTGCGCGCCCCCTGCCTGAAACAGCGCCATCGGAAATTCTCTTCTTGTAGTGCTTGCTTTTCCTCCCGCACGTGCCCTCGTTGCACTGGCACTTTTTTTTTTACTATAGTAAAAACCTACCCAACGAGCGTTCCTAACTAAAAAAACGCGGGGGCTGCCAGTTAACTGCATGTATTTTGCCTTAACTGTACCTTCAATTGTTTTTGCGCTAAACAACGGGGAGATGTAGGACAAGCGCCAGCGGTTCACGAGTTTCGAACTGTTATGACTATTTGAACCTCTTGGTTTTCGAAGAGTCTGCTGAACGAATTATGACGGGTACGCCGGCTTCTACTTGGGTCCGTTATCTCGCTGTGCCGCCTGATTCCGGCAGTCGCTTCAAGCATGTACAGTGAGCTACGACGACCAGGCGAGCCCATAAAGTGCTCAGCACTTAAAAATAGTTGGCAGTGCGCACGTAACTGCGACACCAAGTTATTATGATAGTCATAGCCGGTTTATTCACTCACTCATGGCTCTCTTAAAATACAGTAATCTCCCTCACCCTTATCTCTGGAGAATAAGAACGAGAACCACAATGGCGCTCTTAGTTGAATACACTGAGTGTTCCTCGTAATCGACGAAGGATACCATCCCTCGACGGCGCCCAAGTCCGCACACGCAGACGTTTCATGTACTCTTTCTGTTTCTTCGCACATCTGCACAAAAGATAATAGCATCAGATATAATGTGGTGAGCCGGAGTAAAGAAGATATTCCTTTTATCATGGCGCGAGTACGCGGCAAACCACTGCAGCAAAGAATTTGCGCAAACAGTTCAAGTTGTACGTGTACCTAGCGCTGGGGCTGTCCGTCGTCCTTCACTGGGTGCCGGCCGTGACTGTGTGCGCCTTAATTACATCGCCCAGCGATTCCTCTTCCTGGTCTGTTTGCCGCGTAATGAACAAGCTCGGGGGGTCCCGGTCGATGGTTCCAGGCAACGTCAGTCGTCTCCCAGCCGTCGGAAATGAAATCTCCTGGAAGGACGTCCAGGCGACTGAAAAATAGTAACAAGCTTAAGAGGAGAGAACGCGGGGTAAGAGTGGGCACCGTTGCGACTTTCTGCTAAAGCAGAGGATCTTTGTGCTGTTTCCACTTAGTACTGAGCATGGAGAGCAAACAGCGCACTAAGTTGAACAGGGATAAAGTGTCCGTGGAGCATCGGTGGAAGAGAATGGCTGCGAAGTCGCGGAGCCCAGCAGACAGCAGTATTTAATCCCCTTTGAAGAAGATTTCTACGCGACATGTTTGCATTACGTTTATAGCAGTTTAACTGGGCGTCGAAGATATTGACAATCTTCAGCACGTTAGAAGTATATTCTTGAACAACAGTAATTCTCCTGCCCCCCTCCTCCCTCCTCTCTCTTCTGTTCTTTTTCGATTTCCACGCGAGTGTGTCGTAAGCAAAACGGAAGCGACCGTCTGCGCTAAATAATAAACTATTCAGAGCCGATTTGATAATTACTACAGTTCCGCTTTCGCTCACTGTTAAAGCAACAAGCTATGCTATTTTCTTGAAGAAGCTGTACAATTATAAGATCTCAAAGCTAGCACAGCCACCACTGAAATGATGTGTTGGAATAATTTCCTGGGTGCGTCCTTTACAATCGCCACGTCGAAACGAAGCTGTAGAAACCTTATTCTTGCCTGTGAAAGCGAGTGGGAAGGAATGTATTAGCTTCGAATTGAAGGGGGACGGGCAAATCATGCTTTTACAGATTAAAGCCCAGACTATGAACAAATTTCGGTACATCTTAAGAGCTACTGTCTCCACGCCAAATATTTTATCACATATTGCGTAAATGCAATAGAAATTCGCCCCCCCCCATTTATTGTGCACCCTAGTCTTAAGAACAGTGAAGTACATTGTTACGTTTACCGGTTTGTTGCGTTACCACTATTTTAATTGTAATAGATTACAAAAATTTGTATTCATTCCAATAAACTTTACTTCTGCGAGGTTTTAAAAAACGATTTAAATGAAATCGGGTATATTCACTCCGAGACATTCATTGGCTTTTACTGAGGGTGGGAACTTCACCAGGGCACCCAATGACGATGGTAGTACGAAGCCCAGGCATTTATTACGGTCAGAATATTCCTAGGGCTGAGAAACACGTAGAGTAAAACACAAGATAGAAACATAATGTCGTCATCCCTGTGTTTTCGGTAAAAAAAAGGTCTCTGCCATATACGTTGCTCCTATACTGGGCTGTGCAAATGCCTTCTTTGCCGCCGAAGTTTCGTGTCGTTCCATCGGGTATATCTGTCTTCCGTAGTTCCAGTGCCGTCCCTAGGTAGCCATTCGGCTGCTGTGGTGGTCATTCGGCTGTCCATTATCCGCATTACGTACCAAAACCCGCTCCAATTTTCTTTCCTTTGTTTTAGCTACAATGTCGCCAACCCAAGTTTTCTCCTGTTTCATAACGCGTGTTTGCTTGTCAACAAGCTCTTATCCAGTTATTCTTTATTCTATGACTCATCGGGCGGACTTTCTTTTAACAGCGCCATCAAAGCATCCATTCATAACTACAGCACCTAGTTACGCATTGCAGGCGCCTAACCGCTCCTTGGTAGCGTGGTAAGCTATCTTTGCTGAACCGTTCTTTGGCAGAGGACTTTATGCGCGGACGAAGTCTCCGAAAAAATTTCACTAGTACTCTAAGTCAAAGACACACAGGGCTGTGATACGAACAAGAAAATGAATGTCAATATGCGATGCTCAGGTGGTACCTTAGAACCTCCTTTCTGGAATAAACTCAGATTTTTAACTTTGCAACGCGATTTTAGTGTATCGCTCTGCTACAAAGGAAAGACGAAATTGTATGCCGACCAGAGAGTGAAGGGTTATTTAAAGGAAAACAATGATGACCGGTGACCCGGACCGAAGATCGAAGATAAAGAAACGGTGGCTGGCCGAAGCGAAACGAGATATGCGTTTAACCGGGAAGGTCCAGTTCCCAATTTTCTCAGTGCCTTGTTCACAAACAAGAAGAGACCCGGCGTCTTTGGCTGCACCATTTTCTCGATGGCAGCCAGGCACTGCTTCAATAAAGCTCGATGGAAACACAATTCCGGAAAGCCCGGGGCTCATTCCTTACTCGGGTCGAACTTTCTGGATGAACGCACAGCACAGCAAACACTTCCTGCTCCCCTGTTTCTTCGCTCGTTTTTGCCTCTGCAAACGAGAAAGATCAATTCAAACAATGCGACGAGTTCGGGGCCCCCGGCGATAAAAACAGGAAGAAAGGTGGAAGTTAGGGAAATGAAAGTACGCTGTTTACCTTCTCTTCATATGAAAGCAAAGACAACGAACAAAGAATCACTGCGTCAATGTCACCACCTGAAAGTGACGTTAAGGCGAAATTTGATGGGGCTCCCTATCACGCCAAATGGCTGTGCGATTTCGTTAAGGCAGCACGATAAATATACCAATAAACAGACAAGGAGTCTTTCTGTTTGAATGCTGAAAAGATGTTTCTTCTAAGAAAACTTACGCGCATTCAATTATTGCCCTTTTAAAAAAACGGAAGCAATAGAGCGAGAGTCCACAACGCTCTATCGTATGTACGTAGCAATTGCCAAACTTGGCCGCATGATTAAACTACATAGCTCCAATAACTATAGAAATACCCGCCACAAAATGAGTGCTTCTTCTTGTGCCGAAACTGAAAGAAAACGTCTTACAACACTGTCAACCTGCTTTCAAGATGCTTGACAGATCCCAAACTTAAGTCGACCACAACCGTCAAGGCACTCGTTGCCGTTGAGTAAGACATTCGAAGCGTTTTGTTTGGACTGGGGCAGCGCAGTAGCCGATGCTTGCCACGATAGCTTACCTAAGTAAGCTTCGTCGTACAAACCAACATGCATTAACACTTTTGTGAGTCGTGAATCTTAAGATCGGGGGCTAAAAATTATGCATACTTAACAGTACGTGGATTCGAGCTCCGGTTTGGCGGGTTGTGAAGCCGAAGCCATAAAAATTTGTTCGCTAGTGCGTTGCTGATAAGAATACCTTTGCTTTGCAAAAAAAAAAAAAAATTCACTGTTACGCATTGCTGGCAGGAGAGAAAATGTTTATTCACGAATTGTACAACAGACCTCAAGGGGCATAAGACACCGCAACAACACGGGTCAAAAATTTGTATAACGGCACTATTTTCCAAGGTTTTGCTGCAGAGAGCTTAAGGAGAGATTTCGTTCTTACGCGTGAATATGATTGTTAGGAAAGTATAGTTTAAGAACTCAGAAGCCAAAGGTCTTGGGCCAAGCCTCTCCTAGTACGTCAAGCGGAAGCAACAACGTAATCAACGACACCGAGCTGTGTTGTAGCGAACAGTATAGAGGCAAATATAGTGGCGGGGCAGTTTAAAATATTTTCGCTAAATAGCACCGGGCCACCTTAATCTATTGGTGGTTGTCCGATTGAGCCAGTAGCACAATGCATTTAGCTTGAATAAATGATGCAGCTTTCTTGAAGAACACGTATTCTTCCTTCGCATGAAGAACAAGTGGCTGGCGTTAAGGGGGGTGGGTAGGCCGTGTATATTCACGAAAGCGCTCTCACGGTAGCAGTAGACGTAAAACCAAACGAACCTGCTACTGCGCTAAGGGTTACTCATTGTTAGCGAAAGCCCAGAAGAAACCCCGAATACCCGTAGAACCCACTTCTCTAGGGGTCACGTACAATGCTGCAGTGGCATGACTGGATGTCGCTAGAAGGGACTGGACAATTGGGAAGGCGAACAGCAAAAGGAGTTTGCACGGATGGTGAAAAAACTACGGCCACAGCTAGGGTGATCAAAGTTAAATCGACATGTTTTTTTTTTAAATAGGCACTTAGATTTACGTGAAGACCACGTCTACAGTGAGGGTACGCGCCCAGGGGGACACAGGACTGGGTGGTAATTATTGATGTCAGTGACTTAATTAATTAGATCTGAATAATTACTTTTTGTGGCTAGTGAAGATTGTTTTCCCGAAGTCCGGTGTCGATCAGGAACCCAATCGCCCGGGCTCCGGTTGATTTGGCAGGAGGCTGGCAGGGCGATGGTGTTGAAGTTCTTGGAGGCGGCGGTCCAATTGACGAACTCAAGGCGTTGGGGTTGATTAAATGAGACGAATGGTTTATATGCAGCTATTTACAGTGGGAAAACTGGTTACATGAATAATAAAGGAAAAACTGCAAACTTCAGCTAGACGCTAGCTCCGAGTGCGCACAAATCACTCGAGCTCCTCAACTTCGTCTAACTCTCGTACTCTCGGAGCGTACACAAACCGCTCGAGAAACCACGGCCGAGACTCTGTCTCGCCGCAAGATCCGTCTAGTTGCCCGGGGCGGCGCTGCCCCCTAAACCTCCGACGCGATCTTAACCTCGACTAGGGGGCTCACAAATCCCAACCTAGCGTTAACGGTCGAGACTCCTTGTCTCGCCGGGAACTCAGCGCTCAGACAAGAACCTCTTTCCAACGGCCAAGTTCGGCCTTTTAAAACCTCGAGATCACCCTCTCTCGGGAACGCCCCTGTAGCGTTCGTGCACGCGTATGGGCGTGCCCAAATACACGTAGACAGCTGTCACTCAGCGGAATATTCATTGAGGCGCCGCCAGGCTAATGGTCAACGGCACATCCGCAGACGAGCAGGTTCGAGCGACACCGCGGGGTGAAAACGAAAGGCGGCGACAGTGCGTCATGCTGACCAGGACGCGACAACAATAGAGACACGCCGGTAATCCCAGCGGGTCCGGCAGGCGTTCCTAGAATCCGGCGCCGCAGTCTGCCTTCTCAATTTGGGGATTATCCTTGAGGAATGCGGAGGGCCAGACAATCCGTCTCCCGCGCACGCCGCGACGAATTAGCGGTGGTTGCAGCGCAGTGTCGGCAGTGCTACGTCGCCAGACAGAGCGGCGCGTTCTCACGCGCAGCCCGGGCACCTGGCCGCTAATCTCATAAGTGGACCTTACATGGCTGCTGCATGTTTTTATTCAAAAGTTAAACACAATCGTGCTTCTACAAAGTTTCATTTGGCAGAATTATTCTAGGGCATTCGTACACCGAGATATCGAAGTGCAAAGTTTAATGGCCGTTCGCATGATTACGCATGCAAGACAGTGAGGACCGGGGTAAGGCTCCTCCCTTTTGTGACGTGCCTGCTGTGTACGATGTTTAGTTTGACAACAGGGTTGGTGCTTAGGCAATAGTGATAACTGGAACCCTTTCAGCCTCTTTCAGTGTCTTCACTGGCGTTATCGCAATCTGTAGTACTCGGAACCGCTATCAAAACACAGAACCAAGGGGACGAGCTTTGCGCCGGTCTTCACTGTGTTGCATGCGTAATCATGCGAACGGCAATTGCACTTCGCACTTTGATATCTCGGACTACGAATGCGCTAGAAGCATTCTGCCAAATGAAACTGCGTAGAAACACGATTGCGTCTAACTTTTGAATAAAAACACGCCTGCTTACAGCAGCCACGAAAAAGTTAATTACTGAATTTTAGTTAATTATGCCACCTATATCAATAACTACCATTTAATTGTGTCCCCCTGGGCGGGTAACCGCACTGTAGAGGTGGTGTTCCCGTAAATCTAAGTGCCTATTTTTTAAACAATCTGTCGGCACAGTCTTGATCACCATGCATAATCAGCGTCAATTGCGTGGTACCCCAGCACTTTCCCTCAATAATTTCCCACTCTGCTACCAAAATTTGACAGTCAAACTGTCAACCGCTGCAAATCTTAACACCTCTATTTCTTGTAACATGAATGGGCGCTTGACGTTTGTGTAATCTACTGGATTGCCCCGGTTGCATAAAGCTCCTTCAAGAACTTCTGTGGGCGGGCAGAAGAAAAATTCTGTTTAAAGGTGCGAAATAAATTCAATTAAACTGAATTCAATTCATTGGTGGGTCTGCCCAGTGGGAAACAGTTCTTCCGCGCTGAGCTGAGCGTTGCGGCAGATATAGAGGAAAGCCGAATACAATTTCCTCCACCAACGAAGAACGAAAGCGCTCGCATTAGCCCCACGGCTGGCTCTCATCACAACGAAGGCCACGCAAGGCTCGGTAGAGCGTGGACGTTTCCGCGCCTTTAGCCTCGCCCGCCTTGCAAAGCCCGTTTGCAAGCGAAAGATGCGCATTTATTACATTTATTTTTGCCTAGTCTCCGGGAAGTGCTCAGACATGGTACCGACAACTGGCCTTGGGACGCCGACGTTGCATTGCAAGCCCCTTCGCTGTCTCTTGTTTCGTTCCCCAAGATAGCCAAGAGGAGGAGGTATTGACAGCACGCGCACACGTGGTGCAGTCGCTTATCTTGAAGCCTATTTTAAATGCAGAGCATTTCAGTAACTCACGATGTCACCCGCGTTGGCGTCCGTAGTACGCGTCCGCATCGCTCCCCCTACACTATATAAATACTTGCCGGCGCCAGGTTTCGATTTTACGACTCTGCGGGCGGAACGCAAGGTGCACGGTACTCTACCAACTAAGCCACAAAGCCGACACAGAACGGAAGGTTACGAACGTGCCTTATATCCTTGACTCATTCAACCGTTGGCCAGAGGTGCGCCCTCTCCCCCGCGTCCTCCTCGCCTTCTCTCCGCTCGCAACGCCCTCTCTCGCCGCGTTCGGTTCGGGCGCACAACAGGTGGGGACGTGCGCAACACCCTCTCTCGCCGCGTTAGGTTCGCGCGCAAGAACAGGTGGGGCGCTCGCATCGCGCTCTCTCGCCGCGGTCGGTTCGCGCTTAAACCACATATGTCGTTCGCGCGCGCTGCGGTCGCTAACATCTGTGGCGTGGTCGTGACGTCAGCATCACGCGTTCGCGTGGTGGCGATTTCGGCGCTATAACACTCTCTCGCAGGGGCATTGGATTGGATTCGATTGGATTGGCTTAGATTGGCTTGTATTTGGATTGGATTGGATTAAAGTGGATTGTGTTGGATTGTGTTGCGTCATAGCCGCGCCACGTTGCGTCATAGCCGCTCCACGTTGCGTCATAGCCGCGGCAGGGGGTTCACGGCACGTTTCACCATCGACTTCATCGACAATGTCTACGCTGGAAGACAACAATTACAACAACAACAACCAATACGTAATCCATACGACTTACAGGCGCGCCCCCCCGCAGAAATGCTCTGCATTTGATCGTGCCCCCTCGCGAGGGGGATGTTTTTTTATGGTCGCCGTAGTAGGTATTTTTTGTCTATGACGGCAGGAGTAGCGCTGCACTTATATCCGTTACTCCAATGTTTTTCATCAAAGGGCAAAATAAAATCTGCTGACGCCAGGGTGAGTTCGTTATGAGAAAGGGTCGGGCAATCTATAGTTTATGATGGTGATAATTCGGTCTGGGTATAAATGTTCGTACAAATGCAGTGGTGAAACCCATAATTATGCATTACTACTCTATCATGGTAATGATGATGATGATGATAAAATATTGAATTTATTATAATAATATTATTTCTCTTCTCCCATTTAAATATTATTACAGAAAATTATAAAATTCTTATATATTATTATTGTTATTACGAATATT
The DNA here is from genome assembly GCA_013339765.2 of Haemaphysalis longicornis. Taxonomy (NCBI): domain Eukaryota; kingdom Metazoa; phylum Arthropoda; class Arachnida; order Ixodida; family Ixodidae; genus Haemaphysalis; species Haemaphysalis longicornis. The sequence goes on from CM023449.1 coordinate 235,527,696, forward strand.
CTTTTTCTTTACCCAAGACTTTTTGGATGCAAGTAAGCCACCTGAGACACGTTCGAGACATATTTCCGTTGACGAACCTAATTCCTGCACTTAATCTACCTCTTCTTCCCTTGCCCTTCTCCGCCCTCGCACCGCACGTGAGGCTCACGCCAAGCAAGTTGTTAAGAATAACGAGAGAAAGAGGGAAGAAAGAGGTCTAACAAAACACTAGCCCAGCTTCACCGACTTAACGTCGCGAACGCTGATGTTAACAGCGAAGCTGCCTGGCGTTCCCCAATCGCAAGCTTTATAAAAATTCTCAAAGCCAGCAGATCGATTCCCGTTCGCGCCAAGCAATTTTTGCCGTGTTCCACTGCTCGCGTTATCTACTGGAACCTTCTGTTACTTTCGAACTTGTAATACTGCCATGAGGGGGCGCCATGAGGGCTTTTTGTTTTTTCCCGGCGTATTTATTACATATTTTCTAGCGCAAAATGAAGCAGTCGTGTATGTCTAATTAAAAGAACAATGATAATATTACTTATGCGTTGATGTCTTGCCTCAAATGGGCTTAATGTTTTGTTTTTACCCGATGATGTTGAGAAGTATAAACGTTGCCACCAGAATTAGTAGTTTAGAAAAGTGTTGCCTTAATAAATGCCTCATTTAAGCTGTGATTTTTTTTTCACCGAATCGGTATGCTATGATGTGGAAACAAAAATGAAAGGTTGTGGGTATTATTAAAGCCAAAAATTGACTAAAATTTTCTTATGATGTAGGATCTCTCTTTTTTTGTTCTTTATATCTGGCTACACCACTGGTGGCTTCTAGCGACAATGACGGGACGAAGAAAGTGGACCGGCAGCATTTTAATTCAGCCAGGCAGTGATGCTACATGGAATGGCTCAATGCAGAACAGGTAATGTAAATAGAAGCCGTGTTATCTAACATTACAGTTAATAAAAGCTCACTTGGATGAGGATTAATCGCGGTACAAGTCATACAATCGTGAAATACCGATCATAACCAGGAAGAAATATCCGAGTTGTACGGGAAACAATTCCAGGCTACACGCGTCCTACGACGCAGGAAGCTAACGTCAACAACGTTCACGGGCCGGTCATTAGAGGTAGCAGCATAGAGGGCACTCTCGCGACAAGTACGTTATAGTAAAACCCCGCGAAGATGAATTCAGAAGGTCGTGCAATATCTGCAACAGATCTTAGTGTGGGTGCATCGCCACAAAAGTGCAGTCAAATCACCTGAACATGCTAGGTAAATCATCTTTTCAAGACAGAGGAGAAGGAAGGCTGTACATGTTAGAAATTACGTGCTAAATTTGCCTAATTTACAGATGTCTCTCTGTTCCTCTCCACCACCTACTTTTTCTCTACGTTTTGATGATGCGTGAGCAATGCCACCAGCCGTAATTGATTTGTCTTCTCGTGGTAGTATAGTTATCGCTTTGGAGCTGTAAACGCATCTCTCTGTCCTCACGATTCTTCTAAGGTGTTTCTCGCCATTGCACTAAACACCGCCTGATATAACGCCGCTTACTAACAAACGCTTCGTATTATTTAGGTAACTTTCGAAGTAGTTTACGCGTGATTTCTTGCTTTCGTTTCGCGATCTTAATCACTGCGAACATTACAAAAAGTAAAAAAAAAAGACGGAGACGTGTGTGCTCAGCCCCCATTATTATTTTCGGCGTATTGTAAACTATTTTTTCCTGTTTCTTGTTTGAGACAAGAGGTTATTTTCGTTTTGTCTTGCTGAAGATGGGACGCCTCAAACTTCCGCCACAACTGAAGCCTCCTAGCTGTTTAGTCAGATATTGTTTTTTATCATAAAGACATAAAGAGGCAGAAAATAACGCTCTAATGTCAAAACGGCTGCGTTTATACAGCTGGGTGAGTGATTCGCACAGTGAGACCAATATATTGGTCGCAATTGCTCTTCAAAAGCACTTGTTCTTTTCTGCCTCATGCCCCTCGCATCACCGAGGTTGCGGCGTCACGTGGTCTACACGTGGGGCCGCGACGTGCGAACCCTCCTTCGCCTCTTGATGAACTCCTCTACTGGAATCGATATCGTTGTTCTCTGCCATCTACATATCCACTACAGCCAGAGGAAGAGTGCCTATTGATATGAACCACTTGGTTGAAACCTCGAACAATGAAGGTTTTCAAAGCCCCGTTCGTCCTGACGTAAAATAAAACAACAACCGACCTTACAAATTACGACAAGTACCAGCTGCATTAAAAAAAGGAGAACAAGGAAGGTGGACTTCCAGACTACAAAAAAAACAATTCCGTTAGAACATAGCTACAAACTCATATATTGGGTTCCCAATTCATTCTCTCCATAGCTGCATTCGCAGCTTATCGAACTAACCTTAGGTCTTTGTCCTTTGTGCATGCGTATGTTCACTTTTGAAGGGATCAAGCAGCTGCGAAACCTGTCGCTGTGGCCAGCACAGAATAGCGCTGGGTGATTTGCTCGACGCAGCATGCACCTTTTATAGTCGATGCGGAGACGCTGTTGGAGAGGCCCTCGGAGTTTGCGCCGTGTACGTCATGATGATGAAGGCACTTTCGGGCGAAAGGTCGCGAGCGATGAAGGAGGCGGTGCTCAGATTTCTGGGAGCAGCTACAGAGCAGAGTTCTCCACCACCAAGGGAAAGTACTGCCGGGAGCCCCGCGGTGGCCCGGCTCTCATCATTAGGGTAGCGGTGCGCAGTGGGGGCCCACTCGGCATACAAAACCTACATCACTCACGCGTGCTGCATATATGCAACTAATTAGCAAGTTGCCTGCGTCATTTGTTTTGTCTACTTATTTTATTCCACATCTAGTGCCAGTTATTAGAAAATCTGAAGTAGAACTAACGGATGAACACAAGCAATGTACAGAGCAAGCGGATAGCTATACTGGGCGAAAATATTTAAAACTGCGCCAAAGCGCGGCGCGAAAGTCTATAAACAGTTAACAACACTGGCGTCTGATAAATCATTAGGTGCGCAGAGAATTCGTCATACAATAAAATGATGGTAGCCATACAGAGAAAGACTCAAAGTACGAAGACCACCTTCTTTGGGGCCTAAATGCAGCTACGTAAGTTTCGCCACGATAAAATAGGTTCAAGTTCGTGGAAGTCACAAAATGTGGCCTTTTAAACAAATGCGTTCGGCGAACTTCCATGCCATGGTGTGCAAGGCTACGTAGCATGGTTACCTGCTTTTAAGATGCGTAAAAGTGGGAGTCTTGCGCAAATCTGTCTGGTTTGAAGGCTTTCCGACCCCATGCAAGCAAAAGTATTATTGTATTCTAAAAGTATGCCAGTTGAGCTTTTTTTGCCCGCGTGCGCTAGCGCACAAGGACTAGAGTACCACCTAACCAAGCGTACTAAATGGTTTAGCATCAGAAATCCCTAATCATAACACAGAAGCCGCCAAGGAACACTGCACGTTCGATAAACAAACACATTTTTTTAGAATCCATATAATCCACAAACTTGAAAACATTTATTAGCAACGACGCCCCGTCCGAATTATCCAGCAGTTTTCTAAGGAAAACTGTCGTATTATAAGTTCCAGACGTATTACCTTTTCTTTCATACGGTACAGTCGAGTTGCACAAAGTACTTTGCGACCATGAGGCAGAATAGAAAATTTTACTTTGGTCTCTGTTCTGAACTCCGTCTAGATAAAATACTGGCGAATATAAGCCCCAAGCTGTGTACGGCTGTCAGTCTACTCTGACTAAGCGCCGTTCTCTGAAAAAGTTACCTGATTCGAATCTTTCATTTTATTCTCACGAATACCCATGCGTGCGCCCAAGAACGTTGGACAAGTGGAATCCTTTTGTGGCCTTGTGCCACATAGAACGAAAGGAAATAATCTGTTGAGAAGCGGTTGTTCCGGCTGAGTATAGTAAAGATTTAATCGAATAACGGTGCCAAATTATAATATTTTAAGTTGCGGATGCAGAATAGGGCGACCAGACTAAAGAAATATACTTGTCTGTCTTTGCAATCCTATTCAATTTTCCGACAAATAAGATCGACCCGTCAGTCAAGTGCAATGCCGCTACTGTCGGTAGTGTACTTAAACCACACGAAGATTCCGTAGCCATCGCATTTTGTTCTCTGCTAGTCTAGACAAATTGTGCGTAGGACCAAGAATGGAAGCTTGTAATCAAATGTCGTTATGGTATGCTGCAAGTTTTTCTTTTATGGCTCCTGATATCCGCGTTTCCTGTTTGACCTTGTTATCCTTCTTTTTGTGAATCATTATCAATCGATATTCATTATGCATGTTATCGAAATTTTGTCTTGGTTTTTTCTGGTTTATTTCTTTTTCATATTCACCTCCTCTCCTCCTAGTTTAGATAAGTGTTGCACTCATTTTACTATTCTTGTAGCCGTAGAGCGGTATCGAAGTTTACCTTGGTTTTGTTCTCACATTTGTAAACTTTGTTCTGGTGTTCTTTGTGTTTTGGCATTTCACCTATACATTCAACGAGATTTTGATGTAGTGAACGTAAGTACTCCATGCAGCATTCAATTATGGGAAATAGCGGTGAATTCTCACGCGCAGTCGAAAAAAGGCACCCATGCCGATTCAACCGACCACTGCGGGGGTGGGCGAAAATACAAGGGCAGATTGCACTTTCCCGGGCTTGAGTATGTGGACATCAAGCCTAATGATGATGTTGAGATTGACGTAAGGTCGAGATAGCTGACTGGCGGTTAGAGGCGGTTGGAAAAAATTCCCCGCATTTCCCCGAGGGAAGAATTGAAAGTGCGAATGCACGAGTTGAATTTGCGCGGTCGGTAATGTTCGCGAAAGAGAGATCACACACACCACACACACAACTACAAAGAAAGAAAGATGCATTATTTACAGACACCTATTTGTGTTGTCGTTGTACTTGATTGCTAGAGCGGATCTCAGCTTTGAAATTTCGTGTCAGTACTCCTTTAAGCGGGTGCATTAGACCTTCTCACGCCCGATTCTTGGCCAATCCCCCACGTGGGTATGTGCCATGTCAGAGGGCCAGGCAGCGCGCGCCCATCTCCCCCCGTTGCCAAGGAAGACGCGGAGATTTCCTGGCCAATCCCCACGTGGGTATGTGCCATGTCAGCGGCCAGGCAGCGCGCGCCCATCTCCCCCCGTGTGCCAAAGGAAGACGAGGAGCGCGCGCACCCGCAGCTGTTGCTATGCAGACGGCGGCGGACGCTTCAGGCTCGCTTAAGAAGTGCATTCGCACTTAAAATTCCCAGTTCATTTGCCATCGCCTCGTCATACGAGTAATACTCCTGCCCCTTGGATCAGACAAACGTTGTTTCTGTGAAATTAGGAACCCAAAAGCATTAGTTTAAAGCTAAGCATAAGGTTTGCCGCAAAGGTGAGGTTGATGTTTGAAGCTAAAAACTTCTTATGAAGAGCGGCCCAAGGCCGCCTCGCAAATGTATTTTAGTAACCCTGACATTGCAAAACACTCCACTAATCGAAATGAGAGAGGTCAAGTTAAGGCTCTTACTTGCGTATATAGTGCGAAATGCGTAGGGCTTCGGCTGCTTCCTGATGTCGTTGGCAGCGAAACGGTAGACCAGGCCGTCGCAATGCTTCCACGGCGGCCATCAGGCTTATGTACATGACTACTTTTTTAATTGGGGTTGTTCAGCCAGTTTTAGGGCGGCATTCCCCTTTATTCCCTGCTATCAAACGTGTCCTAAGAGGGAGCGGGCCCCATACGGGATATGAATTGTGGATACGCTGCCCGGCAAGCAACTTCTCATGAACCCAAGCCTGTCATCCTACTACGCAATCAGAGCTCAAGGAATCAGTAAATCTTTCTGCTATGTTTATTTACTTATCCATTTATTTTTTAGTCATTTCCATGTTCTATGGGGATCTAATAGGTGGCTCACCGTGGCGGCCTTCGGTAACAGAGTTTTCCTGCAGTTAGACTCTTCCCATCTTTACACCAACACATCACTCGTGCCGTTGATCAGCTACTAGGCTCGTCGGGAAGATTAAACTCCTGTAAAGGCTTTACTTATTTTACTCCGCCTACACTCCCCAACCCCTCCTCTTCTAAAGGCCAAAAAATTTTGTTCCACCACCACCCCTACCGGCTGCCACCTGCCAACTACCAAGTTTCATGCGCTAACGACCGGCACCCGTCCTGCAATATTCATTAGAGAAGCTCCGGCCACTCGTTGGAAGCCCAGCCTTAGGCAAACTCAAAATTCGGATTTTGATAGAGTTTTCAGCGTAGCAGGCTCCAGACCCTTGAGATAATTCATTAACGTGCCGTGCCACTAGCGGAGCGGATCTTTAACGCTGCTTCGTGGCAGGTAATCATGAAAGTTTACTCCGAAGGCGTGGATAACCAAAACCAGCAAAAGTTGATAGTATCTTGATACTACGCCCTCTTTTACGACGACAGCCTGCAATATAGGTAGTTAGAATTGTGTAGCGGCGCGCGTCCGAAGAGAACGTGTAATTTTTGCTGGGAGAGCGTTACCAGTATCACAACGGTGGGACAACAGAAGGTAGCGTGAAATGAGAGAAAAGAGAAAAACGGAGAAAATTAAAAACCTCTTTTCACGCTGAGAAGGTAGATGACGAGGGAAGCTGTAGAAAATATAGATTGCACATTTATTTATTTATTTATTTATTTATTTATTTATTTATTTATTTATTTATTTATTTATTTATTTATTTATTTATTTATTTATTTTTTTTAACAACTACGCTCATGGCCGAAGCATTACATAGGGGAATGGGTTAAAACTCCTAAAACAAGTAAATATTGCAGTGAAAATCAAGCAGTCATACAAAAGGAAGAACTGGCCGAAAATACAGTATAGAACAAAGTCGAGAAAATCTGTACACGATAAGTCTAGTACGTACACTGACGCATTTTTCTCACCATTTGGTAATAGTAGTGACTATTACCTAATCAAACTTGGTAGTACTATATAGTTATTACGTAATCAAAATAAATCAAATCAAATCAAATCAGAAACTTGGAAGTACTGCCGTAATTATCATAACAGACAAGCAGGCAGTGTCTACTTACCTCTAGTAGAAACCCATGTATTGACAGCAAACAGGAATTCCACAACATTTGCGTATTCACTTTATATGAGCTACCTATCAAATAGAAATGAAATTCGCCGTAATCCAACAGGGTAACAGAGTGGACATCGAGAGACGGCTCTAGAAGAAGCGGAAGGCCAATGACGATGGAGGGACGAAATAAAGGAATTCGGAGACATAGAATTTACTTGAGCAGAGCAAGACAGGAGCGGGTGGAGGTCAATGGGAGAGGCCTTAGTCCTGCAGCGGACCCAAGTAGGCAGTCGTGGTTGTTGTTGTTAATGGTGGTGGTGATGATTATTGCGATGATGTAGTCATTTTAGCGGCGAATTGTCACATAGTTCTCTTGGGATAGTTTTGATTAAGCGAGAGCTCCAGCCGTTTTCTCTTCAGGATTTGTTTTTTTTTCGTTGCATACCTTACCCATGGAGCGCGCACAACAGAGTGGAGGTGCGAATTTCCGAGTCATCTGAACAAACACAGATTCATTATATCTCTTCACTTACGCGTGAGCGACCTTAATATAGATCTAATATGTTTTTGCACGTTCCGATGGGGCCTCGATTGAACGCTGAAATTCACATGAGTCCGTCCCGAAAAGCACTCTGCGTTTATGGCTTTGCGTAGTCGAATTACTTGTCAACTGCTGGTATGCAAGACGGCGGAAAATACGAGCACGCTTGTGCGTCTGTTTGATTCGCTTATGGTTCCTAAGGCTGCAGTATTAGTGGCGAAAGCCATTTTAAGAGTCACAAAACACTCCACCAATGCAGGCGCGTGCGCTCTTCACATGTTTACCAAAACAGCTGGACGCAGGCGTCCTGAGGCCAGCCGCTTCAAACGGCACCTGCTAAATTTTCCAGCTTTTTAAAACTTTTTTTTAATATCGAAGGATTTTAAATACCTATTGAACATGCGGGGGCAGTACTTAGATAGGGTGGATTTGAAGTTCCCAAAACAAACGCTGTTATATATGCTCATTAAAAAACATTGCAACTTGCTAATTAGATGTGGTATTTTTAATGAATGTGGGCACCATTTCAGGGCTTGAATTAGGTCCCTGAAGCAATATCAAGACTAGTGGCCGGCGTCCCTTCAAATGCAGCCATAAAGACACTTTGTAGCCCCCCCCCCCAAAAAAAAAAAAAATTGGCCGCGTATCTGCTCCTTTCGTTGCAAATGCCGTCAAAAGACGATAGTATTTATCGGCTTTTGCGAAGAAAATGCCTCCCTTCACTTTTCCGCTCACCTCTCATGTTGTTCGTCTTGCGTCGCGCTTCTCCCAAGGTAAATACGCCAAAGGTTTGCTTAAATCATTTTAAATTTCCCGCGTTCCACTGCGCCAAACCGGGTGTCTCGATGCGAACGCTGTCGTACGGCGAAGACGCGCGTTAATCGAGGCGCCTACTTCAGCGTTTATAGAACCGCGTTTCCCTACTCCACGTGCGTTGCAAGCACAACGTGGAACCTATCAAGTGACAAAAAAAAAAAAAAAAAAAAAAAACAGACACCCTCCCAGTCGGAGCCCTTGGCCTCCAGCTCTAGCATGAGCGAGCATATGTACTACGTACTATGCTGGTCGAGTTGTGTGAGCGTTGGCCTTTGCAGAAAGCCAAAAATCCCGGAGGAAGCGTTGGGCAATACATTTATGCCGACATGTTCTGCACTGTGGGTATGCAGCACTGTTAGTACTCGCGAAACGAAAACTGCCGTGTGTAGAGCGCTGCCCGACGGGTACTATAAGCACTACACTGAAGCAACGTCCACTGGCGTCTGGCGCTACTTACCTCTCACTAACGTTAGGTAACATGGCCTGACCGAACGTACGGAATAGAAAGCAGTTGTTATAAGGACAAAACCTTACCTAAGCCATGAAAATTATAATTGAAGCTAAAGGAAAAAAAGTGAACGATGCAAGAGCCGTAATCGAACTACCTCCCATGGTAGCTAAGGCGGAACGTCTATACCACAGCAGCAGACGCTATGCCCCGTGCCAGCGTGGTTTTAAGTGTAAGAATGTCGCCGGGCCGCACTCTAGCCATTTTTGCATCGCTGAGCTAAAGCACTGTCGGAGGGAACTGCAGACACTGCGAACGAAAAATACCTGGGGATAAACGTTGGGCAATAAACCTCTGTGCTGTTTTTGCACGAATCAAGGTTTGAGTGTTGGGACTCGTACGAAACAGAAAACCCGGGAGTAAGCAAGCGTTTGTAAAAAATTGCCCCCACCTCCCCGAAGGGAATCGTGAGGAAGTGCGAATGCATTTCTTGCGCCGAGAGTACACGGCGTAGTAATCTGACATCGCCTTGAGAGGCGCCCAGCCAGCGAACGGTCTAAACTGGAGCAGAGCGAGCAGGAGACTGTAGCGAGAGAGCGCGCGCGAGCCGACCCACGGAGGTCTGGTGGTTTATCGCTGCATATAAAGGGGGGTACGCCGCGCTGAGCGCGCCGAGCCAGGTGGCTGAGAGAGAAGGCGGGCGCGCGAGAGAGAGGGGTGCGCGCGCAGCTGCAGCCAGCGAGGAGAGAGGAGGAGCGAGCGAAGGGGGAGGGGGACGCGCGCAGCGGCGCACGGCAGCTGCCGGGAGAGGAGGTGGTGCGTGACGTCACGGCGCGGGTGAGGAGAGGGATGCGCGCGGCGCACACCGCCGCGCCGCGAGGGAGCGGTGAGGGCGTGGCGTCACGTGGTGAGTGACGTCACTGCGCCGTTGCTACCGACGCTCCTCTCCGCTCTGCGCCGTTGCTAGGAGAGCAAGGCTGCGGACGCCGCCGCCGCCGGCGGTGGATGGTTTGGGGTCGCTTATAAAGTGCATCGCACTTAATAAACATCTGCGGACCCTGTTAGGCTGCGTTCCAATTCGTGGACAGCTACGTACACAGCGTATACGAGTCTTATCAGATAGCGTAAAGGAAGAATTGGAACGGCGCAGCCAGAGTTACTTGATAGAGGAGTTGCGAAACTCCTCATGGGCCCCATGCTTCAAAACGCGGCCTATGATTGGTCCAATGTTTTGGATTTTCTGTAAAGTGGCGGCATCTGTCGGTGACCAAATAAACTATACAACTTGCTTCGCCGCTTGACGACCTGGGCGATAAATGGTACTATTTGGTAGCTTACGTAATTCGTTGCGCCGAAGGAGCCTAATGTGTTGAACCATGCAAATGTTTTATATGCATTAGGAGCAAGAGTAGTAAAAAAATGCTAACGTGTAGTCAGCGAGAGGCGTTTTCGCTTGCCATCGTCGTCTGCTGCTCGTCATCTGCGGTCTTCCGACGGCAAAAAAAGAGTAAAAAATTCCATTCGACGGCTTTACCCATGATAGAAAGTTTTATTTAGAGTCACTTGATCAGCTAGTGGATTAGTTTTAGCATACAGTGGGCCATCGGCCGAGCGACAACTGCAAATTTAGTACTTCAGGTCAGACCTGAAATGCGTTTGAACATTTTGTATTTTAATCGATGTAATGATTGATTCGATGCAATGTTTGATGTTTGATGATTTAGTGTGTTTTGAGCGTTTGAGATCCAGCAATCTGGTTTGAAGTATGTCGCGCTGATGTTGTCTGCTGCGTGTACTGTCTGGTGTCGAAGGCCCAGTCAGGTGGCTTTCAATGCTGCCTCTTGCCTTGGCACCAAGACAGACCGCTATTGAACATCGTTTTTGTCAATAAACAATAAAACAAACAAACAAACAAAGACCTATCTATGCCGGAATGCCCGCACAAACGCCAATTTGTCGAGGCAGTTGTGCAGACGCAGAAACAATCGCAGCATAAGAACCGGAGTAAAAAAAACCAATGAATAACTTACGAAAGTACAAAAGTAAAGAATTATGCACCTTTAAAATTGTCAGTTTGAATATTAGAGAGTTTTTTTTTTTTTTGGATAGCACGTACGGTGGCCGCGGTGGCACCTCCATATGCACGATCCAAAGTTAGGAGGGGGGGGGGGGGGGTCAGGTGCGGGCTAATTTTTGAGGTGGAGTTTCGCAACTGCCTACATCGAAGAGCTCTGGGCGCAGCGGCCACCGACGCAGACGAATACTTCGTAGCAGACATGTTGACAAACGCAAGCCGCAAGTTTCGTAAATAATATTACGGTTATTATTGTGAACATTACTCAATTTCAAAATTAAACAAAATGAAGATTCGCCACTTGAAAACTATATGAAATATTTCAATAAAAAACAAGTTAGTTTGCAACAATATAGCCAAAAAGGGGGCGCTGGCGTCACTTATTCGTGAAGACAGGAAGGTAGCCTGCGTCGTTGCTGGCTTCGAAGCCGTCTCCGCGAAGCAGGCTTCGTTACTGGCTTCGTTCTAATTGCAACGCGGCTTAACATGGCTGCCTGTCGGCAACGAAGGCAGCAACGAAGTCGTCTAAAGGGGATATTGGAACGCATCCTAAGTCTTCTCTTCACGTAGCGCTAACGTTGAATCCAACGACATGAAAAGCAACCTTAGGCTCATTGCACGTCAAGCTGCCAGTAGCTACTCGTTAACGTTGCTTGACGTCAAATCATAACTTGATACGTAACTACAGAGCGTTTGCCAATGCGACCATGCGGTGTATAATCTACTCCCTAGGTTCACACTCAGTGAGTATAATAGGTTAGAATAGGTGAGCAGAATAGAACAGCAGAACAGTAACGCTGTCTTAGTTTTTTCTCGCACTCGGATTACACAGAAAGACCAAGACAACGACAGACTAAGAACTTTTTGCTGGGTTTATTGGTTACGGCATAAGAGCATGACAAGCAGCGCAGAAAAAAATTAAGCTCCCCCTAACGCGTAAAACTTGAAGGTAGCGAAGCTGTACGACAGTTTAATTCCACGATTCCAGCCGATTTGATTCTTCTTCGCTCCCGCAACGACCTTTACTTCATCATTGCTGTTAACAGTGTGAGCTTCTTTTATTTTTTTTGGAAGGGATGATCATTGGACACCACCTCAAAGGGGCGTATGCTATGACGCGTCTTCCTCGTTCCAAACAAGTGTTGCCACGGTTACGGCGAACGCTTGAGTCTTCCTCGTTCCGAGCAAATGTTGCCATGATTACTACGAACGCTGAAGTCTTTTTGCCAGTCTTGGCCAACCTCCGTAAGTGGGTATACGTGGCTTGACAAACGTGCGCCGGGGACGCTGGGCGGTCGTCGCGAGGCACGCACACACGAGTGCTTGGCGTTTTCTTGGTATTTTTAACTGCGGACAGGAAACTCTAACAATTTGCTAAACAGCTTGGTTGTTAAAAACGACACACTTGAAAGAGGACACGTACAGGCTCTGCACTTCCAGCTGTTCATTAGCTAATGAACAGCTGGAAGTGTAGCGCCTGTAGGTAACATCTTTCTCGTATGTAGTTTTTCTGCGCTACTTATCATGCTACTGGAGAGAATAAAAGTTCTGCTGTAAAAGAAAAAAGAGCTAGACGCGATGCATCTCGAGGTCGCCCCTGCCTAGCGACCAGCACTCACGTGTCACTTGTACTTGTCTTTCAGACGTTTCAGGGCTGCCTTCCAGTACAGAATTTTAAGCGCGCGGCATTATAATATTGCAGATGAAGAGGGGTCGGGTTGTGGTGGGGGGTGTCCCGATTTCCCACTCGGTAGGCATGAGGCGAGCGCCACGTCGCAATTGTTTCAGGATGTGCATGCTTTCGAGGATCATTCTTGTTTTGCTGCCAGCTTCTGTAAGCGAACGTCAAAAATTGATCTCTGTGTCATTCAAGCAGTTGGTGATTGTACTGACCGCCACAATGGAGACGTTGCTTAAGCCACGTCGAGTTTTTGTGATAGCCATGCAGGGTTTTGTGATGGTTTTGTGACGAGCTCTGTCCAATACGTCAACAGAGGTCATGCCTGAGAGGCTTTGCAAGACGCATGCTTTACCGTTGATATTGTTTTTCTGCTCAAGAAAATGTCAGTGCAAACCACCCAAGAGGGCTTGCGTACTTGTTCACTCCTCCACTAAGCTTTTAGAGGGGTACTGTACAGGGTGTTACATCGATAAATGGGACACTTCTCAATTTTTCCTGAGCGAATCGGTGCTCCATTCGCACTCACATTTTACACGAATGTCGCATTTTGTGTTTTATTTTGTTGGACACGTGAAACTACGACAGCACTTACCCGCTTATTCTGGAAAAAAAAATAAAAACGATTTTCGCCTGTGAAAAAATGGAGGCCCATTTGGACGGGCAAGGTGATCTTGGAACGACGGCGCCACCTGGGAAGTGCAAAATGAAACACTTGATGGCGATTCACGGTAGGAAGGAGCCAAGCGAGGTAGCAGACGATCAGAAAATCTCTTTTGTGGATAGATTATAATGGCCAGAAATATATGAATCAGAGCTCATACGAATCATAGTAAAGTGTTCCAGCGGTTCGCCGTTGTCAACACCAGTCGTCTGGTTTCAGGTCGTCTGTCGTCTGCTGTGCCAGGCAGAGTTACTTGATACATTGACGAGCTCTGGTGCCAGGTTACCCTGCTTTCCGAAATAAGGCTTCCGATTCTTTGTTTACGGTTTCTTGCTTTGTTTTCGTTTTACCTTTGTTATCAAAAGGCAGCCATCTCACAAGCACAGACATGCACGCACACAATAATAAAAGTAAAACGAGAACAAAGGCTCAAAAATAAACAAAACATCGGGATCCTTATTTCGGAAAGCAGGCTAACCTGGCACAGCAGACGACAGAGGCTCTGAAACCAGATGACTGGTATTGACAACGATGAACCGCTGGAATTTGTTACTATGAATCGTATGAGCAAGTATGTAACTATTTCTGGCCATCATAAACTACCCTCAAAAGATAATTTCTGATCATCTGCTACCTCATTTAGCTCCTTACTACCATGAATCGCCATGGCGCGATTCGTTGCGCATATCACAGTGGCAACGTCGTTCAAGACCAGATGGGTCGTTCAAATTAGGCGCCATTTTCTCATAGGCGAAAATTGTTTTTATTCATTTTCACAATTAACAGAGTAAGGTCGCTGTTTCTGATGTCAAACAAAATAGACCACAAAATGCGACATTCATGGGAAGTCTGAGCGGGAACAGAGCAGCGGTTCGCTTCCGAAAAAAATTCCAGTGTTGCATTTATCGATATAACACCCTCTCGCACAAACACCGGCAAATGTAATCGTATGCACACTGAGTGGGCTCCAAAAAAAAAAAAAAAACGTTAAAGCGAGGTACGAATTCTTTTTGAGCGATTATTCACGGCTAGGATGTGCAATTTGTGTGTTTATGTATGTGCGTGTGTGCGCGCGTGTGTGTTTGTGTGTTTATGTACGTGTGTGTGCGTGCGCGTGCGCGTGTGCATATGTGTGTGTGTATACCTGTGTGCGCGCGTGCGTGCGTATGCGTGCGTGTGCGTGTGTGGTGCTACATTGTACTTCGTGATTCACTGCACTTCGCATCTAATATGCATATTTCATTGCTTGTTTCATCTTTGTCGCCCTGTACTTTTATTGCACCACCCACGAAGGCCTAGTGCTGTTGGTGGGCACTCCCAGATCAATAGTTCAACAAATAGGGAAATGTAAAACTATTTTTACGTTTGTTACCCTTTGTTGGTACCCGTAATAACCGCCTAAAATGCATTCAGCAAGCCATAACACATTCAACTAGCATCGCGTAGGAAGTCATATCTTATTATTTGTTCATTTAGTTTCCCGGCCTGTGTTTAACCACGCCGTACGATGTGGAAGTGCACCTTGAAGGCTATAGATATCACTACTTGGCCCATACATACTTTTTAGGTTGGCTAGTCCAAAAACTCTAGGATTTCGTTGAGTAAACTAGCCTAAACTAACGTCACCTGACCAACCTTATGTAACTAAACCTGATCTGACCTCATCAAATCTAACGTAACCTGACCTAATGTGACGTTATCTAACGGACGGGACCAATAATTAGAAACGCTTAAAAACTAAACACTACCATAAATTCAGAAAATATAATCGAAGCAACAAAAAAAAAAAGAGAAAATAACCAACAGGCTCCGGACTCTCATGTAAGACCACGAAGCTAAGGCGCAACCGCTACACCACTGAGGAAGACACTCCACACCGTTCCAGCGCGGCCTTAAAAATACGAATGACGTCGGACAGCGCCCTAGCCACTGCTGGAGCGCTGAGCTATAGCTCCTATAGCGCCGTCAGACGGCACTCTAGACATTACGTTTTATGTACTAGGGATTGTGCTACCTTTTTCAGCCCAACGCAACCGCTTAAACCCACTCAACGCGACCCCGTGCATGTTAGTTATGCGCTTTCTTTATCAGCTGGCAGCAGACGAAAAATTAATAAGCTCAACACTCGGCAAACGTCGACGCCGGTGCTTGGCATGCAAATAGGAGCTGGCGTAGTCACCCTGCTTTGCGAAAACCCACAATGCGTGGAGCCAGACGCGCCGTTCTTTCAATAAGCACCAAAGTATTCAATAGGTGTAGGCTCGTAGAACTACCACGCACGCATAGTTATTAAAAACCGAAGTTTTATGGCGCGCTGATCCATCAAAGCGCTCGTCGGTGCAGTAACGAAGCTCATACGGCTGAAGGCGTGCGTCTGCTCTGGGTGGCAGCACTTATATTAAAAACCCCTTTTGAACGTTTCCCGTTGCACGCCCCGCCTTTCCTCATTGCGACGTGGTCATATTTTCCCGCATGAGCGTAACGCCCGGAAGAACACAGACAGGTGAACGAGCACGCGCATTTGGCGAGAGAGCGCACTAATATACAGGGCTGCAGCCCACTCGTGTACAGGCAGAAAACGGATTGAATACGCAGAGGAAAACTTTTAGCGTTAGGAGGGATGCATGCTCTTATTGTAACTGCTCATATGAGAGGACGAAGTTCGGAGGGTAACAGACTCGCTTCACAAAGCGCACTCTGAACCACTGTCGCTGTGCGCGCAGGGCTTCGTATTCCTCTCGAGACGCTCATTCCCGTCATGGAGGAGGAGATCACGGGGGTTGGCATACATGAAGAGCAACGTGTTAAGCGTTAACGACGAAAACGTATACTTCCAGCAGCTTCTATTACGCGCGGCTAGAAAGAGAAAACAGGAAACCAATTCTGGGGAATGCGGTCTTCAGTCAGCGCCCACATGCTCTCGAACAAGGATGAAAGGCAAAGGGAAGACACAAAAACCGCTGGAGCAAATCCTGCCTCAAAAGTATCCCTAACGAAAGAAGAAGTCGGAGATTGGTATGATCGCCGCAAGAAGTGGCTTGGCCCGAATTGTCTCGCCAGCTGTCAGATTCATTTTTACTTTCGCGCACATCGACAGAGCTGCCTCAGCAGCAGATTCGTTGCCAACATGCGGGGGGGAAATGCGAAGAGTGCGCTGCATCGCAGGCGAGATTTGGACGAGAACCGCAGGGTGCGTTTCTACGCCTTCGTAAATGTGACGAGACGTAGCGCTCTACGGGCTTACAATTGCCCACTAACTACATTTTGTTGAAAATAAATGCGAAAATATTTAAGACCGAAAGCGCGAAAGCGACATACAAAACTAGCACAAGAAATCGGTACGAGCATCTGTGACTATACGGGTGGCTGCACATTAGGTTCTGTGGGGTATACGAGTGATATTCGTTTGCTATTCTACGTGAACACGTGTACATTTTCCTGAAAAAACTAGTAGATCTTTTCGGTTGCATCCAACCGTAAACTTTAAGAAGAAGCCCATGAGACACTTGGCTTGCTTGCGATCTGAGGGCGTTGGCTTGCTGCTATTTAAAGCTTCATTATTGAAAAATAGACAAGCGACTAGCGAGAACCTCACACTAAGTTTTTTAAAGAAAGTGGACAGTTGTTTTTTTCATGCAAACTTTTAATAATGCATGAATCTCAACACATTAAGGGGACAGCAACAAAATTGTCGTAGAAAAGCCACGCTTTCTCAGCAAGACAGCAAAAATAAAAGGCTGTTTTCCACGCGCTAGTTTGCGTCGATGCAATAAGTTAAGGGTACGAGAGGAGAGAGACGAGAGAGAGAGAGAGAGAAGAGAGTAGATGAAGAGGAGAAGCGGATGAGAGAGAGGAGCGAGAGAGAGAGAGAGAGGATGAGCAGGAGAGAGAGGGAGAGACGTAGAGATGAGAGAGAGAGAAGGGAGAGAGAAGATGAAGCGAGAGGAGAACGAGAGCAGAGGAGAGAGAGAGAGAGAGAGAACTGTTTAATTTAACTGGATAGGACAGCTCTGATTTTGGCAGTGCTTGTTACCCCAGATGAGAATGATTACAACGAAGTGAGGTCACTGCGGGAGATGGTGCAGACGACAGTAATAGGAAAACAAAAATAAATGTAAAGGGAACCCACAAAAATGCGAGAAACAAAACTGTAAAGAGAAAGTTGAATACAAAAGTACAGCAAGTGGCGCCGAGGTAGCACAATGCCGAGAAACACAAGACGCAAGGAGAAACGTTGAAAGCTTCAGTCTCCCCGGGGGAGACCCCACCAGCTCCAAGCACATAGAACGTAATGCACGCAGGATCTGGGGTTTCCCAGGCTGCCACCTCCTTAGCATGCTCTTCACATACCGACCCCTAGCGCGGTCCAAAGAAGCGAGCATAACCTAGTGTAACTTAACTTTGCCAGGCACCACCCCCTTCCAGCGAGTCGCTTACCGGGCCGATAAACTGAGGCTAGGTAGCGTTGCCGGGTGTATAAGATAATACCCAGTGGCGCGTGAGGGCATACAGCAACATTGAGTAAAGTGGCACAGGCGCGTTCCGGTACCACTTGAGTAATAATGGTGCCGTACAGCAACAGCAGCAGCACCAGCAGCAGGAGCAGCAGCACTCCCTTCCAAACTTGGCCGAATAGCCAAAGAAGCCTTCTCTTTAAAAAAATGTCACACGGCAGTTCATTTTAACCTTGATATACCGCGATAAAAGCTTCGCATTACGCCGATTGCCACCTCCTCATGGGATCCGCCATTTGTATTGTTCTGCGTTCATTTTTGTCGCGATAGTTCCACTCAAGAATGAAATCCCAACTCGCGCCGATTTCGAAACCTATACTACAATAGGTACCATTTTTTGTCATTTAATATTGTTACGTGGCGGCAGGACAGACGACATGAACGATGAGACAGTCGAACGATGTATTTACAGCTTATTTACATGGCGGCCAAGCTGCGCGCACCCAAATAGCTTCTTCGCCGTCGGAGGCTGGGATGACAAAGCAACGCTGCATTGCCCTCTTCTTCGTCTTCTCGTAACATGGCCCCCGGTTGAATGCGACCGTCCCGGTCGACGCCGCAATAGTAGGTTATGTGGTGAGGACGAAAGATGAGATGATAATGTACAGTGAAGTCCTTGCCGCCACATAGGATGATGATGTCGTCGGTGATGCCTGGTCCCGCGACACGATCTCTTCAAGGCACCGACGAAACGTCTCACGTAGCCGGAACCACGTCGGACTACTTGGCTGAGGACGCGGCATCTTGCGTTGGTCACTCCTCGTCTCGTCAGGTCACGGCACGTCTGGATGGGCTGGTCACGGGCTGGGGACACGGGGCGGGGGACGTGGTCGGGTTCAGGTCGCGTAAGGGCTGGGGCTGTTCGGCGCGGCCCGCTTACCCTGGACGTGTGCGCTTGTGGCGGAACGTTTCGAATCGACGAAACGACCCGCACACTCCACCAAAATGTTGCGTGGTGGCAGGACAGACGACATGACCGATGAGACAGTCGAACGATGTTTTTAGAGCTTATTTACGTGGCGGTCAAGCTGCGCGCATCCAAATAGCGTCTTCGTCGTAGGAGGCTGGGATGACAAAGCGACGCTGCATTGTCCTCTTCATCGTCTTGTCGTAAAAATAAGTATTTTATTGTCTGTCCGCATGTAAGTGAAAAAAATAAACGCTAAACTCATCATATAGCATAAAGTGGTGCTATGCATAAGCTCACCTTCAAGACAGCCAGAAACTCAGCCAACAGGACTAACTGGTAATAACTGGGCGCCGAAAGCCAGCGCATGCACATCATTTTACAGATATCATTTTTGGTGGAACGGGAAACTGAGAAGACACCACGTGTCGAAAAGAGCAGGCAGCGAGCGAGACAGCCGAGGCCGAACACAGAAATTTCCGGATCATATTAAGCGAAACTGCAACAGAATGGGCCACCGTCAGGGCTTATTCGACGAGCAGAAAGAAACGGCGAATAAAAATAATGGAGACCGGCGGCTTTCGTGCTGCATAATTAATACATAAGTCGCAGTATAAGACCACACCGAGAGACGCGGAGGAGTCATTAGGAGAATCGTGGCGGAGCGTTGATTCGACGTCACGTTCCACGCTGTAACTTGAACGTGGAGGGCTTCGCGCCGGCGCCCCATTAGGGGCTTATGTGCTTGGTCCACCATCCGATGTCCTTTCGGACGGTGGCCCATATTAACAGTAATTTTTGCTTGATCCGGGCTCTATTATATTCTCTTTTTTCGGAACGCGGGGTCTGTACAAGAAACGAAATGAGTATCTATGGTTCGCTTTCTGAAAAACTCAGTTTGCTCCTTTGTTATGCGATATGTTGTTTTTTTATCTTTGTTAGTGGCTGTAGTTTTATGTCTTTTTTAGCAATTAGATCGCTCTTCTAGTAAGCGATTCAGAGAGGCTGATTAATTAATGTACCCACGAGTCATAATAATTCTTCGCGATTCGTTTTCTGCCAAATACTTTTCGTGGGGATTTTTTTGTTTTGTTTCAGAGTTTTATATACTTTCTTGTGCCATTCTTCCTGTTGCGAAGAGAGCTCTCGAATTGTGAAGACGCGTGCTGCAATTTTACTGTACGCTCCGCACGCCTACTTCCATCCCTAAGCCTGAAAGAATTCATGCGTAAGACGCGAAGGACAAGGCCAGGCGCTAAACTCTAACCACATTTTTAACGGTGGGGCTGTTGCAGGTCGAGCCTTTCTGTCCGTCTGCTGAAGGCCCCGCGTCACGAAGGTGTAGGAGCACGTTCCCATACCTGCCAATAGATGGCGCAGTGTTCTCGCAGCGGACCACTGGACGGGTTAATCTCCTTCCGGCTAGATGAGGGAGAAGGGAGATTACGTCCCCCACCAACGTTCAGCTGCCGATTCCTTTGCACGAACCGTAGGATTCGCGAGGCGACTGCGCTGCCGTTCTCAACACAGCCAACCCCCCTCCCCCTTCCTGACGTTCGAGCCGACAAAAGAGAACCATAGCTCCGCTTTTCACCAGATTTAACATCGAGGGGAACTGTTATTAATTATTATTTTCAAAGCGAGACATATATGTCATAACCAATGACACTAACAGATGAACAAACAACGTAACTGCGGAGTGTAAAGGTGCACATTCGTTTTTCTTTCCTTTAGGCCATATACGCCCCCGAGATGGCCAACTCCTTCGTGGTAAATGATACGAAGGTAATGCTGCCGCATTCATTGTCCTCGCGTGGCATATCAGCTGCTTCAACAATCTCTAGCGTGCGCTGATCCGCGTCAGGGAACACAACAGCGCATTCGTCAAACATCAGCGTGTACTTGCAATCATGGCAATTAATGGCCAGGCCAAGCGTCTTGCACCTGTGTGACCCGCTTCCTCTCCGTCAAATTCGTTAGGAATACGTAACACGTCATGTTTCTTCTAGACTGGAGGAGCTGTGGTTCATCATCGCAAGAGAGGAGGGGTTAGCTAGTGAAGAGCGGGACGAGAGTGTATCGGTGTGGGCCTATAGATGTGCACCAATGCGGCAGCTTCCAAAAGGGGCGCACCCATTGGCGGCATTGGACTTAGGGCGTGGACACTTAGCGGAGTGGGTACAAGCTCCGTAGTAGCGAAACGCCTCCTAAGCCTCTCATTGGCCGTGGACCGTAGCACATACCTGCCAACATGCTACCGCAGAGACTGTAAAAAAAACACGCACCTACTAAATCAAAGTACTCCATCAAAAACGCGCAAAAAGGGATGCCACAAACGTTATCAGCAGCAAAGAAAAAAAACTAAATAAGAGCTCTGCGGCGTCGCATGCGTAATAAGAAGTGATCAGGTGCGGTCGAATTCTTTTTTTGTAATTTTCGACGCGCACCCTACCATCAACAAATCGGGGTTAGCCGAACGGGTCTAACACCCTTCGCTGCACATAGTGGTCTCTTTGTTTTGTCTTTGTACTTACCATGGCCACGCCTTGTGTTTGTTATTTTCGTCTTCTTTTTCTCTCCTTAAATATGTACCGCTGTCATTGCTTTCCCTTTCTATTCCCGTATCTCCATCTCCATGTGTAGGGTAGCCTACTGGACAGTTCTCTGGTTAACCTGCCTTTCCTGTACTGTTCCTTCCTTCCTTCCTACCATTATTGTAGCCCGTCCTGTAAGGTCCGCAAGAATGCATGATACGCGTTATTCCATTTCCTTGCAAGAATATTGAAGGAAGCTCCATGTCAATCATTTTTCGCCGCTTCTCCTAGGGTTACGGTGAGCGCTTGTGTTCTGCGCTCAGCTGGAAGCGAAGGCGAAGGGGAGGCTAAGAAGTGCACGTGTCGTCTCATCGAATCCTGATTCCCGCGAGACTCGTTCTAGCATCAGAATGGTTTCTCTCTTTGCCACATTTTGCGCCGCTGCGTGGGTACGCAATGTGTCCCAGGGGTGGGCATTAGGCGCCAAAGCAAAGAGAAGAAAAATGAGGCTGCCCTCGAATGGAATTCCAATCAGCCGCTCCTCGGATTCTTGGAGATAAGGCATTCTCTCGCCGTGCATGCCGGTTTTGATCCATGGCCCGTACGTTTTCTTTCTGTTTTAAGTGTTGCATTGAATTGAACTGAATATATTCGTTTGTTTCTGAAAAAGGAAAAACGGAGGTGAAGGCAAACGGTGGCCAGCCTGACAGAGGCCTTCCCTCCGAGCACAGTTGGCACGCAGGTACATGTGTATACAAACAGAACAACACACGGAAATTAATTCAGAAACATAACATGCCAAGGAAAATGAGTTACAAAGAAATTGATTTAGATACAGGCACACTGTTAACAATATAAAAATACACAGCTGTTTATTTAAAATAAAGGCTCATACAACAACGTCATTTTAAAATATTAAATCATATTAGGATAACAGCAGGGCAATTGCAGTTGCGAGGAAAAAAAACTAGTTGGCCTGTATTAAGTGAATGACACCGGAACCAACGCGACAACTATTTACGAATGATGTGTCCCTTTATATACTCAAATTGGCAGTGTAACCTCAAGCTCGGAGACAAAGCAGGGTCGTCCGCACTGTTTGACTGAACTAAATTACTTTCACTGACCTACACAAGTAGAATGGAATAAAAAACCAGCGGAAAAAAAAACACAGGACAAAGAAGAAAACGACTGGACAAACTGGCACCAGCAACTGAGCGAACAAGGCACTTGAACACCTAGAAATGCCTTCCGGCAACATCATGCGCATGTGTGAAAAGTCATGCGTCGCATGAACGAAATGTTAACAATCAACCACATCGTTTAGAAAGTTCGTCTCTTTTTTTATTTCCAGGCGTTCAAGTGCCTTGTTCGCTCAGTTGCTAGTGCCAGCTTGTCCCGTCGTTTTCTTCTGTGTCGTGTGTTTTCCGCTGGTTTTTATTCCATTCAAACATGTACCAACTAGCCAAGTCCAATGCCTTGGTGTCTCCACGAGGAGCTAGTTGCAAAACTACTTGCATTTCTATCTGGTTAGTTGTGCGCAGTCCTTATTTCTTCTTCAATATTCGTTTTTGTCTTGTGGCGTTGCAATAATTCGTTATTTCACCCGTCCTTTCGATATTTCTTTCCGTGACCAAACGCACACGCAATAATTGTCTTAATTCTTGCCTCAAGTATATGTCTACACTGCTTGCAAGTTTCTACGGGTGCTCAAAAAGATGTTTCGTCGTTCATTTTGGAGCTCTTACTCATTCTCTTCGTCGCTACGGTGAGAGCGGGGCAACACCTTGTTGCTGGATGAATGGCGGCGGATTCCCTATTCTGCTGAGTTGCCCTAACCTATGACAAACCTAAACACAGAAAGTTATTTATCTCGGAAGCGGACCTCCTGAACAGCGTGCCGCTTGTAGGCACGCTCACTTTCTGCAGTGGCCACAAGTACCTGTCAGCCCGCTAACCGAAGGGCTGACGGCTCTTAGCATTTCAGTTAACAAGGGTCTCTTAATAAGTATCGAGGAGGTTCGGGTAGGTTGCAATAGCGGGTAGAGAGCTGTATCTTGCGTGATTTACCAGGACAGGTTGCTGTGCATATGCCCACACCCTGCCGCAATAATTGAATAAATTTGTGTGACTCAGCTTCCCCGTGATAGAGGAAGGGGTCTACCGTGGCTGCAACCCCAGCTTTTCTTTCTTGTTTCGGCAAATACTTTAGCAAGTAATTGTCTCGAGCCAAACTACCATTTCAAGAACTTCGACGTGGTTAAAACTAAACATTAGTAATTCTGAGTGACGTAACGCAATGTCTAGCAATTTCGAGTAACTTCGGAAGCAAGTCATGTTGTGTATTTGCGAGCAGTTCCTAGAAACAAGAAGTAATTTCAAGTAAGGACAAACCTTAAAGTAAAGATTCAAACTTCCAGTAACGACAAATGCTAAATAATTTTCACAAATCTACAAGTACTTCAAGGTGATTTCATCAAATTGCAAGTAATTCCGACCAGTCGCACGTAGGTTTCAAGGACGTCTTATCAATTACAAGTAATGCGAAGTACATTCACGGTCATTTGAAATATTTCAAATGATTAGACGTTATTTTGAGTAACTTACAGCAATTTCAATACTGCGAGCTTTTCCGGGTTATTTAAACTAATAATGCGAATAATTATCGCAAGACGAACAAGGCATGGCATTTAAACACAATAGTTGTAGATTCTGCCTAAATTTGCTAGGGAGGAAGACAGGCACACCTTTTTGTGACAAAACGACCAAGTCCGCTTTTAATTTGGCCTTATAAACAGAGCTCGTCAGAGAGGTGCAATCCTTTAGATTGTCGCCTTGCGTTTGAGAAAAACTAGAAAAGTTCGTATTACCATACTCAAAATACTTTGCTGTACGCAAATATGTTCTGTTTTCCCGAAAATTTTATTGCCTAACTGAGAATTTAAGCTTCGGATAGCCACTAATCTTGCACCTTAGTGCGTCCAAATCTATAGGCTCTTGCTTCTTATTGATTACTATTAACCTAAAAAAAGAAGAGCGCAAAGGCCCACCAGCGGAACACGAGGTTAATAGGATAAGTACAAGTTTTTACCACCTCGCGTAAAGACTGCAATGACCAAGCGCAAACGTTTTGCGAGAAATACGCACTTCATTGCAGTAGGCGCATGCAAAGTCCACGTTTAGAGAGAGCAGACGACAGTAAAAAAAAGTGGATCTAGAAAACAGCTCCAAGGCAATTCGTAAACCAATGCAGACGAGTAAAGACAGCGTTCTAAGGAGAGAAAGACGCAGCTGAGAAATGGGGCGAAAGCGTTGAGGAAGTTATCGCCAAACCAACGAGAGTAATTAATTATAGGTTTAGGCGCGCTTAAGTACACACCAACTAGCATCACGCTGGCCCACTTCCGCACCGTCCTACTTCCGGCGTTTCGTCGTCGTTAAGGCCTGAAGGATGGTAATGCGGTTCGCTGCTGTCGCCTAGCGCCCGTGGACGATGTACGCGGCACTTGGAGTGAAGAGCTCTCAGCGCGGAGACATGGGGATGGCGGCGGCTCGTTAAATGCTTGTGCCCGTCTTGGAGCCAGTGCAAGCAGTTTCTGATAAGACGGCTAGGAGACAAAGAGGGGTGGCCCATCACTCGAAGAATCTTCGGAAATGTGGTTCCCGGAGTGGGAAGAACCATGAAGCCTTCTTCGTCGTAGTTTCTTCTTTTGTTCCCATGAGTACTTGTGTGCCGTTTTGAATCCGTGTCGTATCACGGAAGAACCTTAAATCGGTGCATCTTTCGCACTGAAATGACCTTTGCCGAAAAATAAATGCTTTCGGGGTTACGTGATGGTTCACAAGTTAACAATTTTGTTAATTAGGTTACTCAGATATGCTGCGGCTACCAAAGCTGCCGGTAATTGCGCGGCTCAATCACTGAGTGGCAGGCGGGTATATTTTCTTCTAAATTATTGATACGATAGGAATGGCTATAATAAAATTTGAAACGATTATAATGAAATCGGAATCAATCTTGAGCTGCTTTGGGGGAGATAACTTATTCCTCAAAGAAGAAACTCTAGAATGTCAGCGTTGTCGCCATTGACAGCTTAGTTGGCTTCCCGCGGCTCAGACGAATCGAGCCAGCACAACCCAATTTATGGACATCGCACAATGCGTGACTCGTCGACATCGTTTAGCGTTGACTGGTTATCAGGTGGACCTCGTGCACAGCTGTATTTATGGCGCTGCTTCTGGCAACGAGGACCGTATAAAACGGGATAGGCGAAACGCGGCGGCTACGCAGGCCGCCTGATGGCATTACTTCAACGATGTGGCACCTAACCCAATCTGTATTCGTCTGCACAACTCTCACGTTTTCCCTACACGAGCTCTCCTTTCGAACGGAGAAGGTGCAGATATCTTGTTCAGCCTGCTCTAATCTGTGCGAGACAGATAAGATGTTTGAGTAGGCTCCACAAAATACACTTATGCTCTGAATTCACCAGGTTCGTGCTTGGTGGGGCTGCCCACTGTTCGTGCAAGCAGTCCCCCGTTTGGTTTCCACCATTTCTGACCATATTTTTAAATGGGTTACATTTCTTTTTTCGAAGGGCCTAATCATTCTTGAGAACAGTCGACTTAATCGACCGCAAATATAGCGGAAAGAATGTTGATTTCCCCGAGTAGTGAAAGCAAATAAAAACTATACAACAGCCGCCGCCACCATCACCACCACCACCAACATGAACAACAACAACAACAACAACAACAACGACAACAACAACAACAACAACAACAACAACATCATCAACAACAACAACAACAACAACAACAACAACAACAACAACAACAACAACAACAACCACTACAACGACGACGACGACTACTCATGCGTAAGCACTCCTATGCCGGTTCGCTTCATGCTGCGGTTTTTTCTTCCGCCAGTGCATCCCTATCCTCGTTTATTCCTATTTACACTATTATAACGATCATATAAGTTCACTGCACTAATTTACATTTTTGGGCAGGCGCAGTGCATTACAACGTTCGTGTTTTCAACAATTTTGTTCTTGCTGAAGTTGGCGCTTTCGGGTTTTCGAATTTACACTTTTGTCTTCGTTTTGTGAAGGTGGTGTATAAGATAGGTATTTAGCATTTTTAGGTTTTTGGAACAAGTACTTAAACGTTTATTTCTTAGTTTTTAATTTTCTAACTAACTGCCTCTGTTCACAGTATTATAACGATCATTTGGGTTTTACTTTGCTAATTATGCTTTTTTGTGCCAATGCAGGCCGTTGCACGGCCAGGACTGAGAGGGATCAACAATCGGAAGGCTTACGCTAAAAAAATCTCGAAGAAATCGCGTGAAGCACCGAACAGTTGAAGTCACACAAAAATATTTCAAGTTTTGACTGGTCCATTCGAAGTAACAAAAAGAGCAATAGATGCAATAGCAGCAGTAAAAGTTGTGAATAGGTCGATGCCTTTAGACTGGTTGTTTCTTTAAACAACTTTTTAACGTTGCGCAAGGACGAAAGGTTCAAATAGAGAGGCCATACAGATATCACGAACCGCGAGAAAGAAATGAAACCGCAAAAAATAGAGCTATGTAAAATGGGCACAACATTTTTGAAAAGACGAGAGAGAAAAGGAAGCTACTGGGGAATCTGATTTCCCCTGAGAATGCCTCATGAAAAGGTATAGTAGCCTTTCGTGCCAGTTCCGGAGTGACTCGGAGGGCCAGTCTCTTCAGGCAGGAAGTACGACGTTGAAGAAAATAGAAGGTGAAAAAAAAAGCTAACCCGAGTGCCACCACAAAAACACAGTCGAGCTCGGCGGCGGGGAATACATTCACGCGGAACATGAAGGTGTGCTGAAGAATGCTTCTCATCACACACCTTATTGACGCCGCACGAAACCTACCGTACCTGTTCCCATCCGCCGGTATTGACGGAATAGGGCAAGAAAAGCGAGCAGTGTCATCTCGTAGATTCGGGTGGGTCACACATAACCAATGTAAAGAAATGTTAGGAGCCAGTATGCCAAGATTCTGAACAACGGGTGAGCAAATAAGAAAAAGTTCGCATGGGCTGTACCGGACGCAGTTTTCTAAGAATTGCGGCGCATACCTTTGAGAGCCCCTTGGAGTTGCCTTTTGGGATCTTTGTTAGCGCCGCTTTCTTAAAGGCGATTGCAATTCAAGGAAGCCGTACTATTGCGAAATACTGACAAGACCAAGTATATACACGCAAACAACGTTCCGAACCATGCATCGGTACCAGTGGCGTGGTTTATACACGCGAATGAAAATTTGGCGAGTGAGTGAGGGAGTAAGGGAGTGAGTGAGCGAGTGAGTGGGTGAGTGAAACTTTATTTAGACGAGCTTCAGGTGCTGATGGTTGGGTGCGCGGCCGGTGGGGGGCCTCCTCTAGTCCGGGAAGCCCTGGTCCGTGCTGGCTACCCCGGCCCTCTCCACCAGGCTACTCTGGACTTAGAGAGCGGGGCTGACCAGGTGGCCCGCCTACTGCTCGTACGTTGGAAGAGGACTAGGGGTAAGGGATGGAGTTTTCTGACACTCCAATACCATGTGGCACGGGGTGCCAGGTTGGGAACTGAAATCACAGGTAGCGTAGCAGAGGGTGGAACACATGACATTAAGGAGAATGGCGCGAGGATAGGAATTTGTTGGGGACCGCATAACGAAAACGCAAATACATAACTGGAGGGAAGAAATGTTGAATATTCCTGCAAGACCACCTGTTTTCCGCGGCGCCTGCACACGCAGGTTCGTAGGTCTCTGTGCGGGTGCTTATATAGTACATACAAAAACGAAAATGCGCTTACGCTTCTGTCACCTCTGCTTTCAAGGTCGAGACAACCTCGAAAGCGTTTCTGTTTTGGACGCCCTTGCGTAAGTGCTCGCTCAGGCACTTGAATCAATGGAGTCTTTTTTCCGGCCCACTACCTGTGCATGCAGTTTGGGTGTCTTCGGCCGAAAATGGCCCTGGAGCCCATGCGTACGCTTTTCCATACTTCCGACTACTCCGGCAACCAAGAAATGAGAGCTGGATAACTTACTTTATCATGGGAATGTTTCGCATTGTATATTTTACTGGCTCCATCATGATTTCTGATGTTGGTTTTGTAAGCAAGGATTGGCTTTGAGTAAGTAAAACGCGGCGCTTTGGTTCAATTTTAACAGCGAAAGCTGTGTGAGGTGCACTTTTCCGGGAAGCGCATTCTTAATCCATATACCGTAGGGGTCCCATACACGTGGTGCCATCTAGGGGCGTGCTTTGAATGTAGATCCACGTGCTTTTTATACCCGGTTAAACGAACACGGGTAGGCTGGTCTCATGGTGTAGCGAAAAAAAAAAAAAGTCTCGTCGTGTAGAGGTTCCGCTTCTGGGTACAAATGGTATAAACCAGGTTCAAATACCACATTTCCCGCTTTTTTTTCCCTCTTTGGTTCGGTATTTTTCAGGTGTTTTGGTTCAGTCCCCTTTAGGTCAGTTTGAACTAGCGCGTAGCTAGCTGCGCTAGGCATACGAGTGTGATAGTTTTTATGGTTGTTTCTTCTTCACTTGTGGTTGTTTTGCCCGTTTTAGGTTGGTTTTGCTTATTATTACTTAACATATGACGATTTTTCTCTTCTTTAGGCAGATCTCGGCTGTAAAACGTCCACAGAGCAGGCGCGGGCCCATACAGAATATTGTTTGCAATACTCGTCCCGGAAAGCGGTGATGTCTGGTGGTGTAAGTAACAGGGATTTACCTCTACTGGTAACGAAAAATGAAGCACTGGTTGCTCGCATAGCACGATGACTCATAGATGGGGAGGCACTTGGTTTAAACAAGGAAGCTGTCAATTCACGATTCTTTGATTAGCTTTCGAATTTGCATAAGCTCACAACAAAGGGTAACATCGGTGGCACTACATTAGATGGGCCCCATGTAAGAGGGAAAAAAAAGAACATGTCGCCCTTCCCCTTGGATCTAGGAGTAGCACGGGTAGCGTCGGATAGGGCGCTACGTCCGTCTGAGGTAGCTCGAAAAACAGGTTGCAAGGGCTTACGTTATCAGGTTGGCCTTCAGGGTTGCACGAGAGTTTCTATAGGCGCCTGGGAGAAAAGACACGCTAATATCAGCCTGCGCAAATAAAAAAAAAAATTAGGGAAGCTTGCACTCACGCGCACACTTGAATTGCGAAGCTGTTATAGGTGAGCATTGCCGGATACACGAATAAGTCTAAGTATCATTGGTTATTTTCATAGCTGCGATGCTAGTAATCGTCATTTTATGCATCGAAGACGTCGTCGTCGTCTTCGCGACGAGTGGATGCAAAGACATTTTCAGCATTGTAGACTTCCACCAGCTCTTCGTCATCGACTCGAGGCAGTGGTGGCGGGATCTGGAAGTCGTCTCGGGAAGAATTATAACACTCGTAGCCATGTCCCAAATTATCTATAATGGTTTCTAGAGGATGCGGCGGCCGCGGTGACCTCTCCCAAGCAGGGTGTAATTTCCCCTTTAGCATTAGCACTGGCGTTTGTTAACATGCGCGGTAGCGCTTCACGACAACGCTGGAAATTTTTTTTTTTTTGCTAAAGCTACTGCGCGAGCCGGGGACTCATCGATCACCGCGAGGCACGCGTTCACGAGCGCACGCCATTTTCTCGCTCGTCGGGTTTTTGCCAGTTTTCTCGCCAGGTCGGGTGGTCTAACTTCCTGACGACCATTGCCGTTCTTTCTTTTGCGTGCGGTCGACAAAGGAAAGTTCACGAGTAGCATAAACACGGAACGCTGCTGGTAACTGCAAAAGGTTGCTTCAGCGGGAGCATGCAAGCGAACGCAAGAATTGCGCAGCCGACTCAGCTGACACTGCTGGCCTGGCACCGCCTTAAAAACGAGTGGAAATTTTGTTTTGTATTTTCGCAAACTAAATGATTCTTGCGTAACGTTTTACGCCGCATGATTTACGAACGGCAGGGTACATGTATACTAGTGAGTAGGTGAGGCATTGCGTCAAATAAACAAATTAAGGGCTATTAAAGGACGCAAAACAATCACCAAATCGCACGCCCGCTGCCTGCAGAAATGTGTACTTCTATATTTGCATAATAACATAACCCAGCCGCATACACGGCGCGCGGCCCCGAATATTTACATGCGTTCATCACTGACTCTGTTGGTTATCTTCATCGCTAACAATCTGAACGCCGACACGCTAGTTTTGTCCTCAAATGGAGTTAGGCAGCGAGACAAGAACAGAGAATTGGTCGCTTCCAGTTGAATTGTCCCCCATCTTCACACTTCGCCAGGTTATTGTGAAGTATTATTGGCAATTCGCTATTTTTTTTGCGTTCAAAGCCCCCCTCCCCGTCCCACCCGATTTGCCGTCCAGCCCTCCGCCGTGTCGGCTGCATGCAACTCGGCCCTACAATTCAAAGCGTTGCTGACCCTCATTCTGGCCTATTAAGTGGGAACTGGGAATATATAATGCAAGAGCGTAATTAAGTAAAGTGAGAGCAAACGAGGAAAGCGAGCGGCCTCTCAGTTCGCCCGACCACCCTGTTTTACCGCCACTAATTTCGGAATTGCAAAACAGATTTCACGCTTCTGACACCCGCTGCATTTTGTCACTGAGACACGCAACAAAACGGCAAGCTAACGCTGTACCATGTATTCGTAACGGGGACGCAAACGAGCACTGTTTAATGAAAGTGCACGCATAGTGCGCAGGTACGCAAAACAGCGGCGCACCGCAGCAGGCGAGCCAGCGGTCCGCCGGACTCGCTGGCTTTTTAAAGCGCGATCATCGCCGATTGCGTCCCTTCGTTATTTTTTGATCGGCTGTTGTTGAATCCTTGTCACCTAGAGGTATTAGTTTCAAATAGAAGCTTCACTTCAAATGGTCAGTGAACCTGCGAGTGGGAGAGCGCCGTCACCATCCCGGCACTTTCGTCGGCTCTGTAAACGTATTTAGCGCTGCAAAGCTTTTTCCCCTGATGCCAAGTTGATCGCCAGAAGAGACCGGACTCGTCGGTGGCGGGCTGATGACCATGTAGCAAAAGAATCGTGAACATCGAGCTCATTTTGCTTCTGTCAACACGCGATCCTATGGGACCCGCGCAGCATTGTACAACCCGGAAGTACTGCCCGGAAGGCGCTTGCACAGCGCCCCCTGGGCAGCGCAGGAGGCCTATGCACTGACTGACCTTGAACCGGGGAGCGTTTTCGGAAAGCGCGCCGCGCGTTTTCTCGCGACAGAGGGCGCGTCGTTGCCGTGCCTGGCGCCGTGACTTTATCGGGCCGCCGGGGCAAGCCCTGTTGCGCCTCCTTAATAATTCTTGCTCCGTGCTCTCAACCATTTGGTTACGGCAACAACGGTACATCGGAAATTTCATCCGTGGTGTTTTTCCGCGCTAAGGAGGCCACCTTAACTGAAGAGGTGAATTGCAAGACGCACACGTGAAAGCTCTCAAAGATTTCAATAAAGCAGCAGCTACATCGTTACAGAGGTACAGTGAAATCTAGTTGATGCATTTTTCACGGGAACCGGAAAATAAACGTGTTGTGCGAAAATCCTATTATCGAATGCCTTTAGGCCCCTTAAGTAAAACTTTTTATAGCGATTAATCTTCCCGCGAAGCCGGAAACATTCGTACAACACTTTGTAATGCTCACATTAGCTTTTATAAAATGCGTTATAAACGCCCGCGCTTTGAACTTCGCCCACCATCACCTAAACTAGGGTGCCAGATTCTCCGCAAAAACAAAATGTCTGCCATGCTCATTATTTTTGTATGAACTCGTGGCAAACATTTTATGTGTTTCGTGCAATATAATTAGTAGGTCGGGGTAATGCGAATATGGTATTTTCCACCGAAAGAGCATATTGGGCCTACAAGTATGAGACTTTCCGCGTCCACCACCATTTACATTTACATTCTTCATAATGCCTCTACGCTTAACGTTGGTGCATGTATGGCTGTCTTTTCCAAGGACAGGCATAGATAGCCCTTTGCAGTCATTAATTTATGGGTTATATTTTTGTTTCAAAACACTCATTACTTAAGCACTAGAGGACTTGCATGCACATCACATGCACATCGCTCATAATGGGACCCGCATTCCGTAAAAAGTTTACCCGTATGTCGTATTCTTTTCTTTCCGGATAATGAGAAACTGTTGAGAATATTTTGTATAATCCTTGTAATTAGAAAGTAAGCGCGCCTGTATAATTCTCCTCTAGGCCTATACAATATTCGTCAGAAATTTTCCCCAAAGATCACTTGTGACATGCCTCACATCCTCTTTAAAACTAAACTCAGTGCATTGTTTTCTTCTTCCAACTCACAAGAAAATACGTTGTTAGCGCTTGAGAGCTCTTGTAATCGTCCTAACATATGTGCTGTAACAAAACACTCCCTCGAAAAATGTACTGGGAAGAACGCTACAGAGGTGAGGCGT
The DNA here is from genome assembly GCA_013339765.2 of Haemaphysalis longicornis. NCBI lineage: Eukaryota > Metazoa > Arthropoda > Arachnida > Ixodida > Ixodidae > Haemaphysalis > Haemaphysalis longicornis. The sequence goes on from CM023449.1 coordinate 235,560,394, forward strand.
TAAATGTATCTAGCGGTCGCAACTATCAAGGCACGTAACCGGTCGAAGCAAAATATGACTCCGTTTATGCCTCATTTTTATCCAAATTTCTTCAGCGCTAAATATACCTCGACTTTAGCGCCAACCTTTTATTTAACGTATGATAATGACGTGCAGCCTGTTACACGTGCGTCTTTATTCGTATTTCCAATTATTATAGCCGGCGATATATGCCCCCTTATCCTATACAAAAACCTCTATCTACCGTGCGTGCTAACAGAAAGCTTTTTCGCCTAGGTCATGATGTGCTTGCGCATAAAAAAAACGACATGAACACCGCGGCCTTTTCGGGAGTTATGCGTACAACTTGTGGCAATAAAAATATTTGCCAGTATGTTTAAAAAAACTAGCAGTGGCTTAGATGCCAGGATATACGCAGCGTGAGCTAAAGTTCAGATGGTTATTGTTAGCTTTTCTGGTTGTATAGGATTAGCTTGATTATCATGCTTACAGCTGCTTCAATGACACACACACACGGCATACGCATTATGTGACACATGCACATTTATCAAGCGGCTCCGGCGCAGCGTCACCAATCTCCCCAGGGCTAAGCTGGTTCCACAGGCGCACGCTGGTGTTGCTGCGACGCGCGAGCCATCGGTTCCATACCCGGCCACCCCTCGCATGATCATCAAGTGGACTGGGCCGCCACGTGCGGGACGGAGGTCGGGGGAGACGCTGGTCGCGTGGGGTGCGTGAGAGACGCTGGGCAGCGAGCAACGTTCTGTGCGCCGTGTGACGTCACTGCTCCTCGCGCATGCGCAGCACGTCTCTCCAGGAGCCACGCGAAACTGCTCAACCTCGGCCAGTGTAGCTCACGATAAAAGTGGCCGCGCCTCCAAGAGTCACTTCGCTGAAGATGTCGTCGAAAGACGATGGTCTTCTGCGGCCCTCTAACGTAAATAGTAAATACTTCTGTCATTTTTCCCGCCACCTCTCACGCTCTTCTCCTCCCGTTCCGCTCCTACCACGATATATACACTAAGTGTTTGCTCAAGTCAGTTCAGCTTTTCCGAGTACCATTGCTGGCGCAATCTTCTGGAGCCTTTTATTACTGTTGAACTCGGAATACTACCACAAGAGGTCGCCGCGAGCGCTTTGTGTATTTTGAGGTGAAAACATTTTTTTAAAAGCATATATTTTTATTTGTTATTGCGAAAAATCATGCAGCTATGTATTTTTAATAGAAGAACAACAAGAATATCACTTATATATATATGTCTTGCATCAGTTATGCCTAATGTTTTCTTATTGCTCAACAATGTTCACAAGTATGAATATTGTCACCAGATTTAGTGGTTAGTAAATGTTCTGATTATATAAACGTTTCCTTCCATTATTGTAGAACGTTTTCCCCATGTGACTGGATTGAGTGATAGACAGACAGAGAGAACGACCAATATATTGGCGTTTAAGTAGTCTAAGAAAAACTATCGTCTTTAAATACGGGGCAGGATAGAAAAACTTGACTGTGCAAAAAAATATACAGGAATAAAAACGAGGCGCGATATTAAAAAAAACATTTTTCTCATTTTTCCCCGCTCGGATAAGAAAGCTACCAAAACAATTAAAGCGCGTTTCAAGGCAAGCTCGACGCGATAGCTGCTTCATTAATCTTCGTAACAATCGACGACGCTATGCCAGAGCGTTCATGCGTGTTTAGTCGGCGAATCTTCCAGAAGCTGCTTGTCAGTAGCCGCTCTTACAGGCTTGAAAATTGCCCAAACGACGTTGGTGGTCTCTGCTACAGAGACGAGGCTCAGTGATAGCGAGAGTCGCGAGGACGCGGAACAAATGAAACTTTGCCGCGTACGCGAAGGAAAAAAAAATCTTGACAGAGAACAATACCTTTCAGAAGAAAAATCTATTTTCTGTAAGTAACTCAGTGACGTGCTGTATGTTTAATTCCTCCAGCCTCGCGTTTTTTTCCCCCTAGAGCGTTATCTGTTTTTCCCGCCTTCTGTGTGTTATATCCAGCGGTTGAGCATAGCCCCTGCCCATCAATCGCTTCTTATCACTACAAAAACGCGACCCTATAACAGCATTTCCTTTGTCTCCACCGCAGTTCTCGTATTGATTCCTCTTAATGGGGCCTCCTTCACTAGTTAACGCTGCGCTTCATCCTTCCGGTGAGGACGCCTTTATCGTCGAACGTTAAAAATATGTAATAACGTTGTCCAATAATAATGAGGATATAGGTTTAGGCATCAGAGGTTTTTTAAGCTTGAAATGAAGTTTGTCCTGCATGTATATGTCAGTGCAGCGCAATTAGCCACGAAACTGAAGATGATAGGAGCAACGCTAAGGGGCATGAAACGAGCGTCTGGGAGCAGAAAAGAAATTCGAATGGAGAACTCTATAGTTCACAGTTTTTTCTAGGCACAAGGTTATTCGCCTCTGGCAATTACTGCGTATTCTTTGTCTTTCATCCGAGTTTAAGGGAATTCGTAGGCAGAATCAATAGCCGAATAATTCTGCCTTTGTTTGTTATAGAAGTGCGTCGTGCAGATTGCACCGTCGTCAGCAGATTATTTCCTTTTACCTGCAGCGCCACAGAAGGCGTTTGAAACTTTAAAGGAACGAACACGTAAACAACATTTTACACATACAGGGGGGTGAATATCAGGGCGGAAAAAAATGGTGGGGAGCACGTAGCGTGATCAAAAGGCCACGAATACGAGCTTAAAGCATTGTCTTTGGCCCCTTTTTGTCAAAATTCATCACGTGAAAATTCATGAGGAAGAGTCAAATGCACCAAATAATGGCATTTATTGGAAGCTGTTCCTGCGTTTCGGAGATTGCTTGGCTCCTTCCACAGGGGTGACTGTGTAAGACAAGAAACAACAGATATAGAAGGTGCCTTCTTCTTCCCCTTTTTCTTTGACTCGCATCTTGCCCTTGCTCGTTGGAGGCCATGGGCGTAGATGGTGGGAAGGGCTCCGAGGGATCAATTTTCTCAGAAATCATGAAAGAAATATAAAGCCAGAAAGAAGCACGGAAAACACACGGCCACATTCGCGCAGCTTAGTTAAAGGGAAAGGCTAAGCTTCGATGGCCAAATGCAGAGTCAGATGCACCTAATACAAGCAACCGCAAAAGACGTTTCGTTCATACGGCAGCATGTAGAAGAACGAGTTGGACACAGCCACCGTTTAGCTTGCATGATCACAATGCGGAGAAGATTTCAGCTCTAACAGGCAGAAGGGAAGACGTGCTACGGCGCCTTGGCTTTCCCAGAAGCCAGTGACGTGACCAGGCACTGCAAGTAGGCGGCCCCCCACACCAGCAAACTACGGGGAATAGATGACAGAGCGGGGCGCAGGATGACCACTGCCGCATGTATCGCCTTTTGCTTCCCGTAATATCGAGTTGGCCAGACGTTCGCCGCGCGGAGATATAGAGGGAGAAAATTTCCGGCAGTGTTTCCGCGCTGCTGGACACAACAGCAAGAGCGTGAAACCACCTGGCTGCTTCTGGGACCAGAAATAACTGGCGTACGCTTTCCCTGTGAGTGCGATTCCATGCGTTATTTGTGGTGGTTCTTCTCTTCCACTGGAAAGTAGGATGATGACTGCAGCTAGGTATCGTTGATAGAAGGAAATGAGCGTGTGCAGTTACACCATTAAAGGTAATTTCCTTTAACGGGGAGGTAAAAACATAGACGCGATGTATACATATTGCGCCATGTTATATCATGGGAGGCGACTTCGCGTATTGTCTCTAAAATAATTATTATAGGTACAAACATTACTGGCGGAATAATCAGTGACACCTTGTTAACTGGGAATTGAAAACAATAATCGGATAATTTAAAAATTTTTTGGTTGCTTATCTTTAAAAAAATGTCTAAAAATCAGAAAAATTCTGGGTATTTTTCTGGTTTATCCCACCTTATCGATTCCGCTTCTTCAACTTTTAAGAAGCCACCTATTTCGAACATATATTCAGAAAAAAATGTCTGTCTACCTGCGGAAACTTGATAATGAATGACTGACTAAAGGGTGGATTTTAACTAACCATGCTAAATCTAAAATGCGCATTCGGTGTATTTTAGACAAAAGGTAGTTTTAGAGCCTGAAATTTGAGATTTCTCTGTTGGTGTTCCCGTTCTCTACAAAAAAGTGTGGTTGATCCCTCTTTCATAGGAATCGGTAAAACTCGAAAGCGAAAGGTGCCTTCACAGGAGCCGTTGAATGTTAAAGGAACCTCCTTCATGTGCAAAGGGTTCGGGAGCCTGACGCCACCAGACGAAGTGACGCCAACATGCAAGAAACAAAATTATAACAGGTTTATTCTGCGACAACAAAGCCAAAAATGACATGCACAGAAACAGCAGCCTGAAACGCAACGGTCATGCGAACAGCGCCACTGCGTAGGGTGCCTCAATTCACGCGCGTCCCCGCACACGAAGGCGCTGGCATCGAGACGCCAACTGTCGACGCAGATTAGCGTCATGAGGCGCTCCTTCGCTTCGCCTCTCCTAGACGGCAGCACCATCTGAATGAGTCATAGGGAAGGACAGAAGGCGCATTTGTAGAGCTGCTCACGTCTCTGCTCAAAGCTCAGTCGGGAGAGCGTCACGCACGTCCTGTTGCGGCGAGAGGGCTCCAGAGGGAATGGGCTCGAATCCGGGCGCCATAGCGTCAATTACACTTTTTCTGGTGACGGCACATCCGTGACGGAGATGGCGTGAGTGAGATCTTGGTGTACCCGGGATAAAATACTTTCGTGTTAAAATAAGTTTTTATTTTCAAAGTACAGTTGGACAGAAACCTGACCGGACGGATACCGGTTAGTTAAGTTGATAGAATGACTGCACCCTACGTGATGGTCCTGCGTTCCAGTCTTGGTCAAAGACAAATTCTAAGACAACCACCTTAAGTCCCCATCCTGCAAAAGACTGCTTGTGTTGTTGTAGTTGCCTGCGCGGGAAAATGACCGCCGCTATAAAGAATAAATAAAAGAAAACAGAGATGTGATCCTATCGCACAGGTGGAACAAATGCTTTGTTGTTCTTTCTATCTTCGTGAGAGATAGCCACGTGGAGTTTGGCCAGAAATTGGAAGCTTTGAGGGGATAATCTGCTCACTTAACAAAATTAACAAAACTATAAATTGGAAACGTAAAATTTTTAGAATACTGCGTGCCACGTGATACCTGAACGTGGTGGCACGTGAGTGCAACAGTCCACAGGAGCCGCGCAGAATTCTGATTATGGGGAGAGGCTGGGGCGTGTGCCAGTCAGTTTGCTAACGTAATTCGCACCGTAAGACGAAGGAACGAAAGCGAAGAAAGTGACACAAACACTATGTAGCAGAAAACAAGCTGGTCGAAATAATTCGCGCCAAAACACAACGAAACAAAAGCAAAGGAAAAGATGCAAATACGATGACGCAATAACGAAGTTCTAAATAGTGATTGCCATGCTTTAGCCTTCAAAGCCCGTGAGCAGACTTAAATTCCCGAGAAAATGTTCTTCATCTCCGAACTTTTCCGGTAAGGATAGCCTTCCTTCATGCTGGTATGGCTGCATGTCAGGTAAATGTCAAGCATTCATATTCAGAAACAGACTCCGGCTTGGAGGCTTCCCCTAAATTCGTCGACTACGGGTACAGGTACAAAAATGCGTACAACATGAATTCTGGCTTCCAAACAAAGGGGATCCGCATAATTAGATAAGCACCTGTCGGAAATTACTGGTCTAACAGACCTAACCTCGCAGCAAATCTGTCCCTCACCTGTCATTATGTCTGCTCACTTTTGTCAGCATTGTTTAACAGATGAAAATAACCACTGAATGCTCTGAACGTGCCAGTAATGCCTGGATGCAGTACTCTAGGCAGAGTTTATTTCTGCAGGTAGACAAGCAGTGCGGTAAAATGCGGAGCGGGGGTCCGGATGCACGCTTACCGGGAGTGATCCATTACTCCGGCATGGCTACGGGAAAAGAAGAAGGAACGGGAAAACAAGCGAGGGTTTGATTCCGGCAGCAGCTGACAGACAAAGACAAAGGAAGACTTTTGTCCTCACGCAGGCCTCATGGGACTCGATGGTTGAGGACAGCGCCCCAGGCTCCTGTAGACTCATATAGGCAGTCGAAAGAACAGCGAGAGTCCCGGCCCCCTTTTGTTTCTGAGTGAACTCCGGTTCAATTTGACGGAAGTGACGACAGGTGAATGCGACGAAAGACCACACTACAACGGCAAACTTCGGGCCTTCCGTATTCTCGTGCCGACTGCATAACCACGAACAAAATGAACCATACCTGTATCAGCGCTTATCTCCAGCAGCCACTGGCACTCGATGTTCCCTGGCTTGTGCGAACAAGGGAAAATGTTAACATAACCGGGTACTCTGGACCCCCTCGTACAATCATGACCGGCCCAATTCACAGCTCTTGTTTCTGCAGGCTTCCAGCTGAAAATGTTTCCGGTACTATACGCGCCCAACACGCGGAGGGGAGTCCGGACTCTCTTTTTTTGTACAACTCGCCTAGTAACCGGCGCCGACTTTCTTATCTATGCCGTGCGCTCGGAAAATGGTCATTCAGGATAGCAGCATGACGCTTGTTGGGTGAAAAAAAGGAATCTTGTTTTATCCCCCGCCTGTGTCATTGCTGAGTTTTCCACAGATGGCATAGCACGGCGTTTGGTGCGTAGGGTCTGGGGCTGGGAGCGAATGTCCTTTGCGCACGAAGAACGTCGAATGAAGGTGCAACCAATGTAATCAGGGCAGAAACGTAACCTTTTAGGTTTCCATCATTTGTGCGCCAGGAAGTATCTTGAATTGGTAGATAACGTTTGTTATCGATAATATTTCTGGCGCTGCTGAGAGCCTCGCACATTTTAACGTGTGGCAATACAAGGTTTAAACAAGGGTCAACGGAATCGCCGGAAGACGTCCAGACACTGTTTATGCACAGACAGACATTTCGTCGGGTTGCGCAATATTAAGGCACTGTACCGCGTGCAACCAAGATTTGCGTGAAACCAACCGTTTATTACAATGAGCCATGTAACCCACGACGCAAATAACCTTTCTGGACAAGCCGTACGGTCTCCAATACAGAAAACATGAACGCACCGGCTTTGCGTCTCATGACAATAGCGGGGCCACCTAGACATAGCTCTGGATGAACTAAATGTGGTGTAGGCCCACAATTTCATTCCAATTTTTGCATTGAGTCGCATAGTTTGGCAAGTATAGTTCCACTCGGTTCTGCAAAAGAGAAAGAAAGGCAGAAACACCTCGATAAAAACCAGTCTGTTCTCGTAATCGCACCGAGTTTCTAGGCGGCTCACTCTCTGACTAGTGTACAGAAAAGACGTGTTTTCGACTAATTTTTGTGCCGACAATCAAGCACACTGATCAATAAAATTGGGGAACAGTATTGCAATCTACTATTTCCAGACATTTTTAGTTTGAATACTGTCAGTAATAGCCATGCTAGGAATAACCATGCTAGGAAGACTCTTAGGCATACAAACAGAACTCCCCCACCCGAGAAGAATCTGGCCACCTTGGTGTAGAAGTTGGCCGCCGCCTCCCATGGCTGACCAACTCAACTTTCGGCCCTGAGTCCCCTGCAGCTGTAGAGCACCTGTCAATGGTGGCTGTCAGAGCAGCGATACAGCAGAGGGCCTAAGAATCTCTGGGGCCGGTCAGGTCGCCTTTGGAACTTGACCCTGGCAACGTTCAACGCATGAACCCTGTATAGCGAGGGAAGCTTAGCTGTACTACTGGAGGATCTCTCGGACATTAAGTGGTATATTATAGGGTTAAGCGAAGTTAGGACAGAAGGCTTCGTGAAGTTGAGTAGCGGGCAAATTCTGTGCCACAGTGGACCCCAAGAGAAGAATGGGTTGCGATTTTCAATATACAGAGAAATAGCAGGAAAAGTGAAGGAGTTTTTTAGCATTAACGAGAGGATCATGGCTGCTGTGATCAAGCTAAACAAACGATGCAGTGTAAAGATAGTGCATGCCTATGCGCCGACAACCAGTTATGACCATGAAGGCGTGGACAGATTCTACGGGGACATCGAATAAACAATGAAGAAGGCGACAGCGCAGTTCACGATTGTGATGGGGACTTTAACACAATGTAGGAAAGAAGCAAATAGGAGAAAGGTTAATGGGACGCTTTGAAAAGTCAATGGCAACAGTAGGGGAGATACACTGGGCCGATTAGCAGCGTGAAATAACATGGGGATAATGAACACATTCTTCTATAAACGAAATAATACGAAATGGACAGGAAAAAGCCCCAATGGCACAACGAAAAAACGAAACTGACTTCATTTTAAGTGACAACCCAGGCATTGTGTAAGACGTAGAAGTGCTAACTAAGATTCGAGCAGCGATCGTAGGATGGTTAGACGCAAGGTAAGGCTGTGTCTCAAAAGAGAAAGAAGGAAACTCGTGAAAAGTAAGAAGCCAAACGTGGTGTCTGTCACAGCCAAGACGGAGGAGTTTAAAACAACTCTTAAAAACAAATTTGCGCTTCTAAACGAGAAGAACGAGGTTAGTGTATACAGGTTAAATGACAACCTAACGACGGCACTCACAGAATGAGCAGCAGCTGTGGGAGAAGCAACCTGAAGGGATTAAACTGAAAAACTAAGGAAACTTAGGAACAAATTGCCAAATGGAAGACCATGAAAGTGTCAAGTACGGTGGATCAGATTGAATTAGCCGAGCTTTCGAAACCGATCAACAAAAGTAAAACAAACAAAATTAGGGCGTATAACATGGCAGTGAGTGAGTAAATGTTTCGAATAGGGGGAAGCTTGAAAGAAACTAAGAGGAAGCTAGTCACCGGCAAAGACAGTATGCCCGCATTCAGAGACAAGCATTACGGATAACTTAAACGAGATAATAAAGGTAGCAGAACGATTCTACACCAGCGTGTATGCCAGCGATGTCAGACCAGGGGAAACCACTTTGTGTACAAGCTCAACTTGCGATGTCCCACTAGTAACTAAAGAGAAAGTAGGGAAGGTTCTCAAAGACATGAAAATAGACAAAAGGTTTCGTCTGGCGTAATGGGTCTGGCCTTTGCTTCACGTCCTGGCTATCTGTAAAAAATAAATACAACGAACTTCTTTCCACATGCGAATTAATGAAGTAGGTCGCTCAGAAGGCCCTCTTGCTCCCGCGGTAACGAAGATGGGTCGGGATGCAGTTCGTCACAGAAATAGTATAAAAGAGGGCCAAAAGTTCGAATTCTTGGCTATGTGGCAGCCATAGAAAAATGTCGCTATTTCTCAAAGTGTGCAGACCTCCAGATGTGCAGTCATTAAATCGGATAAACCAAGTACTCAGTTATAACGGAGACACGCACGAATCAAATACCCTGCTCTCAGTTTTTTAAACCTTCAAGCGTTTTTATTGAGAATGAAACACTGGTAAACTCTACATCACCAAGCATGTAATTTCGCATAAGAAAACGCTGACGTTCTGACCTTGGAAAATTTGTTCACTGAGGGAGCCCCTCTACGCGTCAGAAAGGGCTTGTTTCGTTTTATATGTGTTTTGTTCAGTTTAACCAACCTTAAAAAGGGCATATTAAAGCAAAAAATTCACGGGATTAGAAATGCACAGAATTTGGGTCTACGACCCCTCGATAGCGTAGAGAACTTTGCCGTGACAAAAGTGTTGCTGTTTGTGCAATGTTTCCAGGATACTGAGCATTTTAGAAAAAGAAAAGAACATTCCCGTGTCGACAAAACGCAGAATTCACTGGGAAATGTTGCTGGCAAGCACAACAAAGGAACAAGTTTGGTCAGACTGTCCCCATTATTATTCACCTCTTAATTGCATATTATGCCAGGGCTGCATTTGAGCGTGGCGAGCAGCTTCTCTTCGCTTCGTTGTGTTTGTATGAGACGACGTTTTGAATTATTAAATCATGCCGCTCCAATGTTTGCTCACGTAGAGGCATAACGTGAACCTTGACGAACCAGAGGCGTTGTCAAGTTCGCCATCCTAGAAGAGCCTTCTTTTTCTAGGATATTTTCTCTGCGTCAATGTCGGACATTATTTTTTACCGAATGAATGAAATCTAACAGCACGTGCTCCATTGAAGCGGAATCCAGTTAATTTCCGAATAATAGTTTGTTAACGTACGGCGCTGCGATAGGCGACTAAGTGCATACGGATTCTGGGCACCCATCCGGACGCCTTTGCCGGAGTCCCAGCCCCATGTAATTTAATTTGCGTTCGGATGGCCTACTGGGAGCTGCGCTGCTCTTGCAAACGTTAAACGTTTCTTTTTTTTTTTCATTTTTCTTAGCCAGCGATTCTGGAACGTTTGTTTCAACCGTAGGTCAGCGGGACGCCACGGAAGGCAGGCGTGCCGTGAAAATCGGCGGAGGTCCATTAGCAGCTGCTGCAATTTTTTAGAGTCCGGTATTGAACGAAACATGTTTCTGGCTATAAATGAGAATAGTGGCTATACCAGAAAATCTGCTGCCATGGAAATTCTTCAGTTAAAAGGAAACACAAACGGGACATACAAAAAATAAAGGGGAATATAAATATTACAGTTCAAGACATCTTCAAGACATTATCGATTCGCTCACTCGGAACCTCGCTGTTGCGGCACCGGGTGACAGCTGCATCGCTTCACCTTGATCTCCCAGTGACTACATGCAATGACTACACTGCAATGCACAAATATTTAACTTCATACACAACAATATGCCTGTAGCCTGCATACTATCACGCACGGTATACCTATACAACATTTTCCATTACGCGGGAATGTAATGTTGTAAACATATGAGCAATTATATACAAACTACACAAACTATTTTTGGAATTGGCATGCGCGAATAGCGGAAATTCGCATTAACTGTAGCTAGAACTAACTAGTAACCACTGGCTTTGCCGAACGGATGCTAACTTGTGAGCCATAGGGAACATGAAGTGAACTGCGCAGCCTTAAACAACCCACTTTATAATTCTTGAAGTCATTTACTGCTGCCCTTCCATAAAAGCCATAATTTTTGTACTTCATTGGAAACATCAAGTTGGTTTAAAAAATAGAAAGGAATAGTGCTGATACACCAGTTACCGCAGCAACGAGCCCATAAATTTCTCCTGGATATGTAGTAATGTACAAAAAATGAAGTGCCTATGTTCATCATTGAAACGTATTCTCTGAAGTGAGTCGAAAAAAAATTTAATTCCTTTACGCAGGTGTGAAATTTAGGCTTAAGTAGGTTATGGATAGCAATTTTAGGTAATGACCACTCTTTTCACAAACCACCTCCAAGTGCGCTCTTGAGCTTCTTTTTTTTTTGCTTTGAAGAGCGCAATTACAAGCAGGAACAAATGGTTGGGACACCGCTCTAGTTGTTCTACAACCAGACGTTGTTCCACGTGGGGCTTGTTTTGACGCCGTTGAATGTACTCTCTCTACCCAGGGTGTCACATCTCTCCGGTTCAACGAACAGACGTCGACTCCACCGTAACCCCAAAACAGAACGAAGGCTTGAAGTACTGTGCACTCGACAAAAAAAAAAAAATCGGGCTAGCGTTGTTCTGTTACTGATGCCTGAATTGACATAGCGTGTAGCCGACACGTGGGTTTTGGCCTTGAGCCAGGTTCATCCTGTTACCGTCGACCGCAGAGACAGAAGTGTGCTCGCCAATACGCAAGTGCTGCTGTCTGCCCCATCAACCCTAACTGAGCAAACAACTATTCGGGACACCCGAGCACGCTTCTTACGAAAAATTCTTCTCGTCCGTTACTCTTTTGGAAGTTTTAATTTTGGATTTGGTCTGCTATTCGAAGTCTGTTCCCACATTGTGTGTTTACGCTGGCTCGTCGCTAGACGGATAGACAGACAGGATAACTTTATTTCACCACAGCCGGGGTGATTGGGCCGGAGACGGCACCCCAGTCGCCTCGCCGAATGAGATTTTTTTATCCAGCAATCGAATAAACTGAAAAGATTATGATAGATATTCCCAGCTTGGTAAAGCACTGCTCTGTTGTTTTAAATTGTCGTGTAAGCGCCGTGAACGTTACCTGGTGTGCAATAAAAAGAGACTACTCCGCAAGTCGCACTCTATAAAATTGCTGACCCTAAAAGGAAATAATAACATCTTGAGCGCATATTTCAAAATTGTACAGACATTAGAGTATAAAGCAGTTACATTTTGCCTTACGTGTGCCGTGAAATCACCCTTAAGTATAACTAATTACGTCGTAACTACACATGCAAACACACAACCACCATGTGGAGGTCAGGCGGCAAGCCTGTGAAATCTTGGAATGCGTACTGCATGTATCCTCTCCCCCCCCATCTCCCCGCACTGCCTGTTCTCCCTTTATAACCTCCCCTTGGCCTTTACACCAATTTTGCTTTTCGGAATCTTTTACGACCCGATTACTAGGACCCGATTACTAGGACCCGATTACTAGAACCCGATTACTAGAACCCATTTGCTCCTTTCGTTCGCTTCAAAATACCGTTTAATTCTGGGCAAGTTGGTGTTGCATGGCCGATTAATAAAGCCCAAGAAAAAAGCTCACCGCCTCTCTCTCTCTCTCTCGCTCTCTCGAGCGGTGAACGCTTTTTTCCTAAGCGGTGCTTCAGTGAGCGTAACTAACCTCGTTTCGCCGTCCTGGGGTGTGTTGTCGCTGCCGTCGTTACCTCAGCTGGCGCACGCCTCCCGACGTCAGCGGGAACACGGAATCCTGCGTGCCGAGGAAGCCATGGAACGGCCGCTGCCCGAGATCTGTACTGCCCATTATTGCGCTTGCGTATTTATGTTGTGGGTACATAAGGTTCGCGTGCACGCATTTATTTCTATTCAATCGTACAATGCTTTGCGAATTTTTCGGTTTCCGTAAACTAGAAAGATGTTTTTAGGGCGAAAGCATTCGGTGCCCTGTTCTGCCATAAACCGCCGTTATGGCAACATTACTGCGAAGATTCGGGGCTTCTCGGTGCGCCTACTGGAAGAATCCCACCACAGCCGGTCGAAGGCCGAGAAATGATCCGGATATACAGGTTCAGTTACAAGGAAGACGCATTCCTCGAACAGAGTGTATGCGTATTCTCGGTCTCCGCATACAGGAAACGGGAACCAATACGGTCACAATACGGGCCCTGACAAACACGGCTACTCAAATTAGTAGGCTAATCGCAAGAATAGCCAACAGACACCATGGGCTCAAAGAGGGAAACATCCTACGTCTCGTGCATGCTTTCATTATAAGCAGAATTACCTACGTCACCCCGTACCTCAAGCTCACTCGAACAGAGAAAGAAAAAGTTGAGCGTATTATACGCAAAGCCATCAAGTTGGCAGTGGGCATCGAAATCTCAGCCTCTAACGAACGACTGATGGAGATGGGCATACACAACACCCTAGATGAACTCGTCGAAGCCCAGCGCACAGCACAGTACAACAGACTAGCCGCAAGCGCCACCGGAAGAGCCATCTTAGATCTTCTCAGCATCTACTTTCAGACCAACACGGAACAAAAATTTTGCTTGGGGACGAGTTACGCGCGCACCTCAGTGTGGCCCCTTTACCTAAAAATATGCATCCGGAGCATCATCGAGAGAGACGGCTGGCCCGAGCCACGCAAGACACGTGGAGTGCTTCACCACGCAGTTCGCCCCAACCTGCCGACATTAGGGCTGCAGTGACTTAGCCAACACTCTGGCTGCTGATGGCCCACGCTGCACTGCCTTGTGTATCATGTCAAAGTTCTGGGACTGACATCGTGTTACCCAGGCGTGTGCAACCATGGCCAGCCTGGGCGTGTTCGCTCACTCTATCGCCCGCGTCCAGTCGGACCATGATGCAATGAGAACAACGACATCATGGCGGCCGCCTTGGTGTTAATTTTGTCGAAGCCGAAACTGGAACGAATAAACAAGGCTCAAAATAATTATTTACCCTTCGGTCGACCATCTAATGTTCCAATCTATGATTCCTGGGCTGGTAGGCACCGTTTCTGCCGTTTCAACAAATGGGCAGTTGATTTTTAATAAGTCTTCCCGTCAGGAACTAGGTCACAGCTACATAATTGGTTTTCATACTACCAGGGTGGTCTGTGAGGAGACGCAGTCTGTCTGCTGGTAATTTCGCGTGTACCACAAAAAGACCCACTTTTGGAGGCAATCACCTGCTTTCCATGGGTACTCAGAAAGGATGTAAACCAAGGCTTGCCCTCCAGGCCCTGAACCAATATCGTAGGGGCCTGGTCCAAGCACTTTTTTTCTCCACTGGAAGCCCTCCTATGCACATGCCGCAGGAACAGGATTAAATTCTGTGTCAGCACAACTGAAAGTTGGGTAAGCTAATGATATATTTTTGAAAAACAAAATGTCCAAAATAGTGCGACGTTGAATGAGACCACACAGGACAACCCACTACGAGAAAAACAACACAGCGCATCGTCCTGTGTGTCGTTTTCTGCAAAAGCAAAAGTGGGCAATCTCTGCCGCATTGTTAATAACAAGGATAGTCCCAAACAAAGGAAGAACGAGCGCGATGTTAACCATGCGCAGCCTTCACTTCCTAGTACAATTGGCATGGTTTAGAGAATTTAGTTGTCATGCAAGCCCGTGTATGTGGGCCAGACAGGACGCTGTCTAAGCGCCCATCTCAGAGAGCAATTGTTTACGATAACTAATTCAACGGGCGCAAATCTTCCTGCGCATTATAAAAAGTGTGGGTGTCACCCTTTATAATAATGAGACTGTGGTGTTATACAGGCATAATTATCAGATTGTTAGGGAACTGGTTGAGGCCTTCTTTATATATGAGCATAGTAACAAGTGCGTCAGCTAATCGTCTATCACTCTACACGGGCAGGAGCACGAGCTAATCGGCACCATCTTTCTTTAATCCATTATTTGTTTTCGTGTATAAATTTCGTGTTTTTCAATAAAACGGCAGTTGCCAGCAAGTGCTTGCGTGTGTCCCTCTTGCGTGTACATGTTATTTGTGCGATTTCAAATTTTCAATGGCTTTATGCCCTGCCACATACTATTTGTCGGATACGCCGCTTCTTCCATTCACCTTCTATGTACACTTTACTGACAGTTGCTCCTGGTGCCTCATAAAATGCCCAAAATGCCGCGTAACCTTCACAGACCCTGAGGCGATCTGATTCTGCCGCCGTCATTTGGTCTATCCTTTCTCTCTTTTACTCCAATGTTTTTTGATTCACGGTTTCACGCTTTTTTTCCTTCTGCCGCAATATCCTTACGTTCTCTGCACAGAAGCGACGTTTCCCGTTCATCTCCCGCAACGCAACTTAACTGCCCGAACTATGCACAGTTTGCAGAACTTGCAGAACTTGTAGAGTTTGCAGTTCTGCGTATGCAGAACTTCGTATGCGTGCACACGAAATACTCGTGAGATTAACGCTTTCAAACACATGCATACTTACGTTCGAGGCACTGCACCTCACACATCCTGGACTGCGCTTCGGGGAGTACACGCCACCGGTTCGATCAAATTTGAGCAATGTTATGGGCTCCTACACAAAAGGAACAACAGTGAAACGCTTGAAGCTGCGGCTGGAGTGTCTGGGGACATAGCATCGTAATTTGAATTTAGCGTGTGCTGCATACTTGGACGAGACTGGGAAAAGACAAAACACAGGCACGTTGGCTATATGAAGCAGGTGTTGCTTTGCGCGCCAAAGTCTGGTTCGTCTTTTTACACTGTCACTGTTCCTCGCCCAAGTATGCAGAACACGCTAAATTTGAATTCAAGATTATAAAAAAATATTTAACGTCACAATTACTATCGGGAATGATGACAGCTAGGAGGCCGGCGCGGCCACGCAAACAAGAATTCACGCAGCTTTAGGTACACAGTAAAGTGGTATAAACACAAAAACTACAACAAACATACAATAACGATGTTACTTACCTTGCTGGGAAAATGAGCGCATAGATGTCCTCTCTTCCGCTCTTCCGTGTCTGTGCAAACGCCGGAGACCGGCATGGCTGATCTACGCTGAGCTAGGCTGCAAGACTCTTAAAATGCCGCAGTAGGTATGTAAGACCCCTAGTCGGATGGTGAGATCGCACCAATACTAGCATTCACGGTATATTCACGCATTTGCAGCTTCATTTGGTAGCAATCAACACAAACTGACACGCTGGATACTGAGCGCAAATCTTTCACTCAGGGAGGACCCAGTTAAATGCTGCGCCTTCTTCGGCGTTGTCCCTAGGCGCTCAAAAACAAGTCAAGTGACGTCACGTCTTGATCACGTGACCCAAGGATTTCTTCCCTCCTTCTAGCCGCTCCACTTGGCGGGCAACGTTTATAGAATCTATATTCTATGTGTAACGGGGACGGAAACGGAGAGCGACATGTTTGTCCGCTAGAACAAAGCTCGAGGCCTCCCAGGTTTTAACTCGCTATGGGCCGGACTCTTGTCGTTCGCTTGTAGGAAGAACAGCGTGAAATAAAGAAGGGTCGGCTTGAACAGAAGCTCGGATGGGCACGAGAACTACGCGTAGCAGCTGCCGACTCCGTTACCGCCCAGGTTCCAGCTCATCAAGTAGCTACAAATCCCTCCCGGATGAAGAGCAACTTGCCCGCTTGTTACGCCGACGTGATCCAATATTGTTGGTTCAGCGTGGAGAGCTTTCACAGCGACATTTTCGACGGTGTTTTTCACTTCTAAGCACGCGCACATAACCGGTTGCCGGTTTATGCGTGCACGGGTTCGGAGTAGAGGGAAACGTAGGGGCGTGTGCGCGCAGCGATGGGTTTCATGCCCTTTCTGATTACCTTTCTGGCTTCAAACGGCCCAGTATAACCTGTCGGGTGTCCTCAGTGGTCGAGCGCATTGGGTTGGTGTGTCACACAAACGACCCGGAATGAAAATGGACGGTTACATCTTTGTTCGCTTGAATAAAGATCGGGTCATTCCAAGTTTAATTCACGTAATTCTCTAGAAAGCATGCTCAATCGCAAATTGCGAACAAACTTTGTTTTTTGCGCACAGTGGACTGCGTCCGGCTTTGCAGATCATCCGTGTTCACAAAGTGTAAGGGCACTAATTTTTATTGTGTGGCAACAGCAACCGCGTACTTGCTTGCGTAATCAGGATACAGGAATGAGCAAAGAATGCGTTGAATTTTGCATCGATTCCAGGAAAGCGCCAATCGTGCGCTACCGAAAGACGCGCCGTCAGTACCGTCCAAGTACCTGCGATGTTCGTACATAATTCAGATAATAAGTTATGGCTACAGAGGGGAATAATAATCTGACAGAAGTCCGGCATCCTCGTTTCATTAATTATTGATGTATCAATGAAACAAAGCGAATGGTGAGACATAGCCACTGACAGCCCGGTGTTGGCCATGTTGCGTGAGCCACATTACTGAAACGGCTCATCAGACCGGGCAGTTTCTCATATTCTCACAGCGGAGCTGTTATAATTTATTTCCCAGGAGATCGACAAGTGCATAAACCAAGCGCGTAGACCAGGAAACAAGCGTCGATACTGCTAAAGATAAGTACCGCGCGCCCTCTCCTGTCCTCACCTGTGGACGTCAGGGCACGCTTCACTACTGCGGCGCACTCTTCGTCCTGCAGATACTATGCAGCCACGTCCACCTACAAACGACATAATACACTGTCTTAACACTGAAAATAGCCAATGTGTCTCTCTTTGCTGGTGACGACACGCAACGCATAGCTCCCCTCGTCAACCAGTCTCACAGAGTGGAATGAAGGCGTCCATTTTGATTTTAAAGCGAAGCTTTAGTGTCTACACTGATGCCGTTGCACGCCAATGCGCCCTCCAGGAAAGCCAACTTTCTCTGACGATCATTATGAATGATCTTTAGTTAAATGAAGGAAAAAAAAAACGCTTCCTGTGGCCGTAATCGAACCCGGGTCCCTAGCGTTACGAAAGCGGCGTCCGTCCGATGGCTGCGGTTCGACACGGCCGAAGCGAACGCTAAGAAGCAGGTACCGATTCGCGCCGTACACCCCAAACCTAGACATTATGCCTGTACGGAGCGGGCACCCGAGAGTTCCTGTGGGTATTCTAGGAAAGTGGGGCTACCCTCCAGAGTTGCACATACTCGCAATGTGGAGGTGCCCAACCAAATAATCCATAACGAGAAAGCTTCCCGTTCAGCCATCGTCGCCGTTAGACGGAGCGGTGCATGATTTTTTGTTTCGCTAATACTAGGCCGCGAGGAGTTAACAAGACCTGTTTAATCCAACCGAACGTCATTATTGGCGTCTCTCGAGCCTAGAGGGCGAGCCAGCGTCTTTTTTTTTTGAGGTTGGCGCGGCTGGAGCAACATTTTTATGCTGTGATTCCGTCTATCCTCTCTCGAGCGCCGTCTCTAATCCCTTTTTTTTTGTTTTCGCAGCAACCAGACGGACGTGTATTTTTAATGATACTACTTTGGCTTATGCACTGACGTTTCGCCTCAAATAGGCCGAGGGTAATTTTGCTTTGCGCTGAACAGTGTTGAGATGCAGGCGCAACGCCACCGGTTTTAGTAGTTGGGAAAGGTCTTCATATATAATTCATGTTCACTCTGCTTGTTACGCAAAAATGCTTGGGCCACGCGCGCTCTGAACAGGCAATACCAAAAAATCATCGATAAAGCCTACCGCTGCTTGCAACGATGAGCTTCGCTGGTATAAAATGCAGGGTTGGGGATTTTCATAGGCGCGTCTATAGCAGCAGCGTTGCCAAGAGATTCGAGGGGTTCATTTTCCCGTAAACAGGACCGCCTAGCTCCACAGCTAGAGCTATTTAAACGTCTGCACTATATTTACCTTTGTTTGCGACGCTGCTGACAAAATCACCTTGCCACTGATTTTTAGGTCCCGAGTGTATAGTGAATCACACCAGTTTTCTATCGTGTATCTTGAAATTCATATATGTGTGTAGCTACAGCTCCTAAAAACCGTGTTTTGTAGCACATGACAAAAAAAAAAGAATGGTAGCATTCTGTAAGAACACTATTACAGGCATTCCGCGGGGCGCAGTGTACGGGTCATGAGCACCTGTGGAGTCAAGGAGCAGTTTTATAGAGATCAACGTTCATCCGGCCGGATGGCTTGGCTCGTTTCCACAGGCCAATGCTGTCTTTTGTATTCCTATACTGGCGATATGTAATAATCGACAGAAAAGAAAAGCAACTCTTTATATGGTAGTGGACGGGAAAGGTGTGTATAGGAGGGTAAAAATTTTAAAAGTAATAATCAGTTGTATAAATTTTCAGCTTTACGCACTGAGAGGGCTGGTATAAATCTTTCAGTTACTTTATATATACGACAGACAGAGCTTCTTTCAGCGCAAGCGAACGAATAAACATTTCTACCCGTCGTTTGTTTTAGGCATCTAAAATCCATTTTAGTTCAATTTCCTGCTCCTCAGTATGCGCCTTGGCAGTCTGTGCATTCTCCAAAATTTCTTACTTGGCCGCGTGTGTGAATCCTAAAATCAAGAAATGCTTACTTCATTCCTAAATCCCCATTTCTTTACACCACAGTAGGTCGCGTGTATGTGGCAGGTACTATGAATGAACTCCATTTTTATGGCTGATTCGTAGTGCCTTATATCCTTTCCTAAAGATTTTTTTTTGCGATTTTCTTGTTCTTGGTAGTTTAAGCATTTCTTCGTAAGCCTTGCAAAAGCCTTGCCCGGCGCACGAAACTGCTCGCAGAATGCTCGAACAGTCCACACGGATGCTCGGTTTCTAAACCGAATTCTGCAAAGCGATTTGCACCGATTACTTCTTTGTCCTTTCCGGAAACATCCCTTGTACGCTGAAATATGCGCGTGGTGGAAAAGGGGGGGGGGGGGAGGAACGGAGGAACAAGTGTCTGGAGAATTCTACCACTCGCATTATGCTTCCGATATGCTCTTCAAGTTTTGCATGCTCAAAGTAACAGAGTGCCACGTGGGAAGATGTAGAACCAGACATAGACAAGCAATTCTACCATGCGGGCATAGCAACTTTTCGAAACAACTGGTCAACTTTTATTCTTTGCTTCCGAATGCGCAGAACCCACATCAGATATACGAGCTCGCGCGTCGAGGACTTTTCTAGTTCTTTCGGTATTCGAGGGTGGGGAACAGCCCGACATAATTTTTTTTTGCGCTTTCATTGGTCTTTTCCGCGCAAGCGCTATTCCCCAAGAATACTATTCAGTCCTTATTATTTCACACACCCCATGCTGAAATATTTGGTTTGTTCTTACGCTTGCCTTTGACCTACTTTTTTTTGTTAAAAATTGCACGCACTGCTGTTACGCGTTTGAAAAATTAAATAAATCTTATACACTCATAGCCATTATTTCGACAAAAAAAATTGTTTAATTTGTAGAAGACATAAATGTCCCAATATGAATGGGGGAAAACCAGACCGTGAAACACGCCGCTTCGCTGATCAGTAAGGACCTTCTTGTTTCAATGGCGGAGCTGTTGTAGATCGATCATCTTGAAAGTCTGCTATAGGGGGTGCGCAACGAAGGGGTAGTAGCTGGTTGCCAGACCCGCTAGCGACCGTCGCATAAACCGGTTTCCAGACCCACCGATAGAGGGCGCAGTGGTCTTATCGGAGGGAGAGGACAGGGAGACCCCGTGCCGATTCCTTCACAAGAACCGTAGAATTTGAGCGACAAGCGTTCTCTCGTTCTGGGGCGACCGTCCGTTGATATTCGGGCCGACAAAGTAGAACCATAGCTCCCCAGTTTCAGCACATTCCACACTGAGCGGGAGTGGACCCAATTTTTTTGTCATCAATTTAGAATTTGTATCGTGTTATCAGAGACTGGCTTTTTCTTGCTTGTTAGATTTGCTCAGCCATGCGGGGCGGTGTTCCTCCTTTCCGCCCTAAGATAGTTTCGTGATATTGTTCCGTTTGTTTCGGCTGCTCGCATTTGCCCCAAAACTGACTGAAGACGCAAGCTCGGCCAGTCTTACTGTTAATGTGACTTAAAAAGAAGAATCGCCTGTGCGCAGTTTGTTGGGACCTCAAATACTGGTTACACGGTTCTCCAAGAACAATAAATTCTGCGCACACGTTTGCACAGGAGTTCTTTCCTTGCGTTTTTCTTCGTAAGGTGACCAAAGAAAGGAGCACAGTGTTTATAACGAAAACCCAACGACTTTTAAAGGCGAAACTTTGTACCATACCTGCCAAGGGTTCTGTCGCGACCATTGGCGTCAACAAAAGCTCCCCGCGAACAAATAAAATAAATTACTGGCACCGCCAGGAATCGAACCTGGACCGAATAGAGAAACGGAGCAGGAGCCCGTTGTATTACCAATTCAGCCACGAGCCCACGCAGAGACGGGGAAGGCAGACGGTGTACTCACCGAGTACAGCTACGGTACCCCCTGCGTTTTCGCTGAATGCCACGTGATAGCGTTACGCGACCTCTCGCTCCACTGTGCGCTCCACCCACGGCACAAGCAGCTGCGCTCCTTGCACATGCGCTAGGAGTTAGCAAACAGTAAACGAAGCTCACACCAACGCATGACATCTCACTTCTCCGCCTCGGCCGCCGATCTATGGATTACTTCCACTTCGGATGTGCAGTACACAGCTGAACGATCGATTCGTACGAAACAATCCAGAAACAGTTTCAGTTGTGTTCTTCGTAGTCGCAGTCGCTTGGCGAAAGCGCAAAACCAGTAGTTCGTCCATTTCGTCTTCGAAGAGTTTGGACTCGTGTGCAACCCCGACACCAAACAACCGTCTACCACTCGTGGAAAGCGCAATGACTTAACGTTCATGAAGAATATAACTGCGGTGAAAACGCAAAGTGTGAGTCTATATCACACCCATCATAAGACCGCTCTGAATGTCGTGCTGAAGTGAAATAATCAAGAATGTGTTACAGGTACAGTGTAACGTGTGATTAACGCAAGCGGGCCACCGCCACCCGTGGTAGGTGGTGTATAAAGCTTCGCTTTCCATTCACCTCCACAAAGTGGATTGGCTCACACTTTTTTTTTTCTGAAATTGTATT
Source organism: Haemaphysalis longicornis (assembly GCA_013339765.2). Classification (NCBI taxonomy): domain Eukaryota; kingdom Metazoa; phylum Arthropoda; class Arachnida; order Ixodida; family Ixodidae; genus Haemaphysalis; species Haemaphysalis longicornis. The sequence goes on from CM023449.1 coordinate 235,582,440, forward strand.
TTCTGCAGCGCCTTTCGCCAAGTCAGAATGTTAAGGTAAAATGAGAGAGAAGAGTATGATTAAGCTAAAAAGATCAAACTTGAACCTTAGGCACTATGGAAATGTTGAAAAAGCGGGCTGTAGTGTTTCTGAGAAAACGTTTCTCCGTTTTAGGAAAAAAAAAAAAAACTTTTTTTACGTGCTATCCGTCTTCGAGCTTTCGTGCTCGAGCCAAGCATGGCCGAAGAAACGTTAGCGAATAAGTTTTTGTTTCACGGCACCGTGAAGGTAGTGAATTCCATTTACTCGAATCCTAAATTTGCTTAGGTTATTTGTGACTATCGCTTGAGATTTATGCATTTTGGACCGGATTCGAAAGCTGCAGCGTCATCTGTTAAAGTTTGTGGAAGCAAACGGGGCAACAAGCTCGTGCAGCTTAATACAATGTTTTGCTGGGCGAGTAAATTTGTTGGCTTAAAATAAAAATAGAGTGCGATAAGGACGGGGGTGAAGAATACACGTAGACAGGAAGTGCGCTCACTACCAACTACTCGGGTCGATACTAAACGCACTAGTTCTGCCTACGTGTCTTCTTTGTTTTCCCTTTTTCGTACTCTATTTTTATTTTAACCTCATGCAAGTACCCTTCGCTGAATAAATCGCAGATCAGTAAAACATTTTTCCTTAAACCAGACAAGGAGCATGTAGCGATGACGTAAGATAAGAATATCGTGCACATTTTGCCAAAGCATTTTTACAAACAGTATTGGAATGGAAACGTTGAACAAGGTAATGCGGCGTATGCTGTCCTCCAGCGAGCCCCACTATCAAGCGACAGGAGAAAAGTCGCCAGCGATTAGTTGGAAACGTACCTTCCAATCTCCGGCCACTCATGGAGACCCTTTAGTAGAAGCGCACGTTGTCGGTATGGCCATTATTTCTTATACCTTGCTTTTGCCCAGCGGTCCTTACTCTCCTTATTTGTCATAATGTTCGTCGCTGCCAAGGCAATCACTCGACCACGGTGGGCATTTATATCGTCATCAATCGATTCCCCCTTCTCCTCTGTTTATCTCCAGCATTTCTCGATCATTTGACGTGGCTTCACTTTTGCCCGAACATAACTTATATGGCAACGAAAATGAAAACCAGGAAAATAGAATTATGACGTTTGAGCGGCTAAATTAAAACGGTTCGCAACTCTGGTAGCGTACCGCGTGCCTGCACATGGGGCTAAAGAGACAGGCGCACAATGCGAGAGCTTGCTTGAGGACGAAGGCTGGAACCGGGCTCCCCGCTGCCTGGATGAACAAAGCTGTCCCCCAAACCTGCCGGGGAAATCGTGTCTCATTCGCAGGCGGGCACCTCGTTCCCCAGTGGGCCGACCACGCACGCACCGTGTGACGTCAACACGGCGGGCAGCTAGCTGCGTCCTCATGGTCCCACGAGTAAAAAAAGTCCCCCCTTCCTATATCACAGGAGCAGGCTGTTGGTGAAGCGATCTAATTTACGGCTGACTCACGCCGCAGTGCTGTGGCCGTGTCTTCCCGTCCTCGCGTTGGCGGCGAGCATAATTGGATGCTGCGGCCGAACGGACAGACAGGGGGTGCTGGCGGCGTCTGCGGATCCCCATAAAAGCTTAGTTGGCGTCACATGAACGATCCAAGAGATTCCAAAGCCATAGCGAAATGGGAGCGCAAGACTTAGATTCGAAGACGAAAGGGAAAGTGCTGCGTGTGAATAGAATAGCCTCTACACCTGCAGTCGCAACGGCCCGATGGTCTTCCCACTTTGTTACCATAAAGGAGCGTGCATTTGGAAGCCAACAGACACTAATTCTTGGAAGGCCGCCTCGGTGGCCAGGGTATTTTTTGCGAAGCGAAGGAACTACAGGGGATGTGCAGCAGGCTCAATATATTAATGACGTCAGTGAGCCAACCGTGGTGGCCCTGATTAGTTGCGCCGTCATTGTGTCCAACGGAGCGCAAAGCAGCGGAACAGCGCGTTGAAGCTGGCGTCGTCCTTACACGTTCAGTAGATTCTCGGCGTGAAGGAGCTTGTTACACGCGTGGGTGGTGTTCGAAACGCAAGAAGCGACTACAGGGCAGTTTAGAAACGTGATGCGACATAACCTTCGGCAATAACTTTGCCCATCTGCGTTGCGGTGTTTCGTGCTCGCGCGTGACACCAGTCTCAACCTTAAGCCCCCTCCCTTTGCATTAGAGTGGGAGATAGAGTGGGATAGACTGCCCCATGCGAGGGTACCAATTCTCATTTCTTATGCACTTCCACTTTCTCACAAGAGCTTCATGCAACTGGAAGGAGAGATGGACAGTTGGGAATGGTTCACGTGGTGGTATAAGCCAAACATGAGACTGAGAATGGGTACATGACGGGCACTTCCCTTGGTTGCTTTTGCGGTCAGTTCGGAATTTGGCTCTTTTACTGCAAAATATACAATAAAGCGCGCCAATCCACTCTGTGAAGGTGGTTGGGAAGCGAAGCTGTGAGCGACACCCACAGCTATTACCTATGCGACGTCACTTGAATTCACACACGTGGCTCCAGAAAGCCTGAAACGAGAGACAAGTAAAATGCACTTAACCACACCCTTTATTACTTCAAAAAGATATTCGTTGCTAAGGATAAATCGATGCATGATTCATGAACGGTGTTTGGTTGAGTTGAGCACATGAGAGGAAACTCTTTTTTTATAAAAAAGGGAGTTCAAACCCGGTGTTAGGCGATCTTACTTCTCCGCCATTTCTGCCGCCGCCCACTGAGGCGAAGAGATCGGCGGCAGAGACGGTGAAGTGAGATGCCATGCGTTGGTGTGAGCTTACTTTAATTTTTATGCCTAATAGCGCATGCACAACGCGCGCACACGGCCGCTACATCTGCCGTGGGTGGAGCGCACAGCGGCGCGAGAGGTCACGTGACGCTATCACGTGGCATTCAGTTACAACGCAGGGGGTAAACACGCAGATGTGCTCGGTGAATGCGCCATGTGACTCCCCTGTCTCCAGGTGGGCTCGTAGCTCAGACGGTAAGACAACTGGATCACGCTCCGGTTCTCTGTTCACCACAGGTTCGATTCCTGGCGGTACCAGTAACTTCGTTTATTTGCTTGCGCGAGTTTTGTGTTTACACCAACGGTCACCCTCGAAGCCTTGGGGGATAGAGGTACAAATCCTGGCTTTAAAACAAGTTTGAATGCACTGAGCCGGTTCCCCTTATTCACCAATTGGTTTATGTCTGAATTCATCGTAGTTTAATTATTCTTGGGCTTTCCTAGTTTTAGGATATCCTTTTTTTCTAAACAGTTAGCTTTACAGATATCTGCTCGCAAGTGCAAGTGCCACTGTAACAGGTTAAACGCCGTGGCGAAACCGCCGTGAAGGTCGCAAATGAGCAAGGGCACACAAATCGTCTACGCTGGTCATAATCGTGACATTTTTCCCAGTACACGAACCACACCGTAAAATAGTGGAAATCGAGCAAGCGAACTGAGCCTTGAAGAAACAAAAGGCAACCACGTATTTCAAATTCATTCCGTTAAGTGAGCTTTAGCGCATCCGTCTTAACGAAACTGCAAACGTATGTATAGCATCTAAGACATATCTATAGCATCTTGTGGTTCTAACAACAAGCACTCAGCTTAACGGGCTCCAGTTTAAGAAATTTATATTAACTGATATCTTTCCAATACCACAATAATTGCGCTTCCTTCAAAAAATAACAGAACTTTTCCACTCCAGCACATGGGAGTCATCCCAGAGGACGTTCCTGGTGAAGGCGAAAAGCAGAAACGCCCGTGTGTACGAGATTTCGGCGCACGTTAAAGATCCCCAGGGGGTCAAAATTAATCCGGACCCCTCCACTACGGCGCGCCTCATCGCTTGTGTTGCGTCGCCGCGTTAAACCCTTGTTGCGACCGAGTGGGGGCACCCGATCTGAGCTCCGTGGCCTCCGACATACGAGTGGTAGCCTGTATGATGCGAGCGGCCAGCCGCTGTTGCAGCCGTGAAGAAGTCCAGAAGTCGTAGGCTAACGTAACTGTTTACTTCATAGCGAGAGGTGAGCCGAAGCCAAAGAACAATGCCCCGACGGGCGAGGTTACAATACAGGACTCGATCAGAGCGACAGCATCGATTCGCTGCTCAAACAGGAATGGTTTACAACGCTTGCGGGGGTCTATTTATACCCAAAAGCGGTAACGGTCAACACGCCAAGTATTAACACGCCACGAACGTCACAGACAGACACAACGCTCTTTCCAGAGTTCGTAGCGTCGGTGCACGTTGAGTCCGAGAAAGGGGAGAGAGGAGATCTCCGCTGAGTTAGCGGGGCCTCTGTGTCGTTGAAGAGCGTTGAGACGAGCCTTGCCGGCAGCCACCGAAGTTTCGAAATGCGCCGAAAGCGAAGCGTCTGAGCCGGGCTTGTCGAAACTTGTCACCGACATGGTGGCGCCTGTTTTCAAAGGCGCACGCAGTGGCTTCACCACACAGCCGAGGAGTGATGCGCGAAAGTACGGCGGCGCTGGCCGATTCGTAACAGCTTCTTCGCCGGGGGTCCGAGATCCCGATGGATAAGGGTCTTCAACCGTTGTCCGAGGGATGCTGTCGAAGTGAAGTGCTCGGCAGACGCTCGACGCCAGGCCTGGGCTGTACGACACCGTGCTGGAGCTTCACCGGGCCGCTCACGGGACGAGTAGTGGCTCCCCAAGAACATCTGTGGCTTGGTCAGGCAAGCAAGAGAACAACACAGGAAGACAAAACCGCATCGCCGGCAAGTGCGAAGACAAATCCACACTGAAGATCTACCAGGCTTTTAGTTGCGATAAATTACACTAATAACTAACTACACTAGTTAAATTTTAGCCCAGCAGTACTTTAGACAAGTGCACAAATTTGAAAGCTGACATTTCGCGTGATTGGAAATGTTCCACACACAAAAAAAACGTAATCGTAAAGGGCGAAACCTGCGTCAGGAAAAACAATGAACTTGAGAAAGTCAGGCCTCTACAGGCCACTTCTCGCGCAGAGAGCTGCAATTTGTGCTCTCGTCAATGCCCTGAGCTTTCCCCCTTCTGTACCGCACTTTAGGTGCACCCGTTCTCTGAACGCTGCTGCGACCGCGTGAAATGACACCGGTCGTCTTGTTCGACAAAGGTCGAGCGCGAGGAGGAGCGAGCGGGATTTTCCACCGTTCATACGTTAGGCGCGCACTCCTTGGAGGCGGCGTTCCCTTGGCGCGATGCGAGCTCACGGCTTTGCCCCTCGGCGTGCCCGCACTGAAACACGCGCCGCAAGTACCCGCGGAAGTTTTTGCTATCTCCTCGTTGCTCACCTTTTTACGAACGCGTTCGACAAGCAAACGCCGGAACGCGTTTAGGTTCTCTCTTCTAGGCTGGTCGGTTTCCGACTTCGGCTCAGCCATAGGCGACACCGGATTCTCAACTAGCTCAGCCGATGTTGGCCTATCATCGGGAGCTTCAGCTGGGAGTGACACGGGCACGACGAGCTCTTTAGGCACATTGTAGTTCCCAACAGTCACTACCTCGTCGTCCTTCGCGCTTTCAGCGACAGCCTCGGCACGCGAAGACCGAAGCATGTTCCCGTTCTCCTTCCTCACTGCCAGAACTACACTACATCCAGGCTGCCCTGTCTCAAAAGACGGCTCAGTTGCCCGCGTCACCGGAATCTACGAGCTCGGCTGGCCGTTGCTCGAGGTTGGTTACCCGAGCTGGTGGCGGGACGGAATCGGCTTGCTCAGTGGCGAGATCGTCATTTCTCCCAACTGAACCGTGCAAACCGTTCGCTGCCTCGGCTGCAGGCTTTCCCACCACGTCGCTCGTTTCCGCACTACCGTCCGAAGGAACAACTTCCGTTTCAGCGGAGTCGTGCGGACTCTCGGTAACCTCATGGTTTACGCACTACCGCGGAATGCTGTTAACCCGCGAACTGCGCGCGTTCGGGTCGACAGCCGTTTTCAAGGCCTCCCGTGATCTAGCGCACTTCGAACATGGCGACGAAACATCTCCGCTCACCGAAGGCGTAGGGGCCTTACACACAGTGTACGTACGCTGCTCTCTGTCGTCAGCCTCCGGAAATGCCCAATCATCGCTTTCTGTCTGAGTTTCGCCATTCCTCACAGAGGTGGCGACCCTATCGTTACTCGAGCTCTTCGCAGCGAACCCAGCTGGTTCTTTCCTCGGCAGTTTCTCGAAATTGTACCCCTTGTCGCTTAATAGCTGAACCGACCTGTTCGAGAATAGGTACTTGTACTCCGGAAGAAGTTGAGGGGATACTGCTGCCTGCGTCACAAGTTCACCTAACGGACCTCCGATGCTGACCTTAGCAATCGGCAGGCGCACGTTTCGAGCTCCTACCGTTGGCTTCTTCACCCAAACACACTGCCCCGTTAGCTGATCCGGTTCAACGTACGAAGGGTGGACCATGTCTACCGTCGCCGCGGAGTCGCGAAGAACTCGGCACGGTTTACCGTTGACGACAAGCTCACGTACGTACGGCTCCAGAAACTGCCTGCTGTCCTCACTCTGATCTAGTACGTCAAAGACGACTTTTGCTTTGCTACAACTGGCAGCGAAATGTCCCGTCTCGCCGCAGTTGTAACACCCTACAATCAATCAATCCCAGAGGACGGATCTGATGTTCGTGCACATTAGTGTATGCACGGTAACTCCGGCGCGGTCGTGTCACTCCCTAGAGAGATCGTAAGGGAAGCAGCCGAGAAAGAGGGCAGGCGAGGGCGAGGCAAGCGATGTATGAACATTGGAACACACCCTGATACGGAAAGGCAGCACGGTGTAGGCGGCGTCCAATGGAAAAGTGTCGCACCCTGTTCAGCGCAGCTCAACCTGCGTGATTCTGGCATGTCTCGATTTTTTAAATCGCGAAGCCATATATATGCCCCCCCCTCCCAAAGTTTTCATTCCTTCCTTCATGCTGTGGGCGGGATGGTGCAACCAGAAGTGCCTGCTATCGAGGCTGCATGCGAGATCAGCTGGTAATAAGCATGCAGTGCGGGTTCGAGGCTGCGGAAAAACGAAAGGCGGTGATTTTTTTCGTGGTTCCAGTATGTTGCCTTGAATATACCAGAATAATATAGACACTTTAGTTCCGGTTGCTTTTGACTCGCGATTGAAAGAAAAAGTCAGGCAAATCTAACGGGACTGGTTTCAAACGTCCCAAATTTTGTTCGATGTTATTGAGACTATGGAGCGGAGCACGTGACGGTGTCATGGCAGAGTCCGGATATTCAGGCCGCAAGAAAATATGTCAGGCACTGTAAATATATTACCAATAAATGCAAAATTATATTAAGTAGGAAGTAATCACAGGCACTGGCGACGGTAGAACGAGCCCCCAAATACATACTGATTTCAGAAATGGGTTAGACAAGGGGATAATGGCAGTACGCTTGATCTTTGCCTTAACAGAGCGATTCCCTGCCTCTTTCCACACTGCTACTGACCAACTAGAACGCACATCCAGCACGGCGGCGACCACACAAACAGCGGCAAAACGAGTATGACGGAGCGGAAGGGCTTCGCCCTAATGTCTACATCGTGGAGCCGACGGTGATCCATCAGAGCGTGTTCCGCTCGCTTGCTTCTCGGGTCCAGCGAAGGGTTTCGAGTGCGTGAGGGTCGAGGCAGGTCGTGGATATCGCTGCTGGCGGGCGGCCGTCTGTCGGGCTCCCGTACGTCCAGTAGACACTGGGGCAGTGGGAGCAATAGTGGGCCTTGCGCCAGTCGGGGTGCCAGTGAACCTAAGGCGGCCCAGGAGGAGACGAAGGGATGAGAACAGGCCTGCCTACTGGCTGTCAGCCACTGATTTGCAGTGCTGGCGAAGCTGCCATGAGGACCTTACTTCGACAATCTTGCTTTCCTACGGTGGACTCAAGCTCACTTTGTTTTGTGCAAGAAGGTTAAGTAGGAGTCGACGACGATGAGTGGAAAAGAATAAAAACAGGTGCATTTAATTAGCATACATGTGTCTCCTGTGCCGTAATGACGATTTTCACATTGGTGGTACGAAACAGCACAATCGTCCTGTTCGCTGCTTTTGCTTATAATCAGAGTCGTTGGTTAGTATGGCCTGGTAGATATGTATGTATGACCTGGTGTTAAAGGTCTTGCGGCCAGAACCTGTCGATGTAGGCAGCGTGGTTGAGAAGCTTCTGAAGAGGGGGGGGGGGGGAGGTTGAGATGTATCCGAGTGGATGGCGAGGGGTTAGGCATAGAGCTGATTAATTTGTGATAAGACAAATAGCAAATTGAAGTTGCAGTAATCCTAACAAAGGTTTTTCCTGAAAGCTCACATTGATAGAATAAGAACGCTAATGCTCTCCCGAGCACGTACTTAAGAAGGACATGACGTCTGCAGCTGTTCATACTAAGAAGTCCAGCGGCCATTTTGCGAACGCACCAAAAACATAGAATTGTATAGGTGGTTAAACTGGCAGAACTGAGGAGGAGGTTACGGCGCATAAGGCGTGTGTGCGACACGCTAAACGAATCTCACTGGAGCCACAGCTAACTCCGCCTGCTTTGATCGTGGTTCGAATGTACCACCAGGTGTATCCACCCCGCTTTGTACGTTTGTCTTTCAAGCAGTAGGTTCTCTATTACTTTCAACGTGTATATGTGGGTTGCTTTCACGTTATTTTCAAAGCGAACCTTTCTATGCCTCACTGATAGCGTTCGATGGCAGGCCAAAACGCACTGCAGGAAAGCCAACTTTGTCCACTGTATTTCACGAAACGATGATGAAGATTAAGTGAAAGCACGTCAAGCGCCTCATGAAAGAAACGCTTCCCGTGGTGGGATTCAAACCTGGTACCTACCTTGCTTTATGAAGCCGACGTCTATTCGATTGCTCCGGTGGCTCAGTGCCTAAGGCGCTGCGCTGCTGAGCACAAGAACGCGGGATCGTTTCCCGGCTGCGGCGGCCGCTTTTCTGACGGAGGCGAGAAGCAAAAACGGCCATGTGTACGGGATTTCGGCACCGTTTAGGATCCGCAAGTGGTCAGACTTCATCCGGAGCCCTCCACTACGGTGCGCCTCATAACACGTGCATTTTAAGCGCGTTAAAACCCCATAGCCTTCATAATTACGAGAAAGCATTTGACTCGGTCGAAACCCTAGCAGTCATTCAGGCATTACGGAACCAGGGGGTAGATGAGCATTATGTAAGAATACTAGAGGATATCTACAATGGGTCCACAGCTACGATCATCCTCCATAGGAAGAGCAGTAAAATACCTATAAGGAAGGGTGTCAGACAAGGAGACACAATCTCTCCAATGTTATTCACAGCATGCTTACCAGAAGTATTCAGAACATTGGATTGGGAACAGGTGAGAGTAAGGGTTAATGGAGAATACCTCAGTAACCTCAGATTTGCTGATGTCGTTGCCTTGCTAAGTAACTCGGGGGACGAATTGCAAAGCATGCTTTCCGCACTGGGCGAACAGAGTAGAACCGTGGGCCTGAAATTTAATATACAGAAAACTAAAGTAATGATCAATATCCTCGGGACAGCACAGCAGTTTGAGATAGGTGGCGAGGCAGTGGAAGTGGTAAGCGAATATATCTACTTAGGCCAAGTTGTGACCCCAGATCCCAAACACGAGGCAGAGATAATTAGAAGGATAAGAATGGGGTGGGGTGGGTGCATATGGCAGACATTCTCAGATAATGAATAGCAGCCTACCATTGTCGCTGAAGAAGAAAGTGTATGTCAGCTGCATCTTACGGTACTCCACCTACGGGGCAAGAAACTTGAGAGGCTCACTAAGAGGGTTCAACTAAATTGAGAACGGCTCAGCGGGCAATGGAGGCGGAAAATGATAGGTGTAACATTATAGGACAAAAAGAGAGCGGAGTGGTCAGGGAGCAAACTGGTGTTAAAGACATATTAGTAGAAATTAAGAAAGAAGAAATGGAGCTGGGCAGGGCATGTAATGCGAAGGCAAGATAACCGCTGGTCATTAAGGGTAACAGAGTGGATCCCAAGAGAAGGCAAGCGTTGCAGGGGGCGGCAGAAAGTAGATGGGCAGATGAGATCATAGAGTTTGCGGGGATAAATTGGTCACATGTTGGCACAGGACCGAGGATAATTGGAGAATAATGGGAGAGGCATTTGCCTGCAGTGGGCGTAGGTAGGCTGATGATGATGATGATGATGAAAACCCCACACAATCAATCAATCAATCAATCAAATCAATCAATCAATCAAGTCAAGCAAAATCAATCAATCAATCAATCAATCAATCAATCAATCAATCAATCAATTCATTCATTGCTCTATTGGGACACGGTCGAAGCAGCTCTGATTTCGGACTCTGACTTTGACTCACGTTTCACGGGAGAAAGCGACGCGTTTTAGCCATCTTTGTTTAAATAAAGGGGCTTTGATTTTGCACTTCTTGCATTTTGTTTTCCAACTACTTTGTTTTTTTGTTTAGATGTTATTCCAGCTTGTGATCAGCACATTTTGCCAGGATTTCTCAACCTAAGTTCGGGACGTAAGTCTTCAGACAGAAAAGAAGAAAATGCGTAAGCTGGAATTGGCTGTCCTCAGTAGGGTGTTGCCTCAACCACTCTAGTTACAGTTCCCCAACGTGGTGCCGAGTAGTGCAGTACCTTGATAAGCCAGCTCTACGGAGGGATTATGCCACTGGAAAGCCAACTGTAGGACAAACTTTCTTGAACTAGCCTTTACACTTCTTCGAGGGCGACGAGTTCCTTGGTGAGGGCGCCATTCGTAAAATCTGGGCAGCGCGAGTAAGCCGCTGTATACAGAATTAAGCCTACCTTCTTTTCGAACGTTCGCTCAATGAAGGAAAAAATGAGTCCGCGGAACGTGCAGACTAGGTCTGTTTAAATAAAACAAGTACGCCGTTGCAAAGGAAACATAACGTGTTCGGGCTACCCTCCGCAACAAAACCATTGCTCCCGGACACTTGATGAACTTTTATGTATTTGGACGCACGGAGTTGGTATTTGTTTTAGACTAAATAGCTAAAAATGAATCTTTTCACTTCTTTGCGCGAGCGCGTCGACTCTAAAGAGAACGGATGAGTGACACACGAAGGCCACTTCTCTTTAGTTGTGGTATCAACCATCCATTCGAACAAAATAACGCTTCTTGTTGCTCACTCTAAAGCGTAACAAAAATGTGTTCCTGCTCTATAGTCACAGAACAGAAAGTATTTGAGTCGTTACTTTCTTACTAAAAATTTAGCAGAACACAAAGTGCTTTAACGAATCTTTCCATACACGAATAATTCGGGATCGCGGCGATTCGTAACACCCTACACATCAATCAATCCCAGAGGACGGATCTGATGTTCGTGCACATTAGTGTATGCACGGTAACTCCGGCGCGGTCGTGTCACTCCCTAGAGAGATCGTAAGGGAAGCAGCCGAGAAAGAGGGCAGGCGAGGGCGAGGCAAGCGATGTATGAACATCGGAACACACCCTGATGCGGAAAGGCAGCACGGTGTAGGCGGCGTCCAATGGAAAAGTGTCGCACCCTGTTCAGCGCAGCTCAACCTGCGTGATTCTGGCCTGCCTCGATTTTTTTTAAATCGCCAAGCCTTATATATGCCCCCCCCCACTCTCCCAAAGTTTTCATTCCTTCCTTCATGCGGTGGGCGGGATGGTGCAACCAGAAGTGCCTGCTATCGAGGCTGCATGCGAGATCAGCTGATAATAAGCATGCAGTGCGGGTTCGAGGCTGCGGAAAAACAAAAGGCGGTGATTTTTTTCGTGGTTCCAGTATGGTGCCTTGAATATACCAGAATAATATAGACACTTTAGTTCCGGTTGCTTTTGACTCGCGATTGAAAGAAAAAGTCAGGAAAATCCAACGGAACTGGTTTCAAACGTCCCAAATTTTGTTCGTGTTATACATTGAGACTATGGAGCGGAGCACGTGACGGTGTCATGGCAGAGTCCGGATATTCAGGCCGCAAGAAAATCTGTCGGGCACTGTAAATATATTACCAATAAATGCAAAATTACATTAAGTAGGAAGTAATCACAGGCACTGGCGACGGTAGAACGAGCCCCCAAATACATACTGATTTCAGAAATGGGTTAGACAAGGGGATAATGGGAGTACGCTTGATATTTGCCTTAACAGAGCGAGCCCCTGCCTCTTGCCACACTGCTACTGACCAACCGGAACGCACATCCAGCATGGCGGCGACCACACAAACAGCGGCAAAACGAGTATGGGCGGAGCGGAAGGGCTTCGCCCTAATGTCTACGTCGTGGAGCCGACGGTGATCCATCAGAGCGTGTTCCGCTCGCTTGCTTCTCGGGTCCAGCGAAGGGTTTCGAGTGCGTGAGGGTCGAGGCAGGTCGTGATATCGCTGCTGGCGGGCGGCCGTCTGGTGGGCTCCCGTACGTCCTCACTGGGGAAGTGGGAGCAATAGCGGGCCTTGCGCCAGTCGGGGCGACAGTGAACCTAAGGCGGCCCAGGAGAGACGAAGGGATGAGAACAGGCCTGCCTACTGGCTGTCAGCCCTGATTTGCAGTGCTGGCGAAGCTGGCCATGACGACCTTACTTCGACAATCTTGCTTTCCTACGGTGGACTCAAGCTCACTTTGTTTTGTGCCAGAAGGTTAAGTAGGAGTCGACGACGATGAGTGGAAAAGAATAAAAACAGGTGCATTTAATTAGCATACATGTGTCTCATGTGCCGTAATGACGATTTTCACATTGGTGGTACGAAACAGCACAATCGTCCTGTTCGCTGCTTTTGCTTATAATCAGAGTCGTTGGTTAGTATGGCCTGGTAGATATGTATGTATGACCTGGTGTTAAAGGAGTTGCGGCCTGAACCTGTCGCTGAAGGCAGCGTAGTTGAGAAGCTTCTGAAGAGGGGGGGGGGGGCGGGAGGTTGAGATGCATCCGAGTGGATGGCGAGGGGTTAGGCATAGAGCTGATTAATTTGTGATAGACAAATAGCAAATATGAAGTTGCAGTAATCCCCAACAAAGGTTTTTCTGAAGCTCACATTGATCGAATAAGAACGCTAATGCTCTCCCGAGCACTTACTAAGAAAGGACATGACGTCTGCAGCTGTTCATAAGCTAAGAAGTCAACGGCCATTTTGCGAACGCACCAAACATAGAATGTAAGGTGGTTAAATGCACCGAACTGAGGAGGAGGTTACGGCGAATAAGGCGTGGTGTGCGACACGCTAAACGAATCTCACTGGAGCCACAGCTAACTCCGCCTGCTTTGATCGTGGTTCGAATGTACCACCAGGTGTATCCACCCCGCTTTGTACGTTTGTCTTTTCAAGCAGTAGGTCTATATTACTTTCAACGTGTATATGTGGGTTGCTTTCACGTTATTTTTCAAAGCGAACTTTCCTATGCCTCACTGATCAGCGTTCGATGGCAGGCCCAAAACGCACTGCAGGAAGCCAACTTTGTCCACTGTATTTCACAAAACGATGATGAAGATAAGTGAAAGCACATCAAGCGCCTCATGAAAGAAACGCGTTCCCGTGGTCGGATTCGAACCTGGGTACCTACTTGCTTTATGAAGCCGACGTCTATTCGATTGCTCGGTTGGCTCAGTGCCTAAGGCGCTGCGCTGCTGAGCACAAGGACGTGGGATCGTTTACCGGCTGCGGCGGCCGCTTTTCTGACGGAGGCGAGAAAGCAAAACGGCCATGTGTACGAGATTTCGGCACCGTTTAGATCCGCAAGTGGTCAGACTTCATCCGGAGCCCTCCACTACGGTGCGCCTCATAACATGTGCATTTTGAGCGCGTTAAAACCCCATCACATCAATCAATCATACAAAATCAACTCAAATCCAATCATCAATCAATCATACAATCATCAATCATATCAATCAATATCAATCATATCAATCAATTCCAATCAGCACGATCATCACTCATCAGGAAAGCGTCAATCTTTAATAAAGGGGTCAGATTCAATCAACAAATCTTCCATTGTTATTCCAGATCTTACAGTGTATCAGAACATTTGGATTTCGGAACTAGGTTGGGACGTAAGTTTCAGGAAGGAGAAAGCGTCAGCTATTTAGCCTCAGTTTAGGGGCTGATTGTTGCACTTGCTTAAGTTTCCAACTCGGTGTGAGAATTGCAAAGCTGCTCTCAGCACTTTGCCAGGAGTCCAACCTGTGGGACTAAATTTTCATACAGAAAACTAAAGTAATCTGATGGGCAATTCCTCTGGTGCAGGCACAGCAGTTCTAAAACCTAGGTGCGCGAGTAGTGCAGAATGGTAAGCCGATCCTACTTAGGCAAAGTTTGCCACTAGGAAATGCCGAACGTAGGACAGAGATTATTTAGAATAAGAATCGAGGTGGACGCGTTGCATAGGCAGACATTCTAGATAATGGGCAGCACAATACCATTGCTCGCTGAATGAAGAAATGTATTGTCCTGCCATCTTTTACGTTTGACTCAATAGGCAAAAATGAGCTCACTTGGAGAGGGTCACTTAAATGAGAACGGTCGCGTGCAAAGGAAACATACTTAGTTGGTACACCTCCGTCAACAAAGAACGCTAGTTGCTCACGAAGCGGAAAACTGTGTTTTATGTAAGACGAAGTATGGTATTTGTTTAGAAAATTAAGAAAAAATGGACTTTGCGGAGGGTCACTGTAAAGAACGAAGTGCAAGATAACCGCTGTCATTAGTTCTGGTAACAATGATCCGCATTTGAGCAAAGAAGCTTCAGTGCGGAAAAAGTAGAATGGGCTAGATGAGTCAGAAGTTTGCAGATAAATTGAGTCACGGTTGCTACAAAAATTAGCGAACAAATGTGTAAGGCATTTGCACCTACAGGATGTGCTAAGTTAAGCGCTGATGATTCTGATATCGAAAAATCTCCTTTCTAGCACTCAATCAATAGCATCAAAATCAGGATCAATAATATGAATTTAATCAATCGAAAGCAATCGGTAATCCTCAATCAATAGTCATGCAATCATCATGTCTATTGACACGGTCGAAGCTAAGCCTGATGTTCCGATTCGACTTTACTTAGCGCCTTTCACGGCGAGAAAGCGACGCGTTGTTAGCCATCTGTTTAAATGAGAGAAGGGCTTTGAAATTGCGAACTTCTGCGGAGGTCGTTTTCATTTGGTGATGTTCTTTTGAAATTAGACTGTTAGACCAGCTTGTGATAGCATTGCATTTTTGCCAGGATCCAACTGAGAGTTCAGGCGTAAGTTTCAAGCTCTAGAAAAGAAGAAAATGCGTCACTTGGGGAATGCATGAAATATCGGCTGTCCTGGAGTAGGGAGTGTTTGTTTGCTATTAGTTTCGTCCGTCCAACGAAGGTTCTGAGTAGTGCAGTACCTTGATAAGCCGTCCTGGACGGAAATGGGATGTATGCACCTGTGAAAGCCAATGCAAAGGAAAACTTTTCTTGAACATGGAGCTTTAATTCTTGCTGTTTGTATTTGCGACAGTTCAGGTATCGGGAAACAGATCCATTGCCAATAACCTGGGCAAGCGGCCAGTAAGTCGCGTTATACAGAGATTAAGCACCTCTTTAAGTCTCAGCTCAATATGGAAAAATGCAGTCGGCACGTGCTGCTGGTATTTTCACCAGAGTAAAGACAAGTACTCCTTGCAAAGGAAACACACCAGCGTGCTCTCAGGGCTACACCTCGCGAACAAGCAAAGTTGCTCCCAAGGACCATCTTAATGAAGTCTTTTATGGGATCAAAATCTATGGACGCCAACAGGAGTTGGTAAGAGAATGCAGTCTGCTCTTCATGACTAAATCAGCTTAAAAATGCCACCCTTTTACTCGTTTCGCGAGCAGCGTGGACTACCTCCAAGAGGACACGGCAGAAGTATGTGCAAGAGTAGGCTATCATTCGCGTAATGAAGTATGACTTTCGAGCAAATTCAAAAGCTTGCATTTCGCCAACTATGAAAAGCGTAAAAAAATGGTTCCTCTTCCATAAGTAAGATCAGCAGAAAAAGTGTCCACTATTTTACTAAAATTTAGGAACTCACCGAAGTGGACTTTACCTGCAACGGATGGTTAGGCCGTACAAGTATACAGTGCATAGATGTTAAGCGCGCATAACTTCCGTCGGATTAACTTCAAAACTATTCGCATTTGTCCCAATCACTGAAATACTTAGATCAAGGAAATGCAGATTAGCGCTGCAGGAAGTGGTCGAGTGCCCGACATGCGAAAATCTACGGCTCATCCGAGCATCGAAGATAAACCGCGAGAGTCCGGATGGTTGAGGGCGCGTACACCACCGATAACATCAGAGAAAGCGAGCCCCATAACTATCACCGTACGGGCAATTAAGCAGCCGTGTTTTCTAAAACTTGTCGTCATGACGCCAAATCACTGAGAGAATCGAGAGGCTGGTAGGATCAAGCGCAAGCGATGGCGCTCAGATTAGTTCGCTGCTGTGACAAGGGCCGTGCTCGCGGAAGCGTCTTCAATGTAACCATCCCGTATGCAGCGACTTGCCCATGGCGTGTTCCGTATATTTGGGTTTTATTTCCAGAAAATAGTTTAGGCTAGCTAAGTTTCTGCAATGATTGCTTAATCTGTTTGTAGCCCCAATAATTATTGAACAGCCTACAAGACGTGCGAAGAAAAAACGGCGGTCGCTTATTGTGTGTGGTTTCTGTTTCAAAAACTTCTTTTCACGGGTTAGAGCGTCAGTATGACGTATCGCTTTTCATTTTTAACATCGGCGCTGCAACTTCTGCTGATAAGCAACAGCAGTTCCAGCGCCAAAAAATCCCCATCACGCCAAAAAAAAAAAAAAACCCGAAGGGCGAAGGAAAGTGTCCTGGAGGCAAGGACCCCGCGAGCAGGTGTTGGGAGCGTGCACCTATAGAAAAAAAAAATGTGGTTAGGGAAGTCCGGGGAATCAAACCCGGGACCTTTAAGTCATGAAAGCAGCGATCCAACCACTGAGCCACCCTAAAGGCATCAGAAATACGGCATTAGCAGAAGCGCGGAACAATAACATGTCCAGCTAATTGTAAAGAAAAACAAAGTAGTTCCCGTGGTTGGAATTGAGCTTGGGTTCGTTGCATAATGAAACCGGCGTCTATCCGACCGGCCTATGATTGCACTCTAGGGAGCGCAGAATTTCCTTGGGGCCGTAGCGCGGGAGTTGGGATGCAAAAACCTGCGAACTAAACGATCCGGGACTGCCAGTCATGGAGAACTTTCAGTGGTATGTTCGGAAATAAATGTGATGTGCAACAGCTCGGTCTCTGACAAAGGGAGAAGGGCCGCCAGCTCGGCTGTTTCACCAGCCTTGCACCAGTAGTGCAAGCTGCACCAATTTTTTTTTTGTATGGGGGCAAAAAAGGAAAACGCTTGTGTGTCCAGATTTTGGCGCGTGTTTTATAACACCCAGGGAACCGAAATCTGGAGTTCTACATACAGCGTGCTTGATGAACGATGTGTGGCTTTGGCGCATGAACACTGAAAATTGTATTTTGAAATTGTCTATGTGGCACGAGTTTAAAGCGATTAAGCTAGAAAGGCATTTATAGGTCACTACGATAAATAGGATACTATAGCATTGGAAGGAAATAGAAAAGGCAACTTGCGTAGCAATGATAAATGTACCTCAGTTGAATGCAAGTTAGAAGGCAGGAGAGGCAAAAGTGGAAAGAAAAAAAATTAAAACCGTTCCACTCACTGTGAAAGCTGTCGAAAGTGCAGAGCAGTGATTCGCCATAACGGGACTTTGCGCCGTTATCCGCTCACTGCTACCGTCCAATGCATTTCGAATTTTCAGCCTTCGCAGTGCTCTGCGCCAGTGGGAGTTCTGTTCTTTTTGTGCTTGCTTTTCCTCCCGCACGTGACGGTGTTGCACTGCCACTTTTTTCGCTTATTACCGTAAAAACCAACCCAACGAGCGTTCCTAACTTAATGAAGGCGCCGGTTAATTACGTATATCTTGCCTCAAATGTACCTACAGTTTTCTTCGCTCTAAACAACTAGAAGATGCAGGACAAGCGCCAGCGGTTCACGAGTTTTGAACGCTTACGACTATATAAACCGCGCTTGGCTTTCGAAGCCTCCTGGTTACGCCACGACGACAGCGGCTACGACTGAACGCCGTGTGGTTCTACTTGGGTCCAGCGAGCGAGCTACGACGACAACACGAGCCCCTGAAGTGCTCCGCACTTAAAATTGATGGCGTATCTGCTCACGTAACTGCAAGTCTCGTAGAGAGACTATAGACATCTGCCACCTCTGCCACGTAAATGCATCTGTTCTCTGTCCACCCAGGTATCGTGCCCTTAACCTCTCTCTAGATTTTCCTACGATAAACAATGCGGAGGTTTGCTAAAGTCAATTAAATTTTCCCGCGTTCCACTGCTCGACCCATCTACTGTAACCTTTTTCTGTCGAATCTGAAACGCTGCCCCAATGTCCAAGCTCGGGGGAGCTTTTCTTATATTTTTGGCTCAAAATACTGTTTGCAATGGAACGCGTATTTTTTTTTTACTATCGCAAATATCAAGCACAAATGCATTTTTAAATTAAAAGATCAGCCCGTTTACCAGTTTACTCATTCATGGGTATTCCTCGTGGCTTTCGGAGAAATTATTTGACAGACGTCGCTTTATTCTAGCAGTACGGGATATTGTTAATGACCAAACATATACACTTTTGCAGAATCAAGCTATTTCTAAACAGAAATAATCCTAGAAAAAGCAACTGGCTTAAAGAAGTAAGGAGTACAAAGAGGTAAACAATAGTGGCAGATACCAGGGACCGACAAACATATCAGCGAACTGTACAGGCAGGTACGCGGGAAGTGAGAGGTAAAGAAAAATTGAAATATATTGTTTAAAAGTGCTGCCGGCGGACTCTTTCTTTGTGGCCTCTTCCTCCATGATTGTGGAATAAGCGGAATACACACTCTGTCGCTGACTGCAGCCTTGCCGATAATAATAACGCCTTTATTTTCCATCTAAAATGATTTCCGAAGGAAGAGAAAAAAATATAATTTGGTTAGCTTGACGGTCCTCCCTCCTCCCCGAATTATACAAAAAATGTACAAAAGGCACACAGCACAGCGCAAGGTGCGAGAAAAGTGAAGCAAAGATTATTTGCGCTGCGTTTACAGGCGTTCGTAACTAAAAAAAGGAAAACCGACCTTGACATTCAAAAACACCTTTTATAACAATGGAACACATAGCGGAGTAGTAGAACGGGGAAGAACAAATCAACAAAAAAATAAGACGCATTCAGTAAATACTTCTCAATTTTACACTGCAACGCATGGTTGACATTGGAACAGTACAAAGGCAAAAGAAGACAACGACAAAAACGCAACTCGACATTAACAAAAAGCTTCTTACGCGGCAACGCAATGTGGGCGCTAGACTAGCGCACACCTCAGAAAAATACACACGAAATTTGCGGCATTCGAAAAATAACGCAGTGAAAATCCAACGCGACGACGTCGGTTCGGTCCCAAGTACAAATAGCTACGCTTGACTTACATTTCCCTCCTTCGCTGTGTCTTTTGCGTGTCTGCTCTTTCTAATTTCTCACGACAAGTTCCTTCTTCTCTGCCTTTTAGCTTTCCGTGCTCTACTCTTGAATAAAGGTGCGAAAATAAATCTGTCTTACTTTCGCAGAATTCGCCTTTTATCTCCGAGTCTGTTTTGTCTCACAATCCTTATGTTCTATTTCTAGCAATCCAGTTCTTCCCGCGCTTTTATTTCTTTCGATACACTTGTGTTTTTGCGTGTGTTTTTGGCTGCATGCCATCGGTACAGTTGTTTTGCCTATTCCATGGTTCGGCCTGTGTGCCCAGCATTCTTTTAAATTTTGTTAGCACAGCAAAACAATCAAAATGGAGAAAGGGGTAGAAGAGTAGAGAACTGCACATTCCTAACATACGTTTGTGCACGTGCCGTTTCAATTTAGATTCTTTACCCTGTTCCAAAAACCTCGATGCCAGCCCGTTCTTTAAAATCGGGAACCAAAGCGGGAGGCCGTACTCGTATCGGCCGCCGCTTTTATGGGAAAGCCGTCCCATCTTGCTCCTGCCTGAGACTGAGTTTTTTGGGTTTTTTAAATTCCAATTTCATGAATGCATACCATTATTGTATTCGTTTTCTTTTCTTTTGTCTGTGACATTTCGTCTTCATGGCTTGCATGATAACAAAAACGTGAATCGTCAGATCTTTAGCTTTAAATACAGCACAGAGCCCACCGCGCTCCTTTATCCGGTGTGTCTTTGTTGGCTTTTACTCGTCACTCAAAAAGAGGCGTTGGTTCTCTCCCGTCGTTTTATTTTATGTTGCTGCCACGCGCAACTGTGAGCGTTGTGCGTCATTGCAGTATTCTCGTTTTAGTTTTCCCTTAGTTTTCTCCGGCGTTCTTTTATAGTGACTTCTTTGTTTAGGAGGTAGAAGGTCGAGACATGAATGTAACGTGACGTTATCGATTTGAAATTCTTTGCTTCCGTTCACAGCTTCCTTCGTTTCTCCAGGAGACGAAGCGACGGCGTTTCTATTTTCCCGAAGGAATGTATAATCACTCGCATCAACCTTTTTCGTTTATCTTTTTATTTTCGAGAAAGGGCAGAACGCAAGCGAACGTGTGTATCTCTTGTTTGCGACAGGCAAGCAGGCAAAGTACTCGATTGCGTGAGCACTTTTCTTAAATGATGAACAAAAAAAGCCCGTCCTTTCTTAACTTTCTTCATCTCTCTATGTAAGCATTCAATGTGCCCTTAATTTATAACATTAAGGATTTTCCTGGTACATTTACTGGCTTTCCAGGTTTGCCCTTTGTTGGTGGTAAAGCCTGTTCACCAGTTGGTAGCGTGCGAAAGGCATTGTAAGCTTGTACTTCGCAAGACTTTGTTACGTTTTTGCGTCCGACTTTTTTTTTTTTTTTTTTTTTTGAGGAGGGGTATGGTACGCATGCCGATGCTATACTCTAGATGGCTGTGTTATAAAACCTCACATACAAACCAGACGGTTAACAAGAAGCGCATATATTTCACGACACACCACTTGGGTTTTTGAAATGGTTTAATTCGCTTTGACGAACACTTGGCCACCTCCATTGGCACTTTTTTTTTCTGATAAGTGGCTGGCGCAGTTGTTTCGCTTTAGGGTCTATTTTTTGCTTGGTTCCGGAATTGTCGCCCGTTAGTTTAACAAGGGGCGAGGTCATTTAACTACGATAGCCTAGGGGAGCTTGTGGCCAATCGCCTGCATCTTACCCACCCCTCGTTGAGTATCATGCAAGGCGGTTACGAATGGTAGATGGTGCGCAGTGTCCCCTGGAATGATGAGTGGATACAGAGAACCATCCGCATTTCTTGGAATCTTTATCGTCGAACTTCGCTCCACTTTTCCTGTACACTCAACCCCTTAAATTGGTCCGCTCATGAGAACTTAAATAGAGCGCAACCAACGAATACTGGCCCTCCCAAACGTAGCTATATGCTCGCCCCAGGATAAGCTCGCCTTGCAGAAGAGGTGCAGTTTAAAGCGCTCCTAACCTCTTTTCTCGTTTTATGTTTGACATTTACGTAAGGCTTTTCATGTGCACAAACTTCCAGGTGATCTTCTGAAGGTGATTCAATTAATGAGACAACTTTAAAGCTCCTCGCATAGCTTATCGTAACTGGCGAAGTCCATCATCGCATGGTCCTACGTTAGCAGCTGTCGTTGCGATTTTGAAACATTTGCGGTGAGCTTCTGTGGCTTTCTCAGCATCGGCGCTTTTTCTAAGACGCAAGGAACTCCAATTCTCTATTCTTTCTCAGTATAACACAAACGATGCGCACATCTTGTGGAGGAGCGATGTGAAGCGGATATATCCAGTTCTCCTCGAGACTCTTCGAAGCACCCATAGCCTAGCGTTGCGAGTACCGATTTCCCAGAGGTCGCCTGACTTTGCCCTCACTGTGACGCAAATATTTCAGCAAGCCAGTATTGAGGAGTAGCGACAAGTGGCCGAACGACACGCCCGCGGCTGAAGCGCTTTCTAAGACGCACTATCAGAATAGTTTTTATTGCAGAATTTTTGCTTTATTAGCAAATGACGCGGTGTGAAGCAAACTGCTGTAGAAAGTTATTTTTATGTAAAATAGACTCATCCGTTCGTTTATTTAGGACTTAGTTTAGCATAGAACAGTTTGGGTACTTTTTAATATTGAATATGGAGAGGTAAAAGCCATGTGACCCTCTTACATTCAACACAGTGCCTCCTTTTGACTACGTCCCTTCTCTGCATTACTTTCCCCCATTTTTCGCCGTAAAATTGGCTTCTTGTGTCAATTGAATGTTGTTTTATGAACAACAGCACACACACATGTAATTAGTATATTACCACTCTTTTCCGAGAGTTTAGATTTTTAGTTTGTTAGAAAGGCGGAGTTCTTTGTAGACATGTCCTGGTTTTATCCGTGTCCTACACAATTCCCCTGGCAAAATACAAAAGTGAGACGACCTATTTAGATGTCGTTCGGGAGCAATAAGTGTCGCCTGCACTAAACGTCAAAGTGGCGACCCGCTTCTTGCCCTCCTTTCTTCTGCAGTGACAGAGTGCTTTGGAGATACCCTAGTTTAGGTTATGTGTTAAGACGTGGTCGCCATAGGTTGGTTTAAATGGTAGGCACTGTTCTTTCCCTCACTATGTTCACCGCCCCGCCTTGCCTAGGGTAACACAACAAACCTGAGCAACCTAACCTAACCTAACCTAACCTAACCGAGCCAAACCCAACCTAACCTAACCTAATCTAACTAACCTAACGTAACCTAACCTAAACTATCTAATGAAAGCAAAAAAGCTGCAAGCAGGTCTTCTTATTGAAAAAAAATGGATAAGATCCAGTGCATGAAACAAACGTGTCAATCATGATATTTGTGGGTTCTTTTCCCATTTTTACCTTTTTGCACTTGAAGGATCACAAACTAGGCAATAGCCTGAATAATATTCCTACCTTTCTTTTACCTTTTTCTTCTTTCCTTCTTTCTTTGAGGTTGAGCGGAAGCGCCGTGTAATGCAATAGAACAGTTTTGCAAAATTGACCCTTCAGATACTCTCCCTATCAGGATTTTTATCTTCTAATTTTTTTATATCTTTGTGGCTTCGCTTTCGGTTTGGGTCGTGTATTCTAGTTACAATTTGCTCGCCGCCTCGTAAATCACCCATGGCTACATGGTTTCCTTCGACCGCCTTGAAGTATGCTTCTTCTTTCGGTGGTGTGTAATGCAGGCAAAGCACGCTTTAAAGGCGAATTTTATTTTCATTTGAGGGAGGAGGAGGAGGAATGCCTTTAATGAATGAAGAGAAGTCAGCCTGGCAGCGAGCTTGGCTTGCTACTCCACATGAACATACGATGTGCGAAAGTGAATGGAAACGAAGACACAAAAACTCATACCAGACACTACAAAAGCAAATAAGCACACAAACTGACAAATGCAGGATCACGCACACGGCGCAAAACAGAAGTGAAGTTAAGGCACACATTCACAGAGTTCGTTCAGGCCGGAGTCACGGAGAAAATACACCAAGCCCGTGTGTACTCCGTGTTGCCGTGGCAGTTGAGTGTCAAGGACCAATGGCGTCACAAAGCTTCAATGGTGCATCAGCACGCAGTCCGAAAGTTGTCTTCCAGGTTAGCCGCGGGGTGTCATAACGGGGACACCACACACAGTACATGTTCTATGTCCTCACGGACAACTGCCTACTTGACAGTGAGGGGAGGCAACTCGGCGGCGTCTTGTGCAAGTAGTGGCTGGTAAAAGCGACGTTGAGGCGAATGCGGTGAACTGACTGCCTTCGTCGCGCTTTTCCCAGGCCACACGGCATTCGAAAAGTGCAGGCGGGATCGATTCTGTATAGTGGCTGATATTTTTTTGTCCCGTCCGTCCATATGGAGAGTTGTGACTGCCGCGCCACGGAGTACGCAAGTGTCGCGTCGTCACGTCTAGAGAAAGGAATCGGGATGATGACACTAGATTGGGTGTGGGCCGCGCAAGCTGTTTCGTCGGCCACCACATTCCATTGTTTACGCATCGCAAGAAGCCACAACCAATGTGGGAATATCTATCCGTCCAGCAACACAGGCAATGCGGCTCGTTTACACGAATTTACACTCTACCAGTTCCCAGCATTGTAGCGGTTTCAAGGATAACAACTGCATGTCGCTCATGATTGCGTTAAGGTCTGTTGTTCCGGCTCTGCAGGGTCAGCTTAGGATTCTGCTAATTTGCACTGGATGTTTTTATTTTTATTTATTTATTGATACTGTAACCCTCACTTGAGGGTCATTACAGGGAGGAGTACAAACAAGAAAACAGTACACAATGGCAAACCATACATTAGGTTTCATGTTGCCGGTAGAACAATTCCAGCGCACACTCAAACGCTTTGACATTGGAACTAGCAACAGCATACTCTGAAAGTCTATTCCACACTTCCATGGTATAAGGGAAAAAAGAATTTTTAAACCCGTTGTGAGGAGGCGCTGCTCACCGGACAGATGTCGGCAGGTGGAAGCGAAGAAGACGAGGTGTGTGGAGGCGGAAGAAGGGGCGAGGGAGAAGGTGGAGGAGGAGGAAGACGGTGGTGGCACGGAGAAGCAGGAAGAACGAGGTTCGGGGAGCGACCTGCCGGACGCTAACGTTCGGGGAACCTCCGCTCCGAGCCGCGTCTTTCTCCTGGAGACTCTCTGCTGGGTGTGAATGCCGAGGAGATCTCCGCGCCGAGCTACACCACGTCTCTTCGAGCCACCGAGTAGCAGCGTCAGAAACGCTCTGGAATCCTTCAAGCAAGCAGCTCTTTCATCGACCAGCAGCAGCGCTACCGACTAGGGCCTCGCGTCAGCACACCGCTCAAGCATACTGACCAGCGCACCGAGCCAAGTGCACCTACCCAGCTCACAGACGTCAACGACTTACACACGTGAGCGCGAACTATTTTGGGGCGCGAACGTTGTTGCACAGGACATTAACTCTCGTGACTTGATTATGTTAATGCTCATTTATCTATTTTTCCAGTTATTTGTCCCGTAAATACACGTTGTCCTTGTCCGCAGCCAACAGCCTCGTCCTTCTCCGCCTGATCAGATTAACACCTCCTTATCGTAAAAACAACCTGCATCACACCCGTCTAGACGAGCCCAAAAAGGCCTTATTGGGTTACTATGGTTCAACCGAGCTCCCCGTTTGGGTGCGAGTTGTATGTATGAGTCTTTATTTATTTTCACTTCGCCTTTTATAATTTGAAACAGGAGTTTCAACCTTTGCTTTTCGCGGCGCACTTGCAGGATTTAATAGCGAACAGAGACGTATACATCCATCTTCTGATTCATCCTTCTGGATCCCAACTGAGCGTTTTTAACTGGGTTATTTAGAGTCATTTTATAGTAGTACATGATAGTGGCATGGTACAGCTTGAACACGGGGGGTGCAGATGGCGAGAAGGCTGCTGGCCGGACATAAATGACCAATGAATCTAAATACAATATATTGACTAATACTTAGCTGTTTTCTATGCCGCCGACTAGTTATAAAACCGGCCGCTAAATCTTCTGTAGGGTGTCCAGAAATCGCAAAAGCAAGTGGCAGCGCCTGCATGGAGTGCGTCCAGGGTCCGCAGGTTGGTGCTAGTGGCACTAAACTGTCAGAGTTTCGTGGCTGTGAGCGAGGTGTCATTGTTAAAGTTTGCAATACACGGAGAAGAAGGCCGCAAATAGCCTTGCTGTGGGATGTAGTCTGCGCCATCAATGGTGGCATTAGCACCGACATTCATAAATGAGCCGTTAGGCGAAAAAAAAATTTCCCTAGCGGCCACTCTGCATATTGCTAGATAAACCTCTATGTCGTTCTGCGCTTGCACTCTTAGGCTTGGTAACACTGAAACTGAACTTAGGCATAACGCCTACAGTCAGAATGTTCATATATTACTTCTACGCGTTACATGCGGTACTATTGAATACTAGACGAGCAATGCACATGCGAATTATCATCCAGCAAAAACAGACGAATCTTACAGAACGAACATTCACAGTGTCAGAGAGGCCGCACTCAGTGACCGTCGTGTTGTACTATTACGGCTGTACATTTGCAGAGAACACTTCAGAAGGCCCAAATTTTCGCATTTGAAGATGAAAGGTACGCAGCGCTCAATGTGACTTGCATTTGTGGCCGAAAAAAAGAATCGTTGGTTCATAGAGGCTTAGTGTAACAAATATCGAACACAAGCCACACGTCACGGCGAATATAATTTTTTCTGCTCTGATTTTTTATTCGGAGTTGCGTTCGTTGGGCCAACGACTACCCACCAGATACATAAGGACTCATCCATTTACAGCTTCTCTTTTGTCGGAACATTTGTTGGAACATCGGAACAAAACCTAGGCAGGACCAAGCAGTTCTCACCCAAGACGCCAAGCGCATGGGCGAGGACCCAGAATTTGCCGCCAGAAAAGCCGACTGCGAGGGACAAGCCCGCGGAGACAACGAGAAACATATCATACCCTCTCGCATCAGCATCAGCATGTGTAGCGGTTTAAAACCGCTGCGCTGGACATCCCCTTTCGCCTGGCGGGATGGCGTGCATTTTTTTGCCGTTCATTCCTTTTTGAGTTCGAGCTACATTTTGTAGTCGAATTGTACAAATGTATGTCCACCACGATGCAATGATTGTTCAGAGTGTCGTTGCTGAGAAAGGTGTCACCCGAGTAATCACTTCAAGAGGCGCGGGGCCGGGGGTTTGGTGCATTGATCATGACGTCCTTCCCGTCTACGTTCTTGTTGGGGTGGGTTACGACAGACTCTCGAACTCCCAGTGAATCCGTCCAGCAGTAAACACACCGACCAACCACCTAGCAGTGGTTGCTGTAACTTTCCTGGTTTATTCAGGCATGTCACGAGCAACACCCCGTACCTGCGTGAGGAGAAGAGTTGTGCCAGAAGCAAGACTGGGCAACCTCCAGGTATTCGTATTGGAAGAATCATTGGAAGAAGCAGCCCGTCGCGGGCATTCTTTCCGTGCCCTGTTGCGGAGAAAATCCATTGCGTTTCAGGCACGTCGCTCTTTCGCAACTCATGAAGCTGGTACCTGTTTTTAAAGTGACTGGCAGCTCCATCACTCACATAAGTCACCTTGGAGTACAGTGGGTCATTGTCGTCTACCCCCAGCCTGATTTTTTCTAAAGCCAAGCAGGCATGCGCAGAGTCATGGCAGACGTCATCGCTTGCAACCACAAAACTATGACAAAAGAGACTGAGTAAAACGCTAAATATATACAAAAAGAATAATAAAATCAGAATACCCAAAAGGAATAATAAAAAGTGATGAAATGAAGATTAAAATGCGAGCGTAGTCACATAGTGGGGAGGCAGCGCAACGCACTCCCCCAGTGTGACAGAACTGAAAACTTGTAACCGTTCGAACGCATGCAGCCCCTTTCCTTCCAGGCCCTCTTTCGCTCTTTCTGTCAGCCAAGTCCCCGCCGCCGCATACGGTTGAAAAAGACCAAAATATACTCGACTCAAACAAAAAAATGAAGATCCCACGTGTGTCGTCCCGGACCCCACCGGGCTCAAGGGCGTTTGCCTTCCTGTTTGGTCGCTAATTCGGTAATTGAACCAGTGTGTCCGGAGAAAGACCGAAGAGGGGCGCGCTACCTGGAGACGTTACCCGCGCCGGGGTCGTGTGTGGCCGATGTCCGTTTTTAATACTTGCCATGTGTGCTGCCGACCGGACGGGCTTCCGTTGAACCTTTGATTTCAGGCGAACGAAAGTTACGTCCACGCGAGTTAAAAAACAAGACTGCGTGCACCTTGTCAAATAGCTGATAAATGAACCAAATATAGCGCATCACGGCAGCAGTGCGCACAAAAAAAGAGCGTTGATAATGTAAGACAAAGAGTGACCGCGGTTGGGGAAATCTAGAGGAAGCTATAAAAATAGACCCGAAGACCTTCAAATTGCGCGTTTCACCACCATACATTGCAGCGGTTTCGCTACCGCACGACTGTATCCGCGCTGTGCTTAGAATGACGCACTATATTTCTAGGGCTCACACAAGTACGTTTAGAGGAAAATATCTGTGGAAAGCTTCATAAAACTCGAAGAAGCGTTTTTTTTTAAATGCGCGTGAATCTGGAGTTCCTCCATTTTTTCTCCGAAGAGTACTCGTTTAGCGGTGCGCAAATTGTTTATTTTCGTCCAAAATTCACATAAAAATTTCAGTTTTGCTTCTGAATTCTCTGTAATACTATCAATAAGTAATCGTTTGCCTTTCGTACAAAAAATTATCAAATGTCTGCACATTCACTGGAAGTTGCTCTCACTGTTTCGTGTCTCAGGATCTTGTGAAGACCTGGACGACCAGGCTTTTTTCTCACGCTGTAGGCGGTCAGGAACAAAATGATGCAACATGTTTTTAATGATCATTGAAGTACATTCACAGGTTAACATCTCGGGAGAATTTCAGCAAAATCGAAGAAGTGTTTTTTTTTTAATAGGCCTCTGAACTCGGAGTGTTTTAGTTTTTTCTTCACACTTGTGCGCCATTTACTTTTTAACTGTAATGTGCACAGACACGATATTTACGGCCCGTATTTGTGCTTGCCAGGAGCAGCCCTCACTAACATTTGAACGCTCTAGCTCCATTACTTACGATAATACTGGCCCACAAAGTACACAACAAAATGCACTCTAAGCAAGATTTGGAAATTTATTACAAAAAATATATGTTTTTCTAGCCAACGATATTTTGGGCGCGAAATGTACACCAGGCGTAGATTAAGCATACAAATTACCATTCCCGCCTGATTAGTATATTTGTTGCTAGACGTCGCTAAATTTGGCCGCGACGCATGGGCAGGTAGCTGCCGGGGTCCACGCGGGTGGGTTCCAAATTATTTTTCAGTCGACCAAAATTTTTTCCGCCGAAAATATTTGTGAATCCGCACATTACATACATGCGGGAATGAGGTAAAAAAATTTCAAGCGAATTGAAGAGGTCGACCAGCCATGCTTTGTTCGATCTTATCTGAAATGACCCAGGGAGTTCAATCAGGAGGATACCAGGCTAACAATACCAGGGTACGCTCCTGGAACGGCACGCAGTTTCCTCGGATCCTGGGCAGAGTCTTACGACGCCTGAGGCAGCAAGACACGAGTTCCAGGCTACGATCTTGGGGTGAGGCCCCGCGGCAAGGAACCGTTGACGGTTTCAGACTACGAAAAGAGAACCAGCTGGGCTTCCGGGCTGGGAAGCTCGGGCTTCGTATCGACAGCTGCGGAACTACTCGGCCGCATCGGTACTACTAGGACCACCATTAAACCATCTACGACTGAAAATGTGAGAAACCACTATTTATAACACCTATTTTCCGTAAAATTTAACTATAAGCACCGTTTAGCCCCGCATATTGTTGATTGTCCCGTATTTTCGTGTAAAATATCTTCCGTGTTGAATAAAATAAACGTTTTTCTGTACGAATACAATCCGCTGGGTTGAATGACGTGACTCTTAGAAGTAAATTTGACCCCATTAAAAACTTTGAACTTCACGTCGTCGAAGCTACAAGCGAGCCGTTAAAACGTCTATTAGTTTACCACAATGGTAACCTGTTCGCACAGCAACTACTTGTCGGCCAGATAGGTTTTCGTGTGCTCATTTACTGCACGGTCGAAGCTATTTTTTCTAGATTTTGCGCTAGCCGTCAATGTAGAATTCGGCTTAATTATTTTACCGATTAATGGCATCGCTATCGTGCCTAGGTCACTAGTGAAAAATTACCCCGTGCATGTCTCGTAAAAAAATTGCCCGCGTATCCGTTCCTTTCGTTGCAAATATCGACGAAAGACGATAGTCGAATGGCGCCCTTGCCAAGTAAATGCCTCCGTTCTGTTTCCCGCTCACCTCTCATGTTGTTCCTCTCCCGTCTCGTTCCTCCCATGATAACACGCTAGAGGTTTTCTCAAGCCATTTTAAATTTACCGCGTTCCACTGCTCCAAGTCGGGTGCCTCCATGCAAGCGCTGCCGTACGGCAGAGACGTGCGTGAATCGAGGCACCCTACTACAACGTTTACAGAACTACATTGCCCTACTCCACGAGCGTTCCAACCAGAACGTGAAACCTATCCAGGGGAACCTTTCGTTGCTGTTGCCGTTTGATTTTGTTAAATGACGCTATGAAGGGTGGGCAACGGCACGCGACGGTTTTTCTGCAGTTGATATAGCATTTTATTTGCTATCGCCAAAACTAAGCACGCGGGAATGTTTTAATAAAGCAACATTGCAAATATCACTTATGTATTGATTTTCTGCATTATATTTGCATAATGTCTTGTTCTTGTCCAAGGATGTTGACAAGTATGAACATTCACACCGGACTCAGACGTTTAGATTTGGCAGTGAGTATTCTGTTTCACTTTGGCCGGGTGGCTGAATAGAGTTACAGACAGACAGACAGACAGACAGACAGACAGACCAAATTTTCTGCGTTTAAGTAGCCCAAGACAGACCATCGTCTTTAAATGTCGATCGCCTTCGCGAAGGCTGCAGTAGGTGCCAGTAGTTTCGTGTCAGCGCTCAGCCAGAAAGCTCAGAGCCGATGATTGCCACGATGCCGGAAAGGTCATTACTTGGTGCACCAACTGTGGTGAAGCAATATTACCAACTCAAAATATTCCTTGTTGAGCCAAGGATTCAGGGACTTCATAAGGAAAGCCTTGAAACACGCCCATATTTGTCACTATAGGTAAATTCACTTCATCAACCTGGTTACACCTTGACCTTCAATGAGTTAGTTCTCAGTTTAGGTGTGCTGCAGCTAACAAGGAACGAAGCCAACCGCAAAACGCTAAATGTCGCACGTCGTCACGATGGGAGTACCCCTTGCCAAGTGATGGAACTTGGTTCAGTCACCGCAAAAAAGCCGTCGTGACAAACCATTATAGAACGTGTGGCGGGAGTGCAGCATTCTTTACTTTTTTCTTTCTCTCAGGAGAAGGGGAAATTCATTCTGTCTTCGATTGCGTTTACGGTCTTCCGTGGCGTGTGCTGTCGGTGTTAGCGAAGACAAATGGATAAGCGGGAGGCGGAAACGATCAGAAACACGGCACTCGAGCCCGGCTAGAATTAATAAAGGCTCCAAGGCAGCCATTCAGCAGGGCATTTTGTAGCGTAAGCTACACTTGCCGCGGTTGAGCAGTTTCGCGTGTGCCGTGAAGGGCCGTTCTGCGGAAGCGCGAGGGACATTGGATTGGATTGAATTGAATTGGATTGGATTGGATTGGATTGGATTGGATTGGATTGGATTAGATTGGCTTGGCTTGGCTTGGCTTGGCTTGGCTTGGCTTGGCTTGGCTTGGCTTGGCTTGGATTAAAGTGAATTGTGTTGGATTGTGTTGCGTCATAGCCGCGGCAGACGCACTGGCGCCGGCGCGTGCCCAGGTGTGCGCCTCAATTGCGCAGTAGCCAAGTCTGACGCTGCACCGGAGCCGCTTGATAGCCGTTTCGCGTGGCTCGTGAAGAACCGTGCTGAGAATGCGCGAGGAGCAGTGACTGGACTGGATTAGACTGGACTGGATTAGACTGAATTGGACTGGACTGGAATAGACTGGATTGGACTGGATTGCTGAACCTTAGCTCACGCTACTTATATCCTGGCATAGCAGAGCTAAGCCACTACTAATTTTTTTTGTTAGTTCTTATTTTTTCAGTCGAACGAGCGCATCAACTCTCTCGTAAATTGCTTCTCATGCCAAAACAGGCGGAGCGGAATTGAAACAGGAATCAGAGGGTTTCCCGCATGCAGAACAAACCGACAAACGCCAATAATTATTTAGCCTTAGCCAAGCAAAAAAAGTGCAGGTTTGGTAATTTTAGGGAAAGTGGCTGTGGTGGTGTTTTAAAACCAATTTTAAGGACTTTTAGAAGTAAGTTTTCTAAATGTACTCAATTTCACTTTCAATTTCAGTTTAGTTGCATTTAACCTGCTACAGCAGTAGTCTCTCTCAAAACAAAACATTGTGAAAATCCGCAGCTGCTCTGGTGCTATGGATAACGCGGCTTTTTCGAAGCATCAGCTGTAAGCGCTGGTAAAAAAAGAGCCCATAAGGGTTCAAGAAGCACAATAAATAAGTCAGGTTTTTGATCGCAAAAGTTAGCAGAGTGTTTCAAGTAACGCGGTCGCATAGTGATTGTCGTCTGGCATTTCATTTGTGGCCTACCTTATTGAGAGATTAGAAAGAAACAAAGATAATAAAAATGAAGCGAATATATTATTAGGGACACACAAATAGATATATATGAACTCAAAAAATACCTGAGCTTTCGCGGCTTGAAAAGGTTGTATACGGAAAGCCGGCAGAGGTAGGGAAATGAAAAAGGCAACGTGTCCCAAATAGACCACGTTATGATGACGGAGGCCCTGTTGACGTGCCGCGTAAAAGTGGCACGCTGAACAACAAAAAGGAGTTGGCCAACTCCGGAGGGGCCTAGCACGGAAGCGACAGCTGACATAGCCGCGTCGAGGAGGGAACAAATGAGCTGAGGAAAGGAGTAGTCACCGGCGAAGCCAAACAACAGGCAGCAAAGGCCAGATATATGACGACGGAAAAAAAAACCCCGGGGGAAAAATCGCCAAATGGCAAAGCAAACCACGGGAACGTTTGCCGAGAAGTACGATAGGTGAACGTAAAACAAATGTTACTGCTAATACGGCCGCCTTCGCTGCTTCTTCGCTATTGCGAAAGAAACATGAACCCAGAGAGTGTAGAGTGGCAGGTGCCATCTGGATTGGCAGCGTTGTGAGAACAATGAGGCTTCGTCTCATTCTGCTCACGGTCGACGTTCTACCCTTTTCGCTCCTGTTTCGTTTCGGCGCTTCCTCCATGGTAATAGCCCCCGTCTTTTTTTTTTTCTTTTCTTACGGATGTATTTTGCTGTCTTGGCGTCGGGGCGTCTTCGAAAATGAAGCAGCGGAATTGTTCGCTGGTTTTCCCGGTTGAGCGTTTTCTCCTTTACTACACGATGAAGTCTGCTGTCCCAGTTAGGGAACAGATAATTTCCAGCGTGTAAAGCCTGCCCCAGATCTTCCGCCAGTGGCACCACCGTTGCCAGTTTCAGAGGTCATGTGGAGGGAATTGTTGACAAGTAAGAGACACCCTAGTTCCAGGTTCTGCGCGAGCTCAGAATGTCTCGATGGCGGCGGCCGCTGACATTTTTTTTGCGACAGGGCGTGCGACTAGCCGAAGTGAAAGCTTTAAACAAGTTTTTGTTTGACGTAGCATCGCTTGTTTATTTTTGTTTCTTGTGACGCATATACGGCGAACCCTCGCAAGTTTTAGGCGTCGCACCTTTGAACCGGTTTACAGTTCTTCGGGGGTAGGGGAGGGGGGGGGGGGCTATACGGCTGCAAATAATTCACCGTAGCTTAAACAAGCCTGGTTCCAGACAGACAGACAGACAGACAGACAGACAGACAGACAAAGAACGATAGAAAGACGGAAAGAGGAAAGAAAGGAAGAAAGAAAGAAAGAAGGAAAGAAAGAAAGAAAGAAAGAAAGAAAGAAAGGAAGAAAGAAAGAAAGAAAGAAAGAAAGAAAGAAAGAAAGAAAGAAAGAAAGAAAGAAAGAAAGAAAAGTAAAAACAACGCTGAGGTTTAGTTGTTCGGAAATGTCTTTGTGTATGCGTTTAAAATAGGGCTATGCTGTCAAGGCAACATAATCTCGGCTTGCAAGGGAATGTTATTTCAGCTTGAAGATTTGGTTCCCTTCCTTCAAATATACAAATAAAGATATTCAAATCGGTCATCGTTGTGAAAAGCCTCTGGGGACGCTGAGCAATCTTCAAAACCAAATAGTAGTAAACAAGCTAATCAGACGTAGTATCTCGAACTGTATGGCAGCAGGGGAACCAACGTCCTTGGAATGTATTTTTTTTAGGATATATAGACTTCCATCAGAAAGTAATCTATCTGCGTAGAATTCTTATCGCCCTGTATTTAGCGATGCTGCATACTTACCTTTGCTTCGGTGCCGGCCCAACAATAATGCGCTTTCTTAATTATTTTCTCAAACCTTGATTGCCCGAAATACAGAAAGAGCGAACTACAACCAAAGTTTAGGAAGCATTTACTATTGCGGACTTTTCGCCATCATTCAGTACTGAGCGGCCCGCCACAGTGCACTGCAGGCAAAAGAAAAAGAACACGGGACGGATTCATTTCGAGAACGTAGTGTTCTGTCTGGACGGTGTCTGCACCGTGGACTTTCTCCACCCGGTGTTATTTGATCATACCACTGCCTTTCTTCTCTGCGTGCAGCCATATTTGCATTCTGCGATGGCTCCGCAGCTCCCATTCTTTTCTAGAAGCTCGCCACCAAAACTATCCGGTTTCTTCAATACTAGGTATGGCGGTTTGCGTGCAGCGATGCTTCAAACAAAAACTGGCAACGCGATGCAAGCTTTTGGCGAAAAACGACGCGCGAAGGTTCACCAACCAAGAGCCGTGTAGTTGCTGCTGTTTCTTGGCTAAAGCTACGCTGAGGGATGTTTGGTTCCATGCACGCTTTCTGTGACACAGCGCGACAAGAATCAGTTCCGATAACCCTGAATCATCCCCTACCATATGACAACAACCACTCGTCAACCTGTCTAGCGGCAAAAGCGTATTAACATGTTTACGCAAAATGTAGTGGTCTTCGGTTGCTTGGTGAGAGTTGCGACCGAGACGTACACCAAAGTAAACCAACTGAGAATTTTTTTTTCTTTTTTTACTTCCCTTTTTTATCTTGAAAGTGTTGTATGCCGTGATACAACAAGTTCGCGCCTCGACAGGGCAGCGTATAGCAGCGTAGCGGTGTTTATCCTTCCGCCGCTTTTGCTGCAGGTGTGATGGCCCCGCGTACGGTTCCTTCACCGTGACCCCATGTAAGAAGGCTTGCATTAAGGCAAAAAGGCAACCGCGCCGACTAGCAAATGTCGCACTCCATACTGCTTTGGTGCTAAGAGAGACACGCAAGCGGGAAGCGGAATGCGTTAGCGCGTTCACGGTCCAGGCTACGAACTCCGCCTCTCACGTTCCACAAGTTTACCTCGTCGCAATGCAATCGTCTGCCGTACACGTCCCGAATCAAGACCCAAGTGGTGGCGCCTTTGCCGAAGCAACCCGCCAGCATTACGTAGCTCGCCAAGTACACCCACAAGACAGCCGCCGACCAGCCAATCATGCTCCTGTCGCTGTAGATTTCGCTACACATTTAGCTTTCGTGTTTTACCAATTCCTATAACAAAGAAATAAACCACAATTGTTTTTTTTCTGCACTGCTTTATACAAATTTTCACAAAGCACCACCAGAGAGCAGTGCATCTGTTTGACTTGTCTCCTCACTGAATTAATTTGTCAGTAATAAGCAAAGACAGCTCTAACCAGTGCTGATCAGATGTGGATGGGCACTAATCCCAGCTGCTGGTATCGACCAGCAGCTGAATAGGGAATTTGCCGAACGCCCCCCCCCCCTCTCGCCCTGCAAAAATAACCATTCTTCAGTAACAATAACACACGAGAATTCGCCGAAGCTGGGGTTATTGGAATTGTTTTTTTTTCTATCTCGTTATTTGCTTGGTTTACGCTTCTTGAGGGGGCCCGAGCTTGCAGATTTGGCGGCGAGTAGTGCTCCCATCACTGCCCCTGAGTATTATCGCATCCGTTGCGCCCAACGCACGTGATGCTCCGTTCTTCAATGTATTGAAACAAATTGGAACTCAGGGACATGCGCGTAGCGTTCCGTCCTGCACTGCAGAATGCTCAAATATTTCTCCCTGTGACGTCCTTCAACGACGCACCTGCACTCTTTCGATTCGGCGAGGCTCTGTCAACACCAAGAGGATGACAAATGTTTAGAAATTACGTCACGCTTAGCGTCAATGAATTAACAGCAAAACATTAGTTATTCCGTCTATGAGCTTTTACGTGATACCATCGAGAAGCAGTCATGTACTTTTTGAAAGTTGATTATATTCTTGCAGCCGCACGACGCGCGTTCTGGCAAAGCATACCGGGTAAAGTAAAATACCGCTCAAATTAACTTCTCATCCGTGTTCAGCAAACACAAGGCATGGCTGACACAAAAGGTCTGTTCCGTAGAGTCGCTCATCATCATCATCAGACTATCGATGTCCAGTGAATCCACGAAGAAATCGCCGCAGGTCGGCTTCGCCACAAGGCTCGACAACAACGATTAAGCGTTGGCGAAAGGTGTGCATATGCGTTGTTGTCGCAGCGCGGACTCTATTTTTTACTCTAATCGCGTCGTTAATCTCGTCATTAGTCAAATTTGTAGGTTCTGTCGCACTCATTTGTCCTTGTGGAGAGTGTTGGTGAAGCCCACCTGCGGCGATTTCAGTAAAGCACACCTGCGGCGAGTGCACGACCAGGGTGTCTCCCATTCCCTTCCTTTTATTCCTATCCTGCGTTGTGCGAATGAACGTTTTTGCCACCAAATTTTCTGATCTCATCCCTCCATCGAGTTTAATCTTCCTTTCCTACCTAAAGTCCCGTCTCTCGTACTGGCTATGTTACCACGGCGGACTGGCAATGTTAATTTCATCGGGAATCATTCCCAGCCAAGTCCTCTTCTTCCTCTAGTTTCAGCTATAACGTCTTTTACCAGAGTTTGATCACTTCGTATGTTAGTGGGCAAGCAATAGGAGGATCAGCGACTAGAAATCACCTCGCAGACTGTGAAACCTAGCGCTGTGTTGCATGTCCAGAGAGGAACATTGGCCCGCAGATGTTCAAGTTTTCGTATGCAGGACTAAAACCCGAATCTGATGTTTTTCTTGCTGAAGGGAACATGCAAAATCCATTTCTACACGGCTAACGAAGCTAATGAATAAAATAAGAATCACTTTGAGCTGTGCGAATAGTACCAACCGAGCCATGCTTGTGCGCGTAGAATAAATCTGCATCAGATCGTTCCAGGTATTTTCTTTTTGGTTTGCTGTACGTGATGTTTGTGTAATGTGCAAAAATAAACTCAATGCAATCGATCCAACAAAACGGTAATGCTTTCAGGGACACATTAGTCTTCGGGGCTAATCCGAACACTGCACAACTTCAGCTGCCAACACAAGGAGGCATGCTCGCTCGCGTAAATTTTATAGTCAGGTAAAACTAACCCAAGAGAAAAAGGTTGCACAGGAGTGAAATTCGACAAACAGCTTTCATATATCCGGGACTCGATTTAGAACTGGGTCAAGCGCTGATTTGTAGCCTAATCACTAAAAGCTCCGCCACGTGCCGCTTCCACCGTGGCATTCCCAGGGAACTTCTGCAAAGGGAGCTTAGTCACGCCTTACTTCGCCAGTTTAATTTGCCCCGTATTTGGGTACAGGTAGCCCATTTCTCTCTCTCCCATCTTTCCTCTTTGTGTGCACCTGTGTCCTCTCCTCCCGCCCTCGCCTCTAATCCCACCAGATCCTGGGCTCTAATCCCGGCTCAGACCTGTAGCGATTGCCAGCAGTTCCCGCTGCAAAACACTTCGAATGCTGGCAGATTCGCTTCGGTGTAGTCCCCTGGCTGCTGTATTTGTTTACTCAGGCGTACTGTCGCAGTGAACTAGAAAGTTCGCCTTATACTGGGCCGCCTTTTCCCCCCGATAGCAACGCAGGTAGCGCGTGGTCAGCAGTGAACGTGTAATTCTCGATCCCGTTGATCGCACCTTATAAAGGCGAGTACCCCCCCATTCTTTGCCGAGTACCCCCACAACCAGGAGCGTGTAACGCCATACATTTCCACGAAAATGAAGAGTTCGCGAAAGTTCCAAATGTAATCGTTAGAATAACGTAAATGGAGGTAATTGGTTAAACGGTATTTTGAAAAATCTAAAAAATAACAAAACTATAAAAAATTACGAAAAATCTCAAAATGTATACCGCATGGCGTTTCCACAATAATGCAGATTTCGCGAATGTTCCACCTGTAATCGCTTTGTAGCGTAAATGAAGATAATTGGACGAAACGAAATTTTGAAAAACTAAAAAAATCAGAAAAAAAATTACTCCCACCTCCCCTCGCGGGAACCCCTGTGTAGATGCGACGCATTGGGGGTTACGTTGTTGTTTCCGTTAGGTTGATTCTCCCATCGCGTGAAACGTGCTGTGAACCCCCTGCCGCGGCTATGACGCAACGTGGCGCGGCTATGACGCAACACAATCCAACACAATCCACTTTAATCCAATACAATCCAATCCAAATCCAATCCAATCCAATCCAATCCAAAACCAATCCAATCCAATCCGAGCCAAGCCAAGCCAAGCCAATCGAATCCAATCCAATGCCCCTCGCGAGACAGTGTTCGCTATCGGAGAGGAGAAGGGGTGAGCGGCGGAGGGCGCAGCTTACGCGGCGAGGAGAATGGGGGAGGGGTGTGGACGGACAACGACAACGCCGTATGGAGGGACAAGGCGAGTGAATGCGATGCCGTCGCATCTAAAATATAAAATAATTAAGGGAAATGGCGAACCGTGTAACGCCCTGCATTTCCACAACAATGCAGATTTCGCAAAAAGTTCCACATGTAATCGTTGTAATAACGTAAATGGGGATAAGTGGTCGAACAAACTTTTGAAAAACTAAAAAATAAGAAAAATGTTTAAAAATGACGGAAAATGGCAAAACGTATTTCCACAATATTGAAGATTTTGCGAACGTTTCACCTGTTATCGTTATAATAGCGGAATTGGATATAATAGGTCGGATCGGATTTACAAAAAACTAAAATTTGGCTGGAAAAGACTCACACTCAGGGCAGGCGACATAAGAATGCTACGCATTAGTAGATAATTATCAGAATTTTTGTATAATATTTTTGGAAGCGAGCGTAAAGGGGTAACCCAACCACACCAATGCACTTAACTGCGTCAACCTACACATCACCTGCGCGCGGAATCCAAGTATGGGGAATGCTGGAGTTGCAATGCCTGCCGCAGCCAGATAACGTCGCGACACTAGGCGTTACACACCCCCAAGAGCTTGGAGACGTCGTGAGAGAGTACAGACAGCTCTCAATTAGCTGTAATACCACGTAGGCTTTTATTTCCTAGAAGCCATTATTTACCGTTATTTTGATTTGGCAGCACCACCATCCATTTATAGTTCATTTTGATGGGGTGCGGTTCTAACGCCTGGGGTATTACTCAGGCACTTACGTAAGCGCCTATTGCCGGCATCTGCGTTTACGTCATAATTCACCCACATTTCATTTAGCCATTAAGATTGCACAAATGAGGAGTCGCTTCATAAATTTTGTTTTATGTACACATTAAAACCTCTTCACCATAACTCACTACAGCCTTTGTGAGTAGCGGCTCCTGAGTCGAATGTCCGGGAGTCGTCTTTCAAATGCAGGTAATGTAAAAAGATGACGTCATTTTTTAGCAGTTTTTAGTATCATCATGTTAGATGTAAAAGGTTAACTTAGGTTTTTTTTATTTTTAGAGCATTCTCCAACCCTAACAAAAAAAAAATGTTGGAACGTTTACATGCGACGCAACACCTGGCCAGTGACGTATGCCACATTAGAGGGTTATGGATTAGTTTAAATACCCTTTGCATCTTCAGCGTTCAGTAAAATCTCAACACACAGGTGTTTTCCTTTCCTTGCCGCTATATTAATTACAGCCACACAGGAAACAAAGCTCATCTGCCACGTCGTGCTCAGTAGCGCCTTAGCCACTCAGCTACAAAGGTGGGTGCATTTATTCGCATTCCAGAAGAATGTTATCCCAGTAGCGATTTCCTGAAGTTGTCGTACATTTTCAACGAAAAAGTCGTTAATGAACTCGCGCCAGCAGAAATGCATGTTTGCACCACGCTGTTTAACAAATTTGTTAGGTTTTCGCCTCCTAATAAACACTTAATTTTAGTCCACAGGAACGCTGAGATGCATACCATGTTAGCCGCTAGTTTCACCTGCGCCGAATTCGATTAATTCCCCAGAAATCTGGCTCCATATTTCATAGTGATCAAGTTGATTCACTTAGAACACCACCCCAAGGTGGTAAAATTCTATTTTTGCTGGTGTGTTATAGTATTAACATTGTGTACTGCTGTCCCGCAGGTGGTCCAGATAGTATTGAAGTTACAGTTGTTTTGATGGTGTGC
The DNA here is from genome assembly GCA_013339765.2 of Haemaphysalis longicornis. NCBI lineage: Eukaryota > Metazoa > Arthropoda > Arachnida > Ixodida > Ixodidae > Haemaphysalis > Haemaphysalis longicornis. The sequence goes on from CM023449.1 coordinate 235,622,633, forward strand.
TTCATTCGTAATGTGCGTATGGTGATGGGCCTTGATCAGCAACCGCACGTGTTTTTGTAGCTGCTACTATATTTCCAATTGTGAAGAGTTAACGAGCGAATGAACAGACCACGAAAATTCAATACAGGAGCTTTCATTATACATACAAAAATAGTCGATGCTTTGTTATTATGATCCAAGCTTCCAAAACACAAGTACCTGGGTTAGATCCGCAACGTACAAGCTGACAAAAACGCTTGCTTTTGATATCTCGGTCTAGAACTTAAAGGTGGGCCGAAATAGAAGCCGCTAGCACGATGTATGGAAGACCATAACCTGCTGTACGAATGGCGTCGCTCCGTGTTTCATAGCTTCTTGATATACTCGGACATGTGGGTCACACTTCCTTCCTGGATACTGCTCCGTGAAACTGCAACGACGGGCAAACCGTCGTTCATTTACAAGCCAGGCAGTTGACGCTCGCAGCCCTCTGTCACAGCGGAACGACAAAAGAGGGCTGCAAACGGCGGAAATCCTTCCAGTTCGAATGGCATTTGAAATTTTGAAGGCCAAACGTCGTTTCAGACGTTCGTGTAGCACAGGTAGTATATTGCATCTTTTATATAGGTCTCCAGTACTACATGCTATGAGCATAAAGCAACCACATCGCTGTGAGCCAACTTGATCGCACACACCAAACACGCACGCACGTACGCAAGCATGTACGCACACACGCGCACAGACCCACAGGTACGCGCCTTCGCACGGACACACAATTACTTCGCGCACAAATTTATAATGCAGGATATAAACTAATCAACGTGGGTTTTCCCAGTTGATTGGTCATTGATGTCTTTATGAAAGTCGTCTCCACCAATTCCCCCTCCTTAATAGTACTGCATACAACACGAAAGGGCAACCTGTCGTTCTCGCTTGGCCACAAAATACTTTCTGCTCACAGCGGACCCGCACCATGGAGAAATAAGCGAGACAGGAGGGGAACCTTCGCTTCCTGGGGCGGCCAGATAACGAAAAAGAGCCCGGCACAGGTTAAGCTGGCGGCCTCTGTTGCGCGAGAAAAAATAAATGCACGGTGAGCGCGATCGGAATTCAGCTGCGGTCGCCAAAACATTGCGTGTACAGCACTAGGTGCCATAATCACATATTTCGCTGTCGCTGCTGCGGAGATTCGTAGAATACATTTGTTTTCGTCATGACATTATCTGCGATAGCTTAGTTTTCTCTCTATTTCTTTCTCCTTCTGGTCCCTTCACTCTCTCTCATATATAACCTTTAACTCCCCCTGTCCCCCTTCCCTTGCCTGGGTTGTATACAGGTGAAATCCCAGATGTCTTCAATAATATCCCCAGTCCACCTTTTTTCCCCTTATTCACCTCGAATTACATACCTACGTGTGGAATGGTATGGTCGCTGATCAGCGTCATCTGCAGGGGGAGTTCCGCCTTCTGTTTAGACGTTAGCTCCGTGACCCGAACTGAAACCGAGCGGGATTTTTTGGCGGCTTTTTGTACCATCCAATGCGTTTGATGGAAACGATTTCATATACGTACCTTTATTTCTTTGGAACATCTCGATGGTAGCGCCCTTATACACGGACACTATGAAAGGAGACGAGATACCACACCGCTGTGGTTTTTCGTCTGCTTTCTTAGTGCCCGTGTTTAAGTGCGCTACCATCAGGATGTTCCGAACGCAATACCAACTAGCCCAGTTGTGCCTGCCTTTATTTCTTCTAGTTGACGGTTTTCCAACTTGTGGTTACGCCATAAAGGAGACAACATGTGGGCTGAAAACGTTTGGCCCATGAACTTGTGGGCTTCGTTTACATCTGATGTAATGGTCTAGTAATTAGAAGAAAAAAACTTGCAGCCCAATATCCAGTATAACGGCACTGCGCCACAGACGGCTGCAGGCCGCCTCCCTTCCACCACCGAGCACGCAGGACGTAGTCCCTAAGTTTCAGCAGGGCAACGACCGCATGTCCTCAAACGTTGCATCGTTCTTCAACTATAAGAATGTTATTCACCGCCGACCGAGATTACAGAAGGGCCGATTTACGCTGTGGTCAGGGAACCTGCGCATGTAATTATTACCTCTACTTTTTCTTGTTGAAGTGCATTCCAGTTAGGGCAGTCTCAGTCGTCTTCTACAAAACGGCCGGCCGTTTTCGTACCCGCGTTTCAAAATAGCAATTAAGAGAAGTGGGTAATTAGGACGAGCAGCGCAATTTTACCGCGTTTGTACAGGCGAATGTGTCCACTATAAAACTCCGCGTGCCGGAGAAAATTCTGGGGCTGGCACGCAACCAGCCAGAGAACGTACGTGCGCAGAGCGCGCTGTGCTTCAACATAATTCAGTATGAACACGCAATCCACTATTCACACGATTCGGTATTCATGCGAGTATTCACACGCTAAACAAAGATTTGACTACGTGAACCTGCCTGAAAACTTTTCGCGTTCTTGTTCCATAATAATTGAGTGGATGAAATAGCCACGTCAATACACCACCACAAAAATTTAAAAATTTAGTCGCACATGCATACCACACCCTAAGTTGCCAAAAAAATAGTAGAAGGAAAAATAATTATGATAATGTCTGCGCTATATCAACTAGCCTTGGAATAAGTTGTCAATTTTTTGACCTGACAGAATTAGGACATGAAGACACAGAGGTGTGCTGAAAAATGGCTCCGTATCGGTAGACTTAACATTTAGGAATTTCATAGCGAATGGCGCAGTTTCTTGTCATTAGCATGCCGCGAACACAGGTAACCTGTGCTGCAAAATGTGAACTTCCGGCCTGCCCGGGATATTAACTACAGACTACTCAGGCTGGGATAGGTTAGGGGAGGTGGAGAGAAAAAGACTGAAGCTTAAAAAGTACCTAATACGAAAAAGTACCCGACCAGGTATTACGGCTTCAAATGTAGCTATCAGAGTCGAAATCAATTCGTACATGCGCGAAAATATAATTTTCTGGACATGGCTAGTTCTGTTAACACAACACAACACCTTCAGTTAATGCCCTATAACACCGGATAGCCATCCATGGTTAGTACGTGTAGCAAGATATGACTACGTATATCGGTACGAACGCACAAGTACCTGAACGTCAAATGAATAATTTAAGAGTTTCGAGCACCTAAAATTACTAGGTTGATTTCAGTAATTTTTTTAAGCCCCTGAAGACGTTAGGTTGACCTCGGTGTGCCAAAATGGCAGGACGTCTGTTCGCTTGTCAGCGTTTTTCAGCGACCTTGTTCCCAGCACACTGTAGGAATGTTGCAACAAAAAAGGACTGGACAGCTGTATTCAAGCACCTATTTTGGTAAATTATTTTTCAAACCTGGTCAAGTTGCAATCGCTCACTCTGCATCCAGAGTACCGCGCCAGGATTTTTTACAACAACTTCGAAAAACTGCAAGTACAACATAACAGCAGGGTTTATGAACACTGCAAAGAGACGAGGAGTCCTTCGCAGTTTTGAAGACGATAGTCTCTCTTGGACTACTTCAACCCAGAAATTTTGGCCTGTCTGTCTGTCTGTCGGTCTGTCTGTCTGTGTCTGTCTGTCTGTGACTCTATTCAGCCACCAGGCCAAAGAGAAACAACGCCTTCGCAATAGTCTTACATAGTCACAGCTAAATCTACCCGTCCAAGTCCTGTGTAATGTTCATACTTTTCAACATTGTTGAAGAAGAACAAGATATTACGCAAATATAATACAACAAATTAATACAGAAGTAATATTTGCACTGTTCCTTCAGAAAAAATCATACACGCTTGATTTTTGCGAAATTAAATACTTCATCAACTGGAGAAAAAATATTCACTCCGTCGTCGCCTGCTGTCGCCCGCACCACTATAGCTTCTGGCGCCATTTTAAGAAATCAACCGGCAACAGTTACGAAAGGTTCCACTAGATAGGTTCCACGTTCTGCTTGGAACGCACGTGGAGTAGGGAAACGTGGTTCTATCAACGTTGAAGTAGGGCACTTCGATTCACGCCCGTCTCCGCCGTACGGCAGCGTTGGCATCGAGACACCCGGCCTGGAGCAGTAGGAACGCGGTAAATTTAAAATGATTTAAGCAAACCTTCGGCGTCTTTATCTTGGTAGGAACTCGAAGCGAGAGGAACGACATGAGAGGTGAGCGGGAAAGCGAAGGGAGGCATTCACTTGGCAAAAGTCGATAAAGACTATCGTCTTTTGTCGTCATTTGCAACGAAAGGAGCAGATACGCGGCCAATTCTCACATCGTGGCGCTTCACCATCGACATTTTCGCTGCTTCTCTGGAGCCCACTTCTGAAGTCGACCGACGTGTCCTCTGCGTGCATATGCAACCCATTTGCCGCGAGCGATTGTACTGGTGACGTAGTAGGAGCATAGCGGGGGCCCTATACTGCTGCCGTGCTTCTTGCGCCGTACGTGGGACTGACAGACAGAAGCGGAATTTCACACCCAGTTTTCTTTCCATGGTAGGCGCTTCCTTTCAACCATATGTCACAATGTTTCCCGTTTTGAGTAGTTCTCGCCATCTTCCGACTGCTAAACCCAAAGGACGGTAAATAGAAGTAAACGAGAGGGATGGGCTAGTAAGAATAAAAAAAGGAAAGCAGAAATCAGGAGCATGCTGGCTGTTACAAACTACCTGTATATGGATTAAGTTGTTGCGTCATCTCCCTTCGTATGAAGTCACATCAAACAGCTACGATCTTTCGGCAGAGTTATATTTGTTCCTCGACGTCACGCGAGATGGGCATGCCGGAGGCGCCCGGGATTCTTTTTTGGTGACGACATTCCGGTATCTTTGAATGTATTCTTTTTACAGCGAGAATAAAACGAATCCTACAAGGGTGTGTTACAGGTGAAAAAAAGGGGAGCAGTTTCACACTGTGCATAATAATGACCGATAAAACAAACGAGGAGAAGTGGGGGAATGCATCTCCTTGTTTTCTTTTATTTATTTCTATTTTCAGATCTTACAAATCATAAATAGAACGCAAATGACGGTGCGCAGTATTTACTTGATATAACATCACAATGGCGTGACAAGAAAGCCAAATATATTGAATATTAAAGGGGTAAGTATCAGGAAAGAATGAAAAAAATAGTTTACACCAATAAAGTACGCTGTTGCGTATAAATGATGCATGTCAGCTTGCAGAAAAAAAAAACACTCGCTGTAATTGAGTCTGCTGACGTGCTTTGACTGTGAAAATAGTTTGGCAAAAGGACTTGGGGAATCGGCCGTGAATCTGTGACGTCATGTGCCATCTTACGTGGCCAACCCCGCGGAGGGGGTATGTGGGAATTGGCGGCGGAATTAAGGTGCATAAACCGTGAGCTTAAGACAGCAGCAGTCATCGTCAGTGGCCTGTCCTATCGAGGGGCACGTTGTTAATCCGAAGAAAACTTGGAACAGAACGAAGTGTTTGGAGCGTATGAAACCTTAAGACGTTAACAGAAATTTTCCGACGATCAAAGGCTTTTGTGGCAGGGTTTCTCAACTAACCGGAAAATCCGAAAATAAAATTGAGCCGTTTGTATCTCAGAAGGAAGAATTGTAACCCGGCGTGGCGTTTAAAAGCCATGGGCGTTTTTCAATGCGTAAGTGTTCTTCGGATGGGTAGGTTGGCAGGATTTTTTGTTTCTGCGAGCGAAAAGGGCCCCCTCGCACATAACCACGCATATAACTTACACTTGTGAAAGAATGACCTGGAAATATTAAGGGCTTCGCACACCATGCCAGGAATGCCGTCCTCCGCTGGTATTAGTATGGCCCCCGAAAAGCTGCAGGCATTGCACATTCTAGTTGTGTTGTAGTTAAGCTATGGTAAGACCAAATGGTCAGGAATAATTGAGGGCTCCAGGCACCATGGTATAAATCGGTATATATGGGGAGGCAACGTTCAAATTGGATTTCTATAAAGCAACGCGCCTACGAGGAGCTACGAAGGGAACAGAGACGACAGTGCGTTCGGTGGAGACGGGCGGCAAACGCTGACGAGGGTCCTGGCCCAGAATGCGGAATTTGAACAAGACGACACATGATACATGTCGGAACTAAACTTTTCAATTAAGAGCGATGTGGGAACCAGACGGAATATTACTTCGGTCCCAACCGCTGCTTGGTAGAGTTGAGGAGGGTGAAGTTGGAGAGGGCGGTGACACCTGGGGGTGTTGTGTGTAACTTCCTCTGTAACAAGCGGAGACCAGTGCGGAATTCTCACTTTTGTCCATTTCATGTCCATTTCAAAGCGTTCGTTTAAAGCGAGCCCTGATTGGCTGAAAGCAGAGGATAGAATATAACGCAGCACATCCATTGATCCGTGGCCTCGCAAGGGAAACTACGTCACGACTGAAACGGCCGCGAAATGGACATTTTCAAAACGGACATAACTCAGAATTCCGCCCCAGGAGTGGCAAAGGTGAATTGTGAGACTAACGACTCGGATCTGCGTCGGAAGGCGACGTACTCCTTTTTATACATCGCGTTCAACACTGCAAGCGAGTAATAAAGTGTACGAGGCATAAAGTGCATCACCTCGAATATAGAAAATATTATTGTTCTGGTATTAAACCAAATCAGACCCATATACGTTTACCTTTTACTACACAAGGAAACAAGCAAGGCCAAATAAAAGCGCTCATGTTAACATTGGAGGTGGAACGAACGCACAGTGGCTGCCGAACTCCATTTTGATATTATCACAAACGAAATCTAAGGTTTGACGAAATCTTGTCTGGTCGGGTACAAGATTCATAGTTGAAGAAGTCGTAATCGCCGACCAAAGCTATAGTTTAAAAAAGCTAAAAAAGACGTTTTGGCTTCTATACGGAAGCCCTAATTCACAGGCCAGTTTCTTCAATTATAACAAACGCTGTACTATAATTTTTGGTGACGTTTACAAGAACTGCTACGCTTCCTACTCGAACACCGCGCCAGATTGAACCGCTATAGGGTGCTATTCAACTGGCCCAGGCGGCAACGATCCACTTCCTGCGAACTCGTCCGGTTTCGCGCCCCGGATTCTCCCCCGGCACGTCCAGTGGGTCCGGCCGGCTGCCGCCACTCTGGCTTCGATCTCAGAAGTACGGTCCGCCACCACCCGGGAGCGCCCAGAGCGGGAGATCCGTTCGGGCCGCGGCGGCGTCATCGACTGGTTCCTAATGTGGTGCGGCCGCGCATTGGATTACAAGTTCGCGTGGTATGGTGGTCCTGCTCCCCCCTCACCCTCTCACCTCCCCTTGAACATGCCGCGGCTGCTATCTTTCCGCTGGCTTCATTTCTCCGTTAATGCCCGGAATGCCGACGCCAACGACCTCGGGCCACTGCCCTCCACTCGATGACAAGGACGTACCGTTGCAGCGCTTGACGATGGTGTGATCCTCTTCCGCAGCCCGAACATCGGCTCAACTCACCCCTCTCCGTTAGGACCGGTGTTTGGCCTTTGTGTTCAGCTACTAGTCTGTGACAAAATAGTCGTGTTAATTACGAGACTCCTTCAATTCGCTTCTGTTTTCCGCTAACGTTGCTTCACGTTATTATTAAAAAACTGCTCCACGTCCCTTTTACGAACACTGATTTTTTTATTTAGTTTAGTTGGTTCTTTATTTTTATTTTTTCTGGCTAAATTCACGTTTATAAATTTAGAATTTGGCGCTTTACCTTGTCGCAAGCTTGCCTCCTCGCATCTTGTATAATACTTTTTTATCTGTGCCATTTCTAAGTTTTGAATCCTGCGTTGGAAAGTCCGTATGATTAAGTCAACTGAAACGGAAACTGAATATAACACTTGAAACACCAGAGCTACACCTAGCCTGGGATGCGCCCCATACTGGCAGAAGTGCAAATTATGTTTGATTGCTTAGTATCCTTTACCCTGCGCGGGCATCACTTGAACACGGGCACTTAAGCGCACCAGTTTGAAACACCAGGTGACCTAACGGTTAAGTGCTCTGAAGCTAATGAGTAGTCAGCAAAATGACTTTTGAATGCAAGCACTCCAGGAATGACGGCTCCTGGGGCGCTTAATTTTTCTTGTGGGGTTTTCAGGCCCGACGGACCTTTCCTCCGCCCAGCGACAAGCTGGACAGGTCACAGGCGGTCGCACTAAGGCAACTGCAGGCGCGCAGGTACCCTACCCCGGCGAACTATCACAGAATGTATCCGGAAATTTACACAACGAACGCATGTAAGGTCTGCAGCAAACAAGTAGCCACCTTAGCCCACATGCTCTGGGATTGTATCAAGGATCCGCACGGTGCCAACTCCGGAACCCTCCCGCCGCGGCTGCCGGCTGCCTTGCGCAGCCCCAGTCTCGACGATCAACTCTGGGCCGTCCAGCAGGCCTGTGAGGCGGTGAAGCGGCAGGACTTCGACGCCCCCAAACGGGAGAAGAGGACCAGCAGCGACGCCCCCAAGCGGGTGACTTAGGCCCGGTCAGCGAAAGCTCTGCAGGCCGTCAATAAAGTTTTTACCAACCAACCAACCAGCCCGTTATTGCGAATCACTGCTCTTCACTTCCGACAGCTCTCACATTGAGTGGAACGGCTTTAATTTTTTGTGCAAATACAGGGTGTTACCGGGTTTCGCCAATTTCCGTAATTTGCTTATATATTTTTTTATTTTTAGTTTTTTCATAATCTTGCATGACCGGTTATCTCCACTTACGCCATTACAGCGATTACAGGTGGAACTTCCGCGATATCTGCATTTTTGTGGAAATGCAGGATGTTACACAGCCCTGGCTGTCGGGGTACTCGGCAAAAAGTACTACACATTGTTAAAAAATTAACAAAATAGCGCTGCTTGTGATCGTACTTTTTGCGGTACCTGTGGATAGAAAAGTAGAAAAGTGACATATAGGCTCCTGAAGAGCAGTCGATATGAAAGTGTGTGTAATTGTTCTCTTTCAAACATCTGGGTACTGGGATGCGCGGTGATAAATGCAGCAGGGTTCTCTCATTATTGTTGTTTATCCTTTTGTCCTCGGAGAAGCTGCCGGCCTTCCGTATTAATTATTAGCTTGCGCCGGGGTCTGTGCTCAAGAGGCGGTACTGGTCACGATGGGGAGGCCTTATATCGCAGTCTCGCGCCAGCCACACGCTCCAGCAGCCGCCTTAGTTTCTGTTGGGTAGCATTATAGTGCGCTGTCGGAGGCTGCATTAAGAGAGCTTCGCTCATATGCATAAGGCAGCTTGAAACAAAACACTCCATGAGCCTCTTTTCACCCACCATCTTCCGTCTTGACCGCGTTTATGGCGGGGCACTTGTCTATCAAGCAATTAACGGGCCTTGAATTGTGTTGCTCCACTTAAGGTTTCTGTTGAAGAAATAAAGAGATTTCCGCTTAAAACAGCAAACAGCCTCAAATAAAACAACCGAATGGCAGGGTGACATCACGTTATTTCAGTAAACAGCGAAGCGTTCGATAGCAGGACGGATCAGTTTGACCAGCTACATTCAAGTACTTCAAACAACATGTTCTTATTGTTATATCACATTCTGAGACGATAGTTAAGTGAAGCGACTGTTTATTTCACGCAACAAAAAAAAAAAAGGAATTACAAGGGAATCTTGCGGAAGCAAACATCATGATAAATACACATAAGAAACATCTCACAGGCCGCTGCCTTCGGGGCTTCTAGAAAAGACAAACGAACGAAAAAAAAGGCAAACGAACAGGCAAAGCGACATCTCTCCCTCCCTCCCGGCGTTTACACACAACTCAGCCGCAACATTACAAAGTACAAGATTTGTATGCCCAGAAAGCTAGTACACAAAATGTATAAATTCGACTTTATGCACACTTTACGTAACACAAGTATAGATAGAATTTGTATTATTTAGAAATACAAATGTTATTATTTAAGAGTAGGATTGGTTGAATTCCATAAGTAGAAGATCTGTCGTCCTGCATAAGCAAGCGATAGTACACGAGATAGTCTACGGTGCAAAGGGAATAAATGTTGAATTATTGGGTAAAAAAAAAACGCGGATAATTTGGTTCCGAACTGAACTCGGATCCAGAACCTCCGTAGGGCCAGTGGAGGACACGTCCTCCACAGATAAGCAGCTTTTTTGTTTCTCGTATAGTGCCATTACACTATAAAATAACGCACTTAAGGAAATTTACAAACGCTATTTACAAATACGCACACATATGAATGGGTCGAAATTAAGATAAAATAACGAAGCTGAACTGTGATAAAGAGCAATTATATACTCAAGGTATCGGTTTCTTGTACGAATTTCAAGCGCGAAAATTCAGACAGGGCACGAACGGGACGAAGACGAGCGCTCGTCCCCAGTATGGATTACCAACTATATATTACCAGCTAGCTCGAACCCACACATCAGTTTCCCAGTTGGCTTTCTCGCTTTCTTTTTGTTGTATTTCCGTTGAGGCGCTTTCAACACAGCACGGCACATTTTGTTCGAAATAAATTTACTTGGTATTAGTTTCCGCATTGCAGTGCAGAAGGCCAGTTTTTAACTCAGATACTTCCACCGAGAAAACGTTTACTGCCACGGAAGCATGCAACGTGCGAATAATCTAATCCTAAGGTAGTGAGGCCCTAACATTTGTTACCGTTATCACACAATCATCAATTCATTGCGGGTTTTTGGTTACATAGTATAAAGCTGGGACTAGTTCAGCACCAAAAGGAAAGACAGAGGGGATCTGGTTAATTTACGGCCGTTGGCCCTTCTCATTTTAAAGTGAAGCTTCAGTGTCCTCACGGATGCCGTTGTACGCCAATACGCCAGGCAGGGAAGTCAACTTTCTGTAACGATAATGATAAATGATCGTGGGTGAAGTGAAAGAAAACAAGGACAGCACGCCTCCCGGTTCGTTTTCTTCGTGTCCTGCCCCTTAAGCTGTTCTCTTCGAGAATACTTGAAGAGAACAAAAATAAAATAATAGATAATAAAAAAATACTTTCAAGTAAAAAGAGGGGAAGTACGCAGCCTTCATTCTGTGGTTCATGTTTTAAGTCGCCTTCCCCGTCACAAGTAACATGCTCATTCGCCGTATAAATCACGGTGAGCTCGAATACATGCATTTTCCTTTCATAAGCTTGGGCCTCCTTGCACAATAGAGTAGACAGTAAACTCTGGGCTGTGCATTCCGTGCCTCCTATTCTGAAGGTCAGCCGAGGAGACGTTGTTTACTGACCTTGTTGGGGAATGGCACAGCGCCACAATGCCGTCGCAGGGTTTCGCCACAATGGGCCGTTCGCATTGAACTGCGCAAACAGGGCCCGATGGGTTTCGCGTTCTCCACGCCTTCGTGGTTATGACACCACACGAAGACATGGGCCTGGCCATGTGTAAATAGTATCGGGTGAGCGGCGCATTGTGCCGGCTGTAGGTTTCGTTTCGCCATCGTTTCTAAGCGCTTCCTTAGTACTGCTACAACCCCGAAGAGCTAGGGATATGTCATTGAACTGGGTGCATTTGGGTACGCATCGTCTTGCCACTCAAGCACCGAATAGAGGCTGTCTGCAATATAGACTAAGTCGTACAATTGGACCACTCTAAAGCTTTGATTTAGTCACTGAGGTTGTAAAGGTCATGTCGGAGCACGGCTTTTTTATTTAAGGGACCCCGCTTAGTCATCGTCTCGCTAGCGCAAAAAAAGTAAAAGAAAAGCTGTTTTCTTTTTTATTTTCTGTTTTCTTTTTTATAACAAAAGGTTCACAAAAGGTTAACAAGACCAAAATAAAAGGTTCACAATAGGTTAGAGAGAGATAGAAATAGAGTGCTCCTGGAGGGCCGTGCTGCGCATGCGCCAGAAGCATTGGATTGGATTAGATTGGATTGGAATGGATTGGATTGGATTAAATTGAATTGTATTGGATTGGACTGGATTGGAAATTTTTTTAGCAGGAGTAAGCACTCTCACGGGTTATTTACGGTAAGAACGACCCCCAGTGCTTCGCCCACTCTTCGTGATTCACTTCTTGGAGATGCGTGAATTTTTATACAATTCTGCCGACGGGTAGTATTTTATGTTGTGCCGACTTCCAAGCATTTCGTGTCACATTGATTCATTGATTCACTGATTGGTTGATCGACTTATAGATTGATTGAAGTATTCTTCGTTTAAAACTGGCGACAGCACATAATGCCTATCTAGTTACAGGGTTCCACTAGTCACCCACACCAGGGGGGTGGCTGTCACACTGGCTGGTGGCTGGTGGCTATCACACCAGCCATTTAGGGGATGCAGGGTGCACCACTGTCCATGGTGGGCTCCAACAGCTCCATTAACGCGTTTGGGACTGGATCCGTAGCTGTGTACAAGCATGTCCCACCCCGTTGCCCTCGTGGGTGGATTCAAAGCACTGTGTAAGTGCTATTTTGAATAGCCCACCTCCGATGGTCATTCCGACATTCGTCTAGGCGACAGTTTCTGCCGCAGTCGGTTAGTAATTGGGGGCTCTCCAATTTACAGTCTCGGAGTCACAGTGAAATCTCCGAGAAGCAATCGGGCATTCGATTTTTCTATGTATCCCCATGCTTCGGGGGAATCCCTCGGACTACCCGTGGGCTATCCGCGGTGTGACCGAGGCTGTAAAGGGAAGAGCCCCGTTAGGTTCCGCCGGCTTGCCTTGACTTATGCGGCGAATAGAGAGCACAGCGCCAATGGAGGCTGTTTAAAACCCTTCGAAGCATCCAAAGTTTCCTGGATTGGCTGCGAAAGGATTTAGGCGAACAACCGTGGTGCATATTTCACGAACCGCTTCACTACACGCGCAAGTTACGATTTCCTGTTGTAATTCTGGCTTAGTTTGTCAGCTACTTCTGGCACGTGAAACTTACGTTTTCGCCAAGAGTAGCATGCAGTTAATTGCTGATACCTGTAGTTGCTGCTAGTTGCACAGTGGGGATTGCTCCGATGACATGTCGGCGCTTCCACAGCCACGCGGGCGAGTGACGTCACGAAGTCCTGCCATACGTCGAAGACCCTGAACCACGGCACTATGTTTTTATTAATGCGGGGAGAAGTCCCGATATTATCCACTGCGTGTTACGATTCCTGAACTGTTACGCTGGCGTTATATATAAGAGAAAAAAGTATGCTGCAGTGCCCCGCTATCCGTTCATGCTTAGTCGTAATTAAACGAAGTGGAGTGCACAATAACCTCGACCACTAAAATTTCAGTCAGTATATCTTTAACAGTCTCTCTTTAAGATATACGGACGTGGAGACTCAATTGTTTTAAATAAACTTTCGGGCGAGTTTCACCATGCTGGGAAAACACTATACCCGAGTGAACTCTCAGGCAGCTAAGTTGGAAGTACGGCTCAAGATCTGACGAAAGTTCAAGGGCATCGCAATCATCGCACGCATCGAATCACCCTCAGTGGTCGTTGCTAGCCAAGCACTCCAAATAAAACCCCGTAGTGGAAAAAAGTGAGTGAGTCATGGTTGTAGTCATATTATTGCAGTCTTTTTCAGCGGACGAAGCGCAAGACGGGTAAGTGCCTGCAGCAGACTCGAGGCGCGCTATGGATCTTCTGCAGAGGACATTCCCAAGTAGCGGGAGAAATAGAGGCTTCTTTTCTGGCGTGCACGTCCATTGCAAGGCCCGCAAGGCGGATTTTGGGACGCTGTCTGGACAGGGGTAGTATACCGGCCTTCCCGCACAAGCCTTTCTCTGGAATAAAAGTAATTGGAAACCGCTGCCGTGCCAGGCTCAGTAAGGTCATTGTTCGCGTAAGGGCTATTTTCAAGAGCATTTCCTTTTGTTTCTTTCATCTTGGGAAGTACCTGGTATTTATGAACTCACTCAGCTTTTAAGTTTCACATTATGTTTAGCTACTTTTTCTAGGTTCATTTAAACTCTGAAGGTCTCTTGTTAAACCATGCGTGCCGTTTCTCTACGCTATCCTGATCGACATTCTACCTAGGTTCCGCGGCGAACAAGAGCGACTATAAAAAAAAGGGACCGCTTGCAAAATGCGCGGAGGTCAAAAACCGTGTGTTCCTTGATGGCTGCGCCGTAAACAAGACTCCAGGGCCGAGACGTTGCTTAACCCCATTTTTATGTTCTCGTTGGGTGGGGCGAGCTTTGAAAGCTTTGTGTACATATAGTATTAGCCAAAAAATGGAACCCTAATGAAGCAGAAAACGTTCTTTACTTTTTGTGCATCTCACATTAACAAATAAATCCTGGATTCTACATTTATATTCCTTGTAAACTGGGTTATTTTGTGGTGGGAGGAGGGGAATATTTATTTTTTAAGGAGTAGCCTTAGGTGCCCCCATTTTGCGGAAAAACCGTTGTTCTTTTTCAGGTCAAGAAAATGGTTGCCTGTGAAATAGTATATAAAAGCATTCAGGGGTGCTTGCACTGACGCGCAAGACTTTAATGGCGAAGGTGTTGAAGGTGACCATTCCCGGACACATAGTTGACTTTCAGTATTATTGTTTATTTGCATAGTTGCGGTGCTAGTAATCGTCGTCCTATGCATCGAATAGGCCGTCGTCTTCTCCGCGGTGAGTGCTGGATGCTAAGTCACCCTCACCATTGTATACTTCCACCAGTTCTTCGCCATCCACACGAGGAAGCGGTGGCGGGGATCTGCAATGCTGCGGCTGCGGTGACCTCTCCAAAGAAGGGTGTATTTTCCACTTGAGCATTCGGTCTGGATCTTTTTTTAACGCGCGCCAGTGTTTAATGGCCAGCACTGGAGTTTTTTTTTTTTTTCTAAAGACACTGCGCGCACCGTGGACTGGGCGTCCCGCCGCGAGGCACGCGCTCAGAGCGCTGGGTATTTTCTCACTTTTCGGGGTTTTTGGGCAGTGTTTTTGCTAGGCCACGGCGCGTGGCGAGACGCCTCAGCGGCCGCCACGGGGCAGGCGCTCATGAGCGTTCGCATTTTTTGATATTTTTCCTACACGGCAAAATTTACCGCTTTGACCCGTAGCTCGCTGCTAAAAACCTCATGTGTATCCGTGTAATTGAAGCAGGGCGTCCACAGAGCAGTCCCGTGCACTACCACGGCGCTATCTGCACACTCCGTTTATCACGTAGTAATGACACGTATTACTTGTCTTACAAGGAGCACTCCAGAAGTAGTCTGTAATATCGCTCACAGTTTAAAAAATGGGACACGTCCAAAGCCATTGCTGTCGTGACACCCCAATATCAAAATGCAGTACTCCCTTAACACCAACCGACGACTGCGCAAGGAGCGCGTGTTCGCGGTAAATGTTATGTAGCCCTCAAAGAGATTTAGAGATTTTAATACCTGGTCTTGAAAGGTGCTTCGCTACGGAAGCTGGCTGCCAAGGCAGTGCCTCCGAAATTCCCTGCCTGCGCCGTTCCGTCGTCGCCTTCTGAGCTGCGTCACGTTGGCACAACGGGTCTGGAGGGAGCGGAGTGCGTGCAACCTCAGTGCGCTCGTCGAAGAGCCAGCGGGCGTAGTGTGTATAGCACGACCCGTCGGTCCTCTTCGGCTGTATGAGCTGGGGTCTCGAGGGCAGAAAGTAGTTGACCAGAAAGCCCACGTAGTAGAGGCACACGAGCGCGATCACTGATGCCACGATGCAGTATCTCAGCTCCTGCTTCCCGGTTCATAATGTTGGTGTCACGCTGGTGAGCGGCCAACCTTTTTAGAGGGGCTACCACGGCGCTCAAAGGCAGGGGAGGGGATGCATGGGAAGGCCTGCTGCCTACACGCCGGCCACGTCATCCTGGACTTGTGACAGGGAGGACCTCTTCCCATCGGCAGCGCCCTGGCTGGGGGCGGAATGCAAACTGTCGTCCTCTTCTGCGTTGGTATCACCGACTTTCGCTTTGCTGGCAATCTCCGGGGAAAAACCACGACTCCATCCTTTCTCTTCTTGGATATCACCAGACGACCTTTAGATCGCTGGCAGGATATCGCCTCCTCTCTTTTTCGCTCTTTTTTTCTTGTGGGGTGATGTTAGGGCTTTTTCGCCTTGCCTACTATTTTTGGCGCGTCTTCCGCTGGTTGGCGGGAATAAAAGGTCCCGGCTGTTCTCTGGGCCGTTCGATGACAAATTGCTGCTGTGCCGTTTTATTCTATTTTCCTTCGCAAAACCATTCAGCAACACTGGCCAAGTTTAGCAGGAGAACTAGCTAGTCATATCGTTTTTATACATTGTTTTTAAAAGCAGCGTTATACGAACTGCGTCTAACGATAAGTTGCAAAACAAAAAAAAAATTAGACACTGGAGCTATGTCGTATGCAACTGCGCGTTGTAAAGAGTCAGTGTGGGCATCCACTGGCAACCCTCTATGTGTCCAGGGCGCAGGAGGTCCTACCTTCGCTTGGCCTCAAGCGAAAGGCACACAGATCGGCCCGAGCTCATTAATACCAACTATAGACACCGTATGCATGTGTTCCCGGATGGTTCAGTGATAGGTACCCCTTCGGCGATTGGGATCTGGATCCCCTCGTCGCGAACGAGCATTTGGGTCTCAATTAGCCACAAGACACCAACCAAGGCTACCCAGCTCGCTGTGCTGCGGGCTCCTTTTCACTATATCTGAAAGCATCCAGCCAAGAAATGGGATTTTTTCACCGATTCCCGGTAGCGTGTTTCCAAACGCTTCCCTGTACAGCACCCAACGTGACATGCGTGATACCACTGCACGTGCTATTCTATTCAGCGGCTGCTAGAACGAGATCGCCGTTCAGGCTCTCTGGCCTTGAGGTACAGTTCTGCGTACTTGCTTTCACGGCCTGGGTTAACGCACCTAACGCACAGAAAGATGAACTCACCGAAGCTGCACACGGGCTACAAGGCGGGCCGTAGTGGAGGACTCAGGATTAATTTTATACATCCGAGGTGGTAACCTGGGAGATATTATAAACCATGTGCCAATATCTGGACACTCGGGCATTTTTGCGTTTCGCCTCCACTTGAAACGCGGCCACCACGGCCGTGATCGAACCCACGTCCTTGGGCTCAGTAGTACAACGCCTTAGCCACTGAGAAACCTCGGCGGGTGCGACGTAGAAATCTCCGAGTATGCACGAGCGAATGCAATCCTAATGAATAAAATGTGGGCACAAATAAATCGTATTCATTGATAAGAGTTATGAAAGCATTAGCAAGAGTGGTTACGTGTACAGTTAATAAGAAGTCGTTATCGCTGCTGCACCTGTCGGCATATGACGCCTCCTCCATAATAATAAAGACCCCAGCGTTCCGGATAAGCCCTTCAAGGCTAGAAAGGAAGCCTTCGAGACTAACTCCTCTCTCATCTTTGATGACAGAATGTATTAATGTGAAGCATTCCTTGGTGAGTGCCCCCACGGCCAGGACCATGTACGCCCTGCATTTTCACAAAAATGCAGATATCACGTAAATTCCACTTGTAATCACTATAATAGCGTGAATGGATATGATTGGTCTCACGAATTTCCGAAAAAATTAAAAATAAGAAATACACAATACAATCACGGAAAATGGCTAACCGTGTAACGCTTTGCAATTCCACAATAATGCAGATTTCGCAAAAGTTACAAATGTAATCGTTATAATCACGTAAAATGACATAATTGGTCGGATGAAATTTTGAAGAAGTAGAAAATGGGATAAATATGAAAGAATCAGGGAAAATGGCGAAACGTATAACGCACGGCATTTCCATAATAATTTACATTTCGCAAAAGTTTCGCCTGTAATAGTTATAATAGTGTAAATGACGATGATTGGTCGAACGGAACTTCGAAAAACTAAGAAAATAAGAAAAACATAAAATAATTACTGATAATGGCTAAACGAGTAACGACCCGCATTTCCACAGTAATGAAGACCGCAAAGTTTCCCCTATAACCGTTATAATAGCGCAAATGGAGGTAATTGTTCGGACAGGATTTAGAAAAACCAAAAGAACTTTGCCGGAAAAAACTCACACTGAAGACAAGCGGCATAAGAATGCTGCGCATTAGTAGATAATTCTCTGAATTTCTGGAGAATTGTTTAGTCTTCACCCACTTCCGTTTTTTCGAGGACTCGTGTGCACCCGCTGATTGGTGGCGCTCACTGTGTCACTTGTGCGGTTATGTTGTATAAAAGAAACACACACGAGCTCCTGAGTTTGGTTACAGGCGACAAAGGTTCCATTTCTGCTAGAAGAGTAATACGAAATTCATTGGTTGTAGTGCATTTTGAAGCCATTTAAGAACCTAGGGTGGAAAGGGTCTAAACTAATAATTCTCGCCGCCGGCGTATAGTCTCTTTTACCATCCTAGGCACAGAATCCGTTTTCAGTTCAGTTTGAGTCGAAGAAGCGCCACATGTGTTTAAACGTTACGGTTTCTTTTTGGAACGTATGACTAACGGTCATGTAGTTTCTGTGGAATACTCAATTCTGCTCCTCGGTGAACTTTTGGTTCGTGGCCCGTGCTCTCCGGTGCGACTTTTTTTTTGCAGTGCACAAACATGCATGAGAAAGATAATTGTTCCAATGAGATAAAGAACTTGAAGAGTACGTTTACATTTTAGAAACCCAGGAGCACTCACGTAGATTGTCAGAGGAAGAGACAGGGCAGTCGTCAGACTTCCAAATGAGTATAATTCTCCGTGAATGGGTATTGGAATGAATGATAATGATTAGCCAGAACCAGTAATGGGAACTAAAAGACGCGCTTCAATAGAACCCTATATCCCTCCGCAACATCCTGAACTATGGAGCGACAGATAAGATAACACGAGATTTATTTAGCTCATAAATGTACACCGATATATTCGCGGGGAAGCCTAAGCCCTCAGTAGGCTTATGTGGCGACGCCCTGCTGCAGCATGGCTTCACAGACTGATTGCGTACATCATAATCATCATCATAATCATAATCAACAACAACAACAACAACAACCTATTGAGCCCAATTACACACAATGTACAACGATTGCCTACAACGTGCAGTTATAACACGCCGGAAAAATACAAAACAAGAATGCCGGAAGAAGAATTTGAGTAAATACCAATACAAAACACAGGAAAACAACAAAAAACGAAAGCGCAACAAAATGAAGAATTGCTGAGCACTTCAGCTCAGCCGTCCTCAAAAGTGTGGCTGCTCTCAGTTTACCTGGCTTGGGTTAAGTATCAAAAGCCGATCTTGAAGCTCATTAAAATATGCTGGGACATGCAGTGACCCTATGGCTCCCCCATAGTGTGCTTGAATTCCTGGTATCGCATAACGATACACATGTCGCGGAGGTAAATAATTCGTGCTACAGACCTGGTAACAAGAAATCGATAAAGAGATGCAATTTTTATCCCTTGCAATGCGTCACACCCCTGCATAATGTCTCAAACCTGATTTTTGAACAAATAATGTAAAACCATACCATGAGATATCACCCCTTGCTAGTAGTACCTGACACCACCAGCCCGAGAAACCGATTTCTAAGCCATTATCTGCTTCATCCGTTTATGACAACAAAGCCGTTGGTCGGAATATTTTATTGAAGGCCTCCGTTGCTATCTACTTTGTATCAGTTATTAGACGTGAAGTGACAGCGCTAAGTCCCAGTACGGCTCTGGCAGTCTAAATGATTATTACTTGCGTAATTGAAAGGATAGAGCAGGAGCCCTCTCTAACGAATACAGTGTTTGGACAGGGATTTATGTAAGGGTGTCAGAGGGTATCTAGGCCGCCATCGGGAAAAATCGTTGAGCTGCGCGCCCGCAAGTCTGCAGAGCAAACACTCCCCCGCTCTACGCGACAGGAAACGCGATAACTCCGGCGTTAGCGTCCCCGTGCCATCAGCCACCTCCGCTGTATTACGTGGCTTAGTCGCCAACGGGGCGACCCAAACGACTACATCCGTTGGTTCTAACAGCGAGCTAGAATACGGAAGGGTTCTCCCTTGCAGCCAACCTTCAGCCATATACGAGGAGTGTATGCGCAAATATTTATACGTTGCCCTTGGCTCGCTAGGAAAGCTATTTAGATAACGTTGCTGGTGGACTAACCTCTAGGGGAAATAAGATTGATTTCTTTCTGTTCGTATATGGCCC
The DNA here is from genome assembly GCA_013339765.2 of Haemaphysalis longicornis. Classification (NCBI taxonomy): domain Eukaryota; kingdom Metazoa; phylum Arthropoda; class Arachnida; order Ixodida; family Ixodidae; genus Haemaphysalis; species Haemaphysalis longicornis. The sequence continues at coordinate 235,642,659 of CM023449.1, forward strand.
CTGGGGAGTGCAGCTACCACTCATTTTGTTTACCGCTCGAGGCAGCTACGTGCAGACTTCTGCCTGCCATTCAGCTTATCACTCGTACGACCTATGCTTGGCTTCCACAATGCATGTAGTCCGGGCCCGCACCCTGGCTTCGTATCCACCGCACATATCCGTGCTTTCGGGCTGCTCGATGGCTTCTCTATGTGGCCAAGAGGTTCCAAGACAGCATGTAGCAGAGCTCTGACTACATTAATTCAACCAGCGCAGATCACTCAGTATGGTCATAAATGCAAGTTATCACTCTGTGCATTCTGTCCCGGGGCGCTTACGTTGTAAGAGTAGTGCGCCTGTACAGTTTAGCTATTTTTTTGGCGACACCTAACGTTGGTGCTTGCTCTCTACATCTGGTCTGTCTAGAAGACGGAAAGTAACCTCAGTTATTCTAAAGAGCATAAACAAATGTTCTGGATTTTATTGTTTTCCTCAAACTATGTTATTTTCATATTCTTTAGCTCATTTTCACACACACTCTTGGCTCCCTTTCGCTCACACGCACTCTTGGCTCCAGAATACCCATAAGGGATGAACCTTCGTGTACCGTAACTATTGTACATAATTTATTTGAATTCAAAAAGTTACAAATGTTAGGATAAAGCAGCGGCCGTATACAGATGGATGCAATCGGAATTAGGGCATCTCTATAACGAGTTTATTGCCATAAAAAACTAAATTTAGAATGGCCTCTGAACTCTTCTACGCATCTCGAACTGTTGCTGCGCATAAGGGTTTTTTGGCCGATGCTGCTAGCGCCAGTTCTCGACGTCCACTCTATTTTTTTTACTCAGAGCTTGCCACTTTGCCAGCTGGTCACATATTTAGAGGCAGACAATGGCGTTGTTATCTTCAACTTTTATACGCTGGTAATAGTACCTCCATAGCCAGTCAGCGATACTGACGCAATTGCCGATGACAAATACATAGAAAAGTGATTTTTCTAATCTACCTGTAAGGGAAAAAAATAGCCACAGTTATAAGTATGTTAGCAAGGGATGGTGGTGTTGCTGACGCAGTAATATTAATGGTTTTTTACGGCTAATAAAATAAATTTATGAATAAATCACCACTCTGGTCTAGGGGTAGCGCGTTTAGGCAATTATGCCTCTGACCGCTCCTAGATTTTGCTGGGGCTTATCTGTGAGCACTTCTCGCCAGATAGGGATACTCTTTCTCGAAAATATCGTACGTGAGCATAGTGTTCCGTATGCTGCCCGCGGAACGTTCACTTGCGGCGCCTTATCTTCCGTGAAATTAGCGTTCGGCCACCGAGTCATTCACAACCACGCATCCCTTTGTATGTTTCCCCACGCAAACGCCTTTGTGTAATGTTTGAATAAATAAATCGTCTTTCACCTCCATGACCGGGGTCATGAAATGAGTATCTTATCTGTGACTCAGACTTGAATACGTGATTAGAGCTATTCTACCCCTCTCTATATTGGGTCCTGACAACCTCGTTGCAAAAAAGTGTTACCACTTGAAAGGGTTTCTGTGATAATTTAAAATAACTGCTAAAAAACCTCCTCGATACAATATTACCAGAATGCTAAATCACCCACGTGAAGCAAAAAGGAAAAACAAACGTAGGAGGAGAGATGACCAAATATTTTATCTCAAACGAGCATACATTTTAGGTATGAGTAAAGCCATTATATCGTATGCCTTTTAGTTGCGGCGTAGTATCAGAAAAACAGCAAAAAAGAAAGAATTCTAGCAAACTGAAAGCTAACACACGCAATCAGACAGGGAGCGAAGTTTTGAAATGTTCACCGGTTTATGCTGAATCATTTTTACACGCACGTTCTGACTGGGATGAAATGAACCAAGCCGAGCTCTCTGGGAATGTAGCAGCGGCGTCAAGAAAACTTGGAGCAAAAGCAAATCTGTTAATGCCACGCACAATTATATCTCAGTGGCTAAAAGCGTGCTAGCTATTGTGTGATTTGTTCACGAATGAATGAGAGCCTTTCCGCGCTAGTGGTAATGCGTTTTCTCTCAGCGATAGCTATGTACGTGAAACACAGATGTTTTAATTATATAGCACACGGTTGATCGATGTGCATTTCGCTTCACTGCTTCCATTCTAGAATGATGAGCTGGACTGTCATGGATTTGCTGCAAATGGTTCATCAGCCTACAGTGCGGTCTTCCCTTCTGCTCTTTCCTAATAAGTAATTTGCTCAGTCACCGACGGCTACTCATGATCATTTCCATTTAAAAAAAAGCGCTTATAAGAGTGCTTCCAGTGTTTTGTTTTGGTAATTATATACCTTTATGCTTTCGTTTAAAGACACCACGTAGTTGTTTACTGACATGACGCAATATTAATGCACATCTATACGCTATTCACTGTGGCTGCTGTAGCTTTCACTGACTTACTGGGGAGGTATACCTAACCAAAATGCACGTAGCAGCATGCGCAAGCTCTTTTTTTTGCTTGTATTATTTCACCCGAAAACCTCTGTCGTTATGCGACTGACAAAATTGTCACTGCGGCTTACCAGGAAACAAGCTATCAAAACCCGAACTGCAACAATTCACATTTGAATGAGTAGCACAACTTCAATGAACATGAACGACTCGAATGAGTAGTTCTCAGAAATTGTGGCCCAGCATAGACACAGAAATGACGTTCGTCAGAGAAAACGTAAACGTAGTCGGTCGTAAAGTCTCCCAAACACTTTATTGAATGCCCGAGTTTTGGAAAAATCTTCCCGGTTTGTCGAATGCTGAGTTACATTGATGTTTTATTTCTTTAACGGCGATTTTCTACCGTTCTTTTGTTTCAATTTCCATTCATTCGACTTAAACAACACAAGTCTGTTTTCATGTGGGCACCGCCGTAGGCAATACTAGACTCGTGGTGACCGCGGCGCCGCTGGATGACGGAGTGTTGGCGTGCAAGATTAGCGCGGCGCTTGTTGAACTCACACTGTCCTTTTTCAGCCGCCATCATCCTGTTCAAAGTAAGCGACAGAAGAAACAAAGAACTCGCAAGGTAGACGGGACACAACGCTAACAACGTCTGCTGTGTGAGCCCTTTGTTCCTCCTGCGCTTAGTTTCTCCATGATTGACTAACTTGCCAAAGGATTTAAACTTCCTCTTCTCCTTTCCCTTCGCGTCTTTTTTTCTCTTTTAAACCTTTCTTGTGACTGGCGCCTGGCCGAATTGCCCCACAAAGTCACGTGTTTTCTCACAATCATCGACGTCATTACCCTTCGCGTCTTCGCCCTTCGTAAGCTTCGTAAACGTCAGGCTGTCTTATGTTTGAGCCTCATATAGGCGTAGCAGGGTGGTTGGTCCAAAGCGCTCAGTCCTCACGAGAGCCTCATACAGGGCACGAATACGTTGTGGGATGCCAAAAATGTTTGAAGAAAGCACGCATATAGCCTGCCAGGGGATCTGACAGAGGACAATAAATTTCGCCGTGCGAAGATGAATGGGCCGGAAATAGACCAAGCAAGTACTTGGAGTGTTCCTGTACGAACCTATCGATCAATGCCGGAGTGCTGGTCTGAAAGGTTTCGTAAAGATTTATGCGGGCAGTCCATTGCTTCGTCTCTACCGTTGACAGTGTTCGTTGGCTTGAGATGGACGATCAAACTGTAAAAAAAAGTTCCGTTCAACACATCAAGAATAATACTGCCAGGCACGTCTTCTGTCGGGTATCAGCCTTTTCGAGATAGATGGAGATGAGTGAACAAAAAGAAGTGAAGATTATCGAGTGCACGAACATGTTCTCTCTGTGTACGTATACACGGTAGTTCCGGAAGATATTCAGTAATTCAAAAAATTCGCCTTAGGAGGGCAAAATTGCTTTTCTTGCGTGAAGTCATCAGGGGCCGTGGGAGGCGCAAAAAAAGAGTTCCAATTGATATTTAGGGCAACAATAAATAGTACGTGTTAATTACTTTTTAAGTGTGTAAGTTAGGCTGGGATTGTAATGTGGAAATTGTAGTGAATCATCAGTCAACCCGATATCCACCATTATATTTTCTAAAATATGATTGCCCGCAGGCATATGAGCTGAGTACTCTAGTCATACGGACACGCGCACCTCGAGCTCGTCAGCGGTAGAGCGCCGCAAAGCTATGCCCCCGTGTTGACGTCACCCTAGAGCCGTACACATCACAAGTACATCGCGCTACATTCTGTTCGAGAAAAGAAAAAGCCGCATCGGGCAAAAACGGATGCCCGCCCGAAGCCCCCCTCCACTATATCCTGGTTGTGATAGAGCGCGGTACGCATGTGACGTGTACAGCTCTGATTGACGTCAACACGAGGGCATGGCTTTGCGGTGCTTTGGAGTCGCCGAGCTCCAGATGCGCGCGTCCGGAGGACTGGAGCACTCAGCCAATAGGTCTGCGGGCAATTACATTTTCGCAGATGTAATGCTCGATATCTGGTTGACTGATGATCCACTACAATTTACACATTACAGTCGCAGCCAAATTTCTATAATTAAGAAATGAACAAGTACTAGTTAATCCTAATTTTTAATATCAGTGACAAATGGAACTCGTTTTATGGCGCAAACGCCGCCCCTGATCACTTCGCGCGAAAAAAAAAAAAACAATTTTGCCTTCGAAAACTCATTTTTCAAAGATCACTTCAAGTCATTCCTGAGAAACCCTGTACCCCTTATAGGCGCAATAAACCCCGTCGTCGTTGCCGCAGTGGTCCTGAGGATACAAGATATCATGAAAAAAAAAGCTCAAATATTCTCATGCGAGGAGCTTTGAAATATTTGGGGACTAATTCGTTACGTCAGAAAAGGTGGCGGAATATCCCCCGTGAACGAAGAAACTGCTGAGCTGCCTTAAGACAGCTATTGTGTAGAAGGTTACTCAGTCACAATAAAAAACTAAAGATTTGCAGTTCATAAATAACCCAGACGCCCGGTGGAGAAAAAGCGTGTGACAGGAAACATTATGCCTGTAGGCAAATGCATTTGATCGTGTCCCACATAACCAACTCTTGCTTACTTATGTACCCTCAGAATTCGCTCCAACTTACTACGCTGATTCTAACGCATCATAACTGACCGCATGCAACTGATTTTAGACATAAAAAAATGCTCACCACTCTCAAGCGTCCATCCGGGGTCCCCCCAGGGTTCATCTCTATTACCTGTGCTGTTTTTAATTTACATAAAATATTCATCTGCTAATATTAAAACTAAATTGGTATTAGTTCCTGACGACTGGGTCATATATAACCCTACTCAAAGCTCCACTGACGACAGCACCCTGCATCATACCTCAACACCATTTCTTCACGGCGCAATAAAGCGGAGATGCCTCTTAGCCTTGCTAAATATAAAGTCATGTCGTTTTCCCACAAATGCAACATAATCGAGCATTCCTATAGCATTACACCAATCCCTGTTGCGAGGAGTAGCATGTACATATACCTCAGTGTGCATCTCACGCCATCTCTAACATAAGATTTACATATTGATTCTCCTGTTCTGACGCTTCACGCGCACTTGGTATCCTGAGCTGAAATCTTAAGTCCGCATCTTCTGACTTTAAAAAACTAGCATACCTAACATTTGTTCGTCTAAAGCTGTGATACGGATCATCTATTTGGAAACTCTCGCAATAATATCTTTCGAACGATATGGAATCCATTCTACATCACGAAACCCGCTTTCCTACGCCACAGTACTCGAATGAACTAAGGGCCGCTTCACTAATCATACCTTGGAATTCTCAAGCTTACATCTCACCGCATTTCTCTCGCCTGTGCCTTCTTCACACTTTCTACTACCTTACTGAAACAAGACACGCTTTATTGAAACTACCACCACGAATCTCATCCCGCTTGAATCACAGTGAGCCGTTTGCCAGAATCAACTGCCGTACGCCACCAATGAACACTTCTTTCTTTCGTCGTGCAATAACCATTTCGAATGCACTGAGGGTGACATCGCCTCTTGTAATAATAGAAAAACATTTCGTGCAAATCTAAACCACCAAAGTACTTCGCTACCAGTGTTTCTCTGATGCGGTTCCCCGTTTAAAAATGTGTAATGCTGTTTGCTCCTACGAGTTGTTTTATCTGTGTAATCTTTTAGATTTTTTGTTCTCTCTCTCTACCTTATTCTTGTTTGCGTTTATACGCTGTGTACATTGTCAAAGAGCGCACGCCCCCCCCCCCCCCCCCCTTTATGTAATGTCCTCGGGCCTTTAAGCTGGCGATAAATAAAATAAAATATTGCTGGGTAAAACTATAGCTTCGCAGCCAAGCTTTTTTTTCCTCATCGTTAACGCGCAGTGTAATAAAGATTGGGTTGAAACCTTTAACATCCTCTAAACGGTATAATTTCTCCCCAGTCTAGATGTTATAACTGGGAACCATGCAAACAAAAAAGTGGGCATTTTTTGTCTGCCAGTGAGAAAGTACACAGAAAGAGCCCTCCATAAAAAATAGAAATATTTACACCGCAGAATTTTTTAAATAGAAAATGCGATTTGTTGCATTATTACCCCACAATTACGTACATTTATTTCACCTTGCGCAATTTATAACACTAAAAGTAATTGCGCTTCAAACAGAAAAAGGACGCAAAAAAAAGGCATGGACGAGAAAAAATAGTTAATCGAAGTTGAATACGACGTCGAAGTGTTCTACTATAAAATGATTTTTTTTTGCTCAAAAAGACAGCTCTTTTTCACTCGGTGTTAGTTGGAGGGGGTACAGCTCATTTGTTTCATTATCTGCTTGTTGCACAGACACTGGAAATGCCGAAATTTTTGGGGCGAGTTACCTGCTCGTGCAGACCACGTTGTGCAATATGGTTTCAAGACATACTAACAGCTGCTCAAGGTAAGATAAGGCTGTTGTGTTCTTAGTTATGAACCATTCTTTGTTATTACCTCAGTGCGAACATTTTAACGCTTTGTATTCGAACAGAATGCATAATTGGCGAAGTAAGGACATTGTATTTTTGCAATTCCGGTAGTGTGCATCACTGTAAAAAAAAAAAAAAAATGGCGCTGCTTGCACTAGCGGTGCAATCTGGAGAAACAGCAGAGCTGGCGGCCCCTCTCCCTTCGTCCGCGAACCGGCTGTTGCTCCTCACATGTATTTCCGAACTTGCATCTAAAAGTTTTCCATTACTGGCAGGCCGGTTCGTTCAGTTCGCAGCCTTTCACATCTCTCACAAAGTGGACTGCGCGCGCTTCACGAACTCGACGCCTGTAGCGCGAACTCGGCGTTTGAGCTCCCCACTTCAGGCAGGAGTGCATCTGAACTGGCGAAGAAAAAATCCTCCATCGCATGCCCCCGCGCGAGGGACACGAGTAAATGCAGAGCATTGGGGTCGTTTACGTGGCGTAGGGTTGGTGGTGGTGGTGGTGGTGGTGGTAGTTGCTGGTGGGCTTCCATCGCTTATCAACTGCGACCGCCGACGAACGCAAGAGAAGAGAGCGCAGGAGTTGACTAGAGTGGAGCCCGCGCCAACCCGCTTTATAGGGGGTGGTTGTATTGCGGTAACGTTTAGTGTTTGCGGGGTTGGTGCTATCACGTGTACACCTTGCAGCTATCACGCCGCTAGCACGCCGCTGAGTCGCCAACGCACACCGCTGACGACGTAGTTTGAATGAGTCAACGATATAAGGCGCGTTCGTAGCCTTTGATTCTGTGTCGTGGGTAGAGCACCATGTACCTTGCGTTCCGACCGCAGGGTCGTGGGACCGAAACCAGGCGCCGGTAACTGTTATTTCTTTTTCTTTTATAGTGTAGGGGGAGGCTGCTGGGCGGACGCCGACGCACAGGTGACATCGTGAGTTATACAAATGCTCTGCATTTAAAAAATTGGCTCCAATCCACACTGGGAAGGTGATGGGAAAGCAAAGCTTTAAACGATACTCCCAACAATTGCCCATTCGACGTCACTTGAACTCACACACGTGGCTCTACAAAGAGCGAAACCAGAGATTCGGCCAGCCGTTACCGAGAACTCGTGGGGGCGGCGTCCCGAACGCAGCGGCGTCTGCCACGGCCGGCCTAGAGCGGCGGACACCGTCGCTGTAGCCCAGCCGAGGGGTCGGCAGAAAGAAAACGGAGAGGAGCGTCTTTTGAAGGGTCGGACATCGGAAACTAGCTATCCTGATGCGTTGGCTTGGGGCTACACCACCACGCGTCACAAGTGCAGACACCGAAACGATCCGGCATGTGAGCTTAGTGATTCCCATTTATACCGATTTAAACTTGTTAGTTCAGCAAGTCTGAGAATTGCGACAAAGCTGAGGGAACTCTTATAATCGCTTTTTATCAGAACCAGTTGCTACTTTCGCCTTTTGCAATACCTCTTAAAACAGAACCGTATTGGTATTCACCAATTCAGAAAACAAAGTCGCACGTTCACGCTGGTTTTTCTGGTGACGCTCCACGGCAGAACATTTTAACAGGTCCGCTGTTAAAATGAAGTGACCAAAGAAACAAAACCGAGAATTATGCCCATTTGGCTTGTGATCGTCAAATATAGCGACTGTCGTATGTCGTAAAACTAAAACTACAATGAAAATAAACGAAACGAAACAGCTACGGAAATTTCTATAAATTGTCAACTAAGGCGTAAGTATTCTTTCGCCGCTTCTCCTATCCACATGTTTTCCTTGGCACTGATGAAGCACGTAAACGCAGACAGCGCGTTTTACTGCGAAGATATACCTTTACTATCCAAGCAAATTTTTGTGGCGACGTCAGCAGAAAACTATCATCATTAAGAAGGAGGCACATACCTACCCAGGGGGTCTGGCCGTACCGGTAAAGAATATGGTTAACAGCATAGAAAGCAAGTAGTGACTTCCCCAATCTTTGATATATAGACCATTCAGTTCATTTTTGGCTACTTCAAGTAGACCAAGGAAAGTAAAGACGCTAAAAGAGCAGCCAGAACAAGAACAAAAACATAAAGCTGTCGTGCATGTCGTTGTGCAGTAATAGAAAGTTTGGTTAAATACATTTCACTTGTCTGTGGTTTCACTCTTTGTATAGCCACGTTTGAGTATTCAAGTGACGTCGCATGGGAAATCCTAGAGGGTGTCGTTTAAGCTTCGCAGTAAAACCACCTTCACAGCGTGCATCTTAAGCCCAAAAAAAAAAAAAACGCACAGACACAAAAGACAAATAAAGCGCTCTTCCAACTGAATTTTATTGAATCAGGGTGAAATATAAACCAGCAAGAAGACAAGGGATACAGAAAAGGTTACGGTTATACAGAGATTAGAATAACGGAATCACTAGGCACTATCCCACGCGTGTCAGTCTTTACAACGACGAGTTGTTTTTAGGAACGCTGCCTCCTATACAAAGTTAACGGTGTTGCACTGCACATTCGAAATTGCCTAGTTTCATTTCAGCTGTCCTCCCCTATCTGATGCGTGCGCTGATCAGAGTCCTGAAACAATTTCACTGAGTTTCGAAAGTACGGCTCACACTGGGGGCATTCACTGCAGTGAGTTGACAGATTCCCATCCTCTCTTTTGTGTACCTTATTTTGATGTTCGCGTAACCTGGAGTTGACACACCGTGCCGTCTGCGCTGCATATACCCTTCCGCAGACCAACGAAACACGGTACACAACCCCGCTATCGCATTCTACGTACTTGTTTTTGTGCCCAGCGCTACAGCCAGTATTTTCTTTTTGTACAGAATATGGGTCTCTGCAAAGCCTCGCGAGATTGATTAGTGCGGACATTACAACGTGAACGCCAGACCTCTGCCCTCTGTTCTTCTGCCGATGTGCGATATCGTGCAAATACGGTATAACCGCCGTCTTACGGCACTCTTTGCAGTCATGCACAGTGGTTTCAGCCGCTTTTACTGCCTGTTTCTCACTCCTGCGGACCGCCTTGTCTTCTGTGTCCGTGTGTTTTTTGTGTGCTTAAGATGAAAGTTATGGAATACCAACTAGCCCGAACGCAAGCCCTTTTTGACAGCGTGAATTGGAGCCACAGTTTTTCTTTGTTGTGTCATTTTTTGTTGTTGTTTGCGTGAGGAGGCTGAATTAGGTAAACCTTTCTGATTTCGCGAATTCAATTTCAGTTTACTTTCTTTTTATTTTTTGTTTTGAGTTGATCGTGCGAGTGGGCCAAATTAGGTGTACTGAATAAGTACCACAGCTCGAACGTGCTACAGCTATGTAACATCATATTGAGCGAATCATGAGAACAACCTACTCAAGCCTTAAGCTCTATCTCTCCGCCGCGCGAATTTCTGCCTCATCACAGTACTTTCACGGCATCATCAACTAAAAATGCAGTACAGCTAAGTCAAAACGTGCCGAAACGTTCTCAAAACGTGCCTCGCCGAGGGAAGCTTTGTATTGTAGTTACCTAAATGTAACGAATTTACCCAAGCGTGAGGCCATAAATCGGAGCTAAGGTGACTACAATCACTACGGTTAGTTTAGAACCCTATTGACACGGTCCTGAATAACGAATAATCAAGCCTTGAAACCGCTGTCACCGAGTACTGTCCATGGCAGCCTTAGCGGAAAGGCGAGTAAATAATTTCTTCGCAGATGTGAGGTATTCGCACTGCCGCAAGATGAAACTAATGCAAGCACAGCGAAGTTTGCCATGAGAGATAGCTTTGAAGCAGATTGAGTGTGTAGAAACGTCGCCAGCAAACTTCCAACTGTGCCATACACTTGCCTAAATCCATAGAAAATAAAACAAATTTATATGCTGCTGTACTATAGGTGAAGATGAAAAAACTCGAAACAGCATAACTTTATAAACTAAACGAAGCCGAAACAACACAACACACACACATACACACACACACACAAAAACAGAGGCATGAAGGGAACAGAAGACGGGCGACAACGATCAGCGGGAAGCTGGAGGAAAGTGTGAAAGTAAGAGAAGACCAACAGTCTGCTTCTTTCGAGGGGCCCATAAGTTTGAGGTGGTGGGGGCAGGGCTTTTGGAAGGAAGGCGAGCGTGAAGCCCACCGATCCAGTCGCATTACAGCTGGCCTGCGTGCCCAAGCGTTACGAAGGACATCAGTCATTTGCCGTTGCAGTAAACTCCTTTCTGTGGCCTTTTAGAAAATACGGCGAAGTCGGCTGCGAGGTTTTATTGACTTGCTCGGTGCTGCATTCCAGGGATATCTAGAACGCCGTCATACAGCGGCGAGACTTTGTTTGATTGGGGAGCTGCAGCGTTGTACATTCTCTGCTGCTTGCTGCAGCACGCAGTGTTTCTGTGCAGCGCAGTCTTGAATCAGCTGTAGGTCACATTAATATACAGCGTGTTTCCTCAATACGCCAGCTCACTTTTGGCTATGAGGATTTTTCGTAATGCTGCCACACTTTCAGTTGTGAAAAGTGTAGACGGAGCCCCGACTTGCACCATATACAGATTTCATGGCCCTATGTCCGAAGGCCAGTAAAGAGAAACAGAAAATAGGCAGATAAGGAACGGAACTGCTCACCATAAACTATGAACTACACACACAGTACACACACAAAGACTACACACACACACCCGCACAAAAATTAGTTTCTCTGGCTGGCTGTAAGACGAATGACTTGTTTTAGGTAGCCTATTATAGCGACATGACCGCATTACGTTATTCTAAGCCTGATCATAGGTATTTTCTCTTTATTCAGCAGAATTAGAAAACGTGAACGTTCAGCGTGCTATTGTCTTGTTAAAATATAAGGCGCAGTGACTATATAAATCAGGCGCTGTTTCGTAGCACTTCCTTCAACATAGAACGGAGAGGTAAGGGGGATGCAATGGTTGCGGTACAAAACAGCAAATGTAATTCACACAATGTGTCTTCACGACGCGCTGCCCATCTTGGACATCGTACGTAGATCGAGGAACTCGCATGCATTGGGACTGTAAGGCAACTCCCTTTATCGTTCGTTAGTTTGTACATTCCTCACTCACTCACTCACTCACTCACTCACTCACTCACTCACTCACTCACTCACTCACTCACTCACTCACTCACTCACTCACTCACTCACTCACTCACTCACTCACTCACTCACTCACTCACTCACTCACTCACTCACTCACTCACTCACTCACTCACTCACTCACTCACTCACTCACTCACTCACTCACTCACTCACTCACTCACTCACTCACTCACTACGTAATGCTCTGTAGAGCTTAGTCATTCTGTTATATATACATTTTTAGCTGTTCTTTTCCACACGGCGCACCTTATTGCCTTCATTTTTTATCTCCTTCGTGTGCTGTATATCGCGGTCGCACACATCAGTGTAAACTACTACGACGGCAGAGTAAAGGAAGGATCTACGTCGATCAGTCCGCCCTAGTCGCCCTGCGTGTTTTTCGCTGTTGGGTCAGGACGTAGAAACGCACCTAGAGCTATCAAACATGTTTTCGTTACGCAGACATGTGTCGTACGTTTTCCTTTTTTACATATTTGTCTCAGCGAATGTTCTCAGCTTTATGCGCGTAAAAAGCTGAAAAGAACGTGGGTTTGACTTTCTCTGGCTATTGCACTTTTTTTTCGCCAGATGGTATTTTAGTTTCCCCGGAAGCATGGCGCACATCGATTCGCACATTTCCCACCCTTGAATTACCGGTCGTCTCGTCATTTCCTCTGCCTGATGACAGTCAAAATTTTGTAAGCCATGAGAGAGAAGCTCTTCCCAAAATGGACGTCCGTTTAGTTAGTATATGCTTCATGTATAAAGGCACGTCCCGCAAATAGCCGGAACCATTTGTGAGAGGAGATGGCGTTCCGCAAGACAGCTTCAAAATTACGCCTAGCCAGGAGATGAAGTATTGAGCTTCCCTAGAATCGGTGCGAGATATGCGTGCGAGATTGCTTATTACAACTCACGCTGTTTATCACTTTTATTTATTGTTGTGCCTTTGTTGATATACGCAAAAGAAGGTGAAGGTATTTTTGTCGCTGAAGTGAAGTGATAAAGCAGAATCACTGCCGTACGTTATGTATGTTGACGCTCCAACTCATCGGGGTGGCTTCCTATATAGCTAAAGCCGCTACATGCCTTTCGCAAAAGCGGTGATTTTTATCGTGCCATCAGTAGCACCGATGGCAAAACATGGCTGTGCCAGCGCTTTGGCACGACAAAGCCTCATGGCTACCTCGCCCCCCCCCCCCCCTCTTCCTGCTTTGGTGGGAGTTTGCGGCGTAGGTAGAACCTGGTCGAACTGACTGCTGCCGTGTTTATAGATTTGAATGCGTATCTCTCATCACTCGATGAGAGATACGCATCGAGTGATGTGTCGGGGTCCAAGGAGTGCTGAAAGAACTCGTGAATAGTGACAGTGACAGAAATGATGCATTATAATTATTTTAATAAAACGAGCACTCATTTTTAATGAACATTTCAGTATCATTGCACTCGGTGCTGGCGTAGCAGAGCAGCGGAGCTGTATAGAAACGCAAGTGGCCTAACCTGCTTGATGCAGTGCGTGGCGTCACCAGCCAAAACGGCAGACATTGACTATTTCCAGTCTTATATGTAGCTAATTGCTTTGTTTGCACGTAGACTCGGCTAAGGCGTCATCTACAGATGGCACACAGGTTATAAACGAAGAGAGTGCGCCGGATTTGTGCAGCAGAAATAGCGCCTTACCTCCGTCCGACTGTGGGTGACTCGTAATGCACACCCAAAAAAGTAGGTGGGAATGAAGAAGGAGAGCGACCTCCAGCAGTGCGCCGGAAGAGTATCGGATTTGGGGTCTCGATGAGGAATGGAAAATATAACGAGGAATAGCCTTCTGGTTAAGCACCGAATATACGCATTGTCAGGTGCCCGAAGCTGGGATGCGCTGGTCGTTCATTATTCCGTCCCTGGCTTAGTCGTGCCACCGCAGTTGCTGGCTTTCGAGTGTTCCTGTCTTGACGCGTTACAGGTGGAGTGAGCATGACCGCGGCCATGATGGATGGCGATTCCCTTGGCGGCACCATTTAAGGATATGCACCTCTTTTGTCTATTAAGCACCCTTACACCATTTAAGAAAACAAAGAAAGAGACCTTTTGCAAGGGTGTAATTAACAATAAAAACCTTTCGGAAGGGGGTGTTCTCGTGTGTTTGCTAGGATGTAAGGGGGTTATAAACAACAAGGCCCCCGAAAGGCTGTTTTGTTTTCTCTTTTTGCTAGGGTGTAAGGGTGCTACTTATTGACAGTAATTTACAGTAGCGAACCGTTTTCTCGAACTCCGAAAATTCGTACTTGCTGGATATTTCGGACTTTCCCGAGGAACCGCCAGTCGTCCCATAGGGGTAATGACTCAGGAAGTTTTCGAGCTGCTCGTTTATTCGGACTATTTTTCATTCCCTGCATGTACAAAAAATCTTTCGGCTACTTTACATCCTTAAGGATGTAAATCAATCAACAGAGTGGGATAACCAATGGGTATCCCACTCTGTGGAATACCACTCGAGATGTCTGTCGAGGAGAGAGAGAGCGAGAATCTTTAGGACGTGAAAAGCACTTGAACAAGTAAGAGTATTAGCTGTTCTGCCGCCAGGCCCTGCGCGAAGACGTTCAGTGTGCCCCATGAGACATGAAGGGCCGGTGCCTGACCTTTGAAGCTGCCGTCTGCCCCGATTTAGGTTTTACAGGAGTCGCGAAGACGACCTCACATCGGCCCACGTCGCATGGTGGGGCGCTAAAAGGCAGAGAGGGATCGTATAATTGATAACGGTAAGGAAAAGGAAGCTGGATATGCGAGACACGGATGGCATTAGAAGGCGTAAAGCCATCAATGAAGACAGGTAGGCTGATTTAAAAAAAAAAAAAAAAACGAATAAGCGTTGGGCTGTGATTACCCCAATCCAAGTACAAGTTGCAAAATGGTAATAGTCTTAGGGCGCATTTTGTTCGTTACCTATTAAGTGGTGTTCTCTCACAACATAAGTTACGATTAACGGCTGAGCATGGTTGGATAGAGACTTAAAAGCAATATCGCAAAAGTGTCATGAAGAAAACATACCGCTTTCTAGACAACATCCAAGCTAGTTCCATACCATGAAATAACGCCAATGTGTTTAGGTCTTATAGAATGATTCGCAAACTAAAGCAATTAAGAATTCATGAAAACAGTTACAACTACAACTTAGATTACTGACCAAAACTTTGCCAATTGGTCATGGTACAACTCAATACAAATTGCACGAGATGACTTTGACAATTTCTTATGTTTCAACTCAATAAAAATTGCACATTATGAAACCGAAATTAGTTAAATCGATCACAGAGAAAATGGGCCGTATCACAGATGTTACTCTTTGTAGACTGCGGTAAGCCATACCCATTGCACATATGCGTACTTATTGAAAGGTACAGAACAGCCACGTTGCTGGAAATGTGGAGGGTTGTTATCAGTTTTTCATGCACTAGTTCAAGGCAAACTACTTGAACCACTAAGAAAACACCCCTTTCCGGAATCGAAACACGCATGATACCTCGACATTATTTGCTATCTTTATATTGTTACGGGCAGGATCACAGATGAGACGAACGATCTGATGGGGTCCAACGATCTATTTACATTATTTACAAGCGGCCATGGCCGAGTCCCTCAATTGCACGCGCCCTCTTCCTCGTCGTCTTCGACGCCGAGCTTGCCGCCATGGGGCATTGTCACTGGTCCGTGACATTTTTCTACCGCCCCGGGCAAAGACGACCGTCCGGTCGGGCCATAGGAATACGACTCGAAGGCGGTGCCGTTGATTCCTTCGGCTGCGAGGGTCTGGTCGGCAGCTCGACCTTGTCTTAGCAGTGATCGAAGATGACGACGCCAGCCGGAAAGGTTTGACGTCGATACCTGCGGTGAGGGCGAGACGGATGAGTATAAAAAGTGAAGCCTTGCCGCCACGGATGATGGTGATGGTCGTGATGAGCACCGGCCCCGGAAAAAGCTGTGACCACCGCCGACCCTACGAGGCAGCGTCCAAAGCCCTGGAGAAGCGCCGGAGAAACTGGGCGGGGGAACGTCGTCGGCGGTACGTCTGGTGTGGCTAACTTCCTCCTTGCGTCTCGGCGGGCATGGTCAGGGACACGGGGCTGGGGAATGATCGCGTCCATGGCTCACCGGGGCTAGGGCGGGCCGACGCTTTCCAAGAGCCAGGGTGAGACCGCTTCATGAGTCGAGGCGGGGTGAAGCTCATGGCCGGGATGGGACTGTACCCCGCACCTCCGCCAAAATGTTACGTGGCGGCAGGACACAGATGAGACGAACGATGGAATGGGGTCGAACGATCTATTTACATTATTTACAAGCGGCCATGGCCGAGTCCGCTCAATGTGCACGCGCCCTCTTCCTCGTCGTCTTCGACGCCGAGCTATGCCGCCATGGGGCATTGTCCACTGGTCCCGTGACAATATGACGAGCCAATTATTTCTGTTAACCATGTTTTGTCGTACCTGTGAGAAGTAGATTTTTAAAGATATCTGTTATATTGCCCATGAGCCCAGTCAACATAACCATAACTAATAACCAAGTCATGGAGCCGTCCTTATTGTTGTTTGCAGCACATTTGACCTGATTATTCACATCTTGATGTTCTATTTTTTGTTTTGTTTTATGCATTCTAGAGTGCCAAACGTTGTAAAAATTATGTCTGTAACCACCCTGCTAAAATCTCTGTAATGGGGATTGCAGTATGAATAAATAAAAATAAATAAATAAAACATCTCACGCTTGAGCCGTGAAGCGTCTGGCCTTGCTCAAGGGCGCGCGCGTGGGGAACTTGTAGATATTTATGTCACTGTTACATTTGTTTGTACATGGCTTCCTGCACCAATTTTAAAATGTTGTTCTTTTTATAGACAAATTTCATTATCTACTACTTTATTTTCTGTAATTTACACTGCACTAAAATATTCCTCGCCATGGTACTGGCGCTTCGTTTGTGTTGATGAAGTTTCGGCCAAAAAACCTATCAGCACGGTACAACTCAAATAATTTACGTTAGTGGTTTTAACAAAAATGCTTCAAGCTGTGCTTATTTTTTGTTTGCACACCATTACTAAAACACCAGAATGTTTGCGATGTAAATAACTTGGGAAGCAAATATTTGCCCCTGATCATTGCAATAAATATGTCAAGATAAGTCACTAGGCTCCCGCGTCCTCACCAACCAGCTGTCCGTCATAAATGGCACTGAATCTTCCCTCACTTGCACGTATACCCAACCAGTTTTCAATACTTCGGCAGCGCTTTCAACACGGCTACCCAGCGGGGGGCTTCATTCCGCAAAGTTGTTTGGTATGGATTCACAGTTCCTGTCACGCCACTTTTGTGAAATCTTCTATTCGAAAAAGCTGGATCCAGTCGCGCGTTGCGCAAGGCTGAGATTGGTTTAGTTCGGAGTTTAGTCTATTTCCCAACCGAAGCCATTGTTGCATCAGCAGTGCTTGGGATGTTCCCTTAACTTAGCCAACATTGCCAAACGACCCGCTTCTAACTTACCTTGCAAAACCAAACCACCTGAAAAGGTAAGGGGAAGATTTCCCCTTTACCCCTGACAACCTTTATCCCGCGCTTGACCTGTACATTGCGTGGAGAAATCACAGCACACCGCTTTTTATTTGCTTAAGTCAGCCGGGTTTTTTTTTTCGTCGCAGCTTTCCGCAGTCGTCTACTATCTGTGTCTGCCATTTGTTTCTACTTCCTCCTGGTCATCCGCTATACGCCCCCGTTTCGCCCAGGCGGATTTTCGCGCTCCTCCAGGTGAGATGGCGCCCATGCGTGGGCTAAAGGCCGGCCAACGCAAACCCGTCTTGCTGAGCCCTGTAAAAGAAAGAAATCGACACAGACAGCTCCTGCGAAAGGCCACCCACCGTACGTCTCTAGGGGGACACATCCGACGTCTCCGCTCCACACCGTCTTGCTGCGTCTGCTGCTTATTCGGCGCACTATTCCCTCGACAGACTTGTGGTCAGCCACACGCGGGAGCCCGTGGCTTGTCCTCGACCCTCAAGGATTGCGAAAATGGTCGCGGCACAGGAGAGGCGAGTGAACACAGTGCCGGCGGGACTTGCGCCTGCTTCACGGTTCTGATGTGAGGCCGAGCACCTTCTTTTCTGCCTCTACTCGTTTTGGTGCTGTTGGCGCGTTCGTCGCCGATGTGGATACACGGTCGAGACGAGCAGTTGTAGTGAAGCAAGAAGGAGCGCTTTCCTCTTGGTGTGGGTAATGGTTGTTTTCAATGCGGCGCGCGTTTCAGTGCGTCTGCGCGGGGTTAACTTACTTTAGCGCGTGGCGGTAAGGGCCACGTGGCGCAAACGGCTGCCATTGTCGATGCCGTTCAACCCAATGAGCTTACCACCCTGCGTACACGTTTCAATGCCTAGCATTCTTTGCCGAGTTCCCCCAAAGCCGGGACCGTGTAACGCCCTGCATTTCCACAAAAATGCACATTTGGCGGAATTTACACCTTGAATCGTTATAATAGCGTAAATGGAGAGGATTGGTCGGACAGAATTCTGAAAAACGAAAAATAAAGAGCGTAAAAAATCAGTTTATCAAAAATGAGCCGAAAAAACCTAAAATATACATATCATCCACCTTAGCCAAGAATCGAAGAATAAACAAAAATGTCCGCGAACGAACAGTCAAAATACAAAATAAAAATTACCAAAATGCGAAATACCGGGTAATGCTCTGCATTTCCACAAAAATGCAGATATGGCGGACGGTCCACCTATAACTGTTGTAATAGCGTAAATGGAGATGACAAGTCGAAGAGAATTTTGAAAAAGAAAGTAAGATAAATAAAATCAATAATCTTTTAACAAAATGATTTGACAAATCAAAATATGCATGCTACTCAAAAATCGAAGAATAAACGAAAAAAGAAACAAATGGCAGCATCTCCACTGAGTGGATGATGGCCAGGGTGCGGAGTACGGGGACTTTTAATGACATCAAAGTTGCGCCCCGAGTGACATCCGGAGAGACATTGGGAGGTCCTAATGTACTCCGCACCGTTATAGGCGAGGGAGTAAGCCGTTTGTCCCTCGGGTGTTAAGCTCTCCGTCGTAGACCAGCGGATTCTACTTCCGGTCACGCTCGCGTACGGACGCGGAATCATGAGCTCCGTCGGAGCGGCGTTTCGGCCAAGTCTGGCCGCGGTAACAGGAGCGATAACGAAGCCCAAGAATACGCCCCCTCTGCCAACCGGGTCTGTTGTTTTGAACACTGTCTTTTTGCATGGCAACGTAAGGGCGCGGCCTTACCGCATGAAAGACTTCCGTGACGCGTTAATGCATGACGGTATGCTTGCCGACGTAGCTGCTCTCAGCACATACCAAATGAATCATATCTGGGCAGTTACGTTTAAGAGTGATGACGGGAAGAAGAAATAGCTTTTGAAGAAAGAAGTCACCGTCAAGGGCCACAAGTGCTTGGTAATTGACCCGTGCTACCAAGACGTCCACGTCAACTTCACTGGGTCCTGCACAATGCTCCGGACGACCTGATAAAGGAAGCGTTCGCACTAGAGTTCCTGTATATCGCGTAGCGCAAGAGTTTCGCGTCTGATTGCCACATGCCGCGGGTTCCAGTTCGAACAGGAAAGCCCGCTTTCAGTGCTGCGCACAAGACCCCGTATTCAGTGAGTTCAGCTCAACTCGGCATCGGCGGTTGTGGAAACGGCGGCAGCGGCGGCCGATCATCTGATAAGCGGCGCAATATCGTGCGCCAGTTTTTGCCCGGCCGATCCTTGCCACTCCTCCTCGCCGCTGCCTCTGGCGCGGCGGCCCGGCGGCAGCTTTTTCACGCAAGAAGGGTGGATTTCCCGCACGACCTGGAACTTAATATGGCGGATGGGCGCTCAACTCTGCTCCCCTAGGGGAGCTATATACAGGAACTCTAGTTCGCACCATACGGCAGTGTTGTTGAAGTGACGAAGGAAAAGTGGCGCGTTAATGGCTGCACGAACTTCAGCACCTATGACCCGCACCGTAGTGCTTCGCCTCAAAGGGGGCGTGGCTCGGGACGATTTGCCGCATCAGCTGCGTGTCGGGGGCTGAGCTAGCTCTCGTCGCTGTGCCAGGAAGGCCTCATCTATGCCTTCGCTGTCACCAAACTGGGCACATTCGGAGGGAGTGCCGAGTTTCCAAGTGCAACGTCTGCCGCCGCTTTGGACATGACGGCGCCAACTTCGTGAAAACGTATGCGGCGGCCACAGGACCCGGTACGAATGAAGAGCGAACTGAGCTCATAATGGACGAGGTGGAAGCGGAGGAGGTCGTCGGAAGCCCGTCTCTCGAGCGTACCTCGACCCCATGCGACGTGTCAGCAGGAAAAGGAGACGTCGCCAAAGGTACTGCCCCTGAGGCGACGACGGACAAGGAAGAACCTGGAGCCACACAGGCGCCGGAGGTGCTGCCTCAAGACACCCCACTTCCAAGTGCAGACGACGGCTACCCTAGCGACGGCTCCATGGATGCCGAGGACGCCGTCACGCGTGTGAAAGGTGGTGCGGTGAACGATCTTGCGTCTAAGCGTCCACGGGAACAATGTGCTGTGGATGGTGATGTGACGAACCGAGAGGAGAACTCGTCAACGGGACCGGCAGTAAGGAGAAAACGCCTCGACCCAAAGCCGAACATTCACGTCGGCGAGAAGAGGCCCCCAAAGCCACCGTCGTGAAAAATTTGTGTGTGTCTGTACTTCTTGCCACAGTGACTTCACGCCAACACTGACGCATCCATGTATCCGTGAAATCACCGAGGTAAGCGGCATGCGGTTTGATTTTTTTCTCAAATGGCTGTACGCCTAGATACTGCAATTAATGTTGCCACAGTTAATGTGCCGAGGATTGGCAACGAGAAGTAAGCAATGTCAACTTAGCAGGCTCTTTGCGGACAGGGAGTTAGATATAATTGCAGCGCAGGAAACCAAAGTGCAAAGCCAGGAAGTGACAGGCCGCATGGTGCAGACTTTCACAGCACATTTCAATGTGTGCGTTTCGCATGCTGTGGGGACATCGGCGGGGTGCGCTCTTTTCGTTAGTCGATCACTGGGCATTGTTGAGCAGACGGTCGTAGCGGATCCCTGTGGCCGCTTTGTGATTTTTCTTTTTCCAACACTGAATGGAGAGTGATATGCATTTATGCACCTAACCGACAAAGTGAAAGGGAAGTGTTTTTTCAAAGCTTTGGTAAACACCTTGATTGCGGAAGGGCTATAATTTTGCTTGGTGACTTCAACTGTGTGTGCATACAAGAAGACAGAACAACAAAAGAGCGCATTAGAGATAGGGGTACTGAGTGTTTGATGGATATAATTGAACGAAATTCTCTTGAAGACGTGGCTCTTTTCACGCCCAAAGGCCCAGTGTGGTTTACCCACTATCAAGGGAGTAGCCACGTTAGACTCGACCGCGTGTATATTTCAAGCGAACTAGTCCCTCTGTGTGCCAATTACAAGGTCGAGGCTTTGGCTTACAGCGACCATTGCTTAGTGGCCTGCAGCCTTAGAACAAAGAAAAACGTACCTAAATGGAACTGGAAGTTGTGGAAATTGAACAGTCGCATTTTTACAGATGAACCTTTCAAAGTTAACGAACTTTTTACTAATATGCACACTGGTATACGAATGAGCTGGGGGACCAGATGGGAACTTCGTAAAGAACAATTCAAGATTAGCGCAATAGAAAGGAGCACGATTCTAAATAAACAACTAAGCAAGAATGAGAAAGACCTACGCCAACAGTTAAGCACCCTTCTGCTAGAAGAAAGCATAAACCCCGGGAAATTCAAGCAAGAGATAAGAGATACGAAAAACAGGCTAGAAGCAATCGATACTGAACGCTACAGGGGAGCCATCATCAGAGCACGCGCAGATAAAATGTGGATGGGAGAAATGTCCACAAAGCGTGCGCTATCAGACGAAAAGCGCTATGCGCAGAGGGACATAATAAAGGAAATAACGTACCGTAATATCGTTACAGCCAACAAGGAAATGATTGAGCGCGCATTCGTAGAGTACTACACAGAACTGCTCGGCACGCATATTCCAGAGGTTGAAGGTTTCACTAAGGAATTTTTACCGCTCATGCCCAAGTTAGATAAATATGTATGTGACATAATCGAAGCACCAATTAGTGTGGGGGAACTGGAAAGAGCAATTGATGAGCTGAGCGTTGGCAAGTCACCTGGTCCAGATGGCTTAGGCGCAGAATTTTACAAGGCATTTAAAACGGAGGCGGCAGTGTTTTTATGTGAAGTGCTTGTGGAGGCGTACGAAATACGTGTGCTTCCGCAAACGTTTCAGGAGACCTACATAGTCTTGATACCAAAGTGCGAGGAAAGAATAAAGCTACTGTCCGTAAAGTCTTATAGGCCAATTAGTCTGACTAACGTCGGCTATAAAATTTACATGAAGGTCCTAGCACGAAGGTTGCAAACCGTAATTCAGTGTCTGGTAGGTCCACATCAAACTTGTGGTATTAAGCACCGCACAATAAGCACTAATGTTCATGTAGCTAGAAGTGTTTTGGAGTGCTGTGATGCTTTCTCGGGTCGTGTGGCAATGGTGCAACTGGATCTGGAGAAAGCTTTTGACCGAGTATCGAACGATTTAGCATCTTAAAATACGTGAATGTCGGATCCGTTATTTTGGAGGGTACAAAAATGGCCTATGCCGGTTGTAAAGCGAGCGTCATTGTTAACAAAAACGTAACTGAGGCGATAAACATAGGATGCTCGGTCAGGCAAGGCTGCCCATTATCCCCACTACTTTTTGCTATATATCTTGAAACTTTCTGCCTAAGAATAATGAAGGAGGAGGGAATACGAGGATTCCAATTGCAGAGTGCTGAAGTAAAACTGCTCGCTTACGCAGATGATATTGCTGTTTTTTGTCGAAATCAGGAGAGCGTAAGTGAAACAGTTAAGGTGGTGAAGTAGTTAATTGGGAAAAATGTTCGGGACTTTGGCACGGAAACTGGAACTGTTCTCTTTCTGAGAACATGCAATGGGCAGCTGCGCCGACAAAGTATCTCGGTGTGCCGCTGGAACATTACCGTGATACTGGCCAGCACTGGAGTGAAGAGACAGAAAAGCTGAGGGAAAAAGCAAGAAACTGGCAAGGGCGCAACTTTTCGATGTTTGCCCGTGCCACGATCTGCAACCTTTTTTTGTTAACCAAAGTGTGGTACATCCTACAAGTGTTATGCATGACTCGTGTAAATGTTAAAAAAATCCACAGGGTTTTTGCTGTATTCATCTGGTCGTCCAGTTGGGAAAGAACGAGTCGTACTAATCTTTTCAGATCAGTTAGGAAAGGAGGACGAGGTCTCTGCCATTTATTTTTACGACAAGTTGTCGCAAGGTTTTGTTTTTTGCGAGACCAAAAAGATTCATTCTTGCGCACGGTTATTCAAGTCCGATTGAAAAATGTCCTACCTGAGTTTGTTGTGTCCTCTAGCAGTCATTTTGGTAATGGGGTAAGGGTATACCTAGGAGAAGTAGCCCTGTCATTTGAGTTTCTGAAACTGCGGTTCTCACTTGAATACCTGTCTAGCGTTTCAAGAAAGTGCCTGTACTAAGGACCTTGTCGATGTTTGTTTGCCAGTACCTCTGTATAGCTCGTTATACGGAGAGGGCACCGGATCTGATGTTCTCAGGAGGGTTGAAAGAATGCCCGTAAAACCAAGTAGGATTTTTTTTCTTTAAACTGCACAGCGAGACGCTACTTGTAAATGTATG
Source organism: Haemaphysalis longicornis (assembly GCA_013339765.2). Taxonomy (NCBI): domain Eukaryota; kingdom Metazoa; phylum Arthropoda; class Arachnida; order Ixodida; family Ixodidae; genus Haemaphysalis; species Haemaphysalis longicornis. The sequence continues at coordinate 235,666,408 of CM023449.1, forward strand.
GTTAGCAGAGAGAGGTTTCTTCGTCCCATGGACAACAAACTATAGTCTGTGTAAAAAGCCGGAAACGGTCAATCATGTGTTTATTGAATGCTGGGACCCGGTGTTCCACTGGGACATCCTTCAGCGCACGCTGAGGAAGGAGCTACCCATATCCCCACACGGTATTCGGCTCCTGCCCCTGGAAAGTGAGGGTGGTGTACCGTATGACGTAATCATGGTGCTCAGCCTGCACTGCACATGGCGAAAGAGAATGGCCGTGCGAAATGCGGACATCAACGCCCGGCCTGTCAGGGAAAACTTTATTGAAAGTGTGCAGTACATAAGGGATGTGCTCCGTGTAGAGGATGAACCGCCAGAGTGGTTGCCTGTCCTGGATGATCTAGTGCATGCCTTAGGAAGTTTTAAAACCCCTCTGTGAGCCAAGGCTGGCGACAGGTTTTAACATTATGCATTTCTGTTTCTGTTCTGTACAAATGTCTAAGCAGGCAATAAAAAAAATCCGTCGTAGACCAGTCGGTAAGACGACTGACACTAACTCTGTCTGGTCTACCAGACACAGGGTCGAATCCTGCCGGTGCATGCGATTTTATGCGATTGTAAATGCTACGCGCACCGACGCGGACGGACATTGCGAGGTCCTAAGGTGCTCCGCACCTGATAAAGCAGCTTCATTCAAAGTGAAAGCGGCCGGAAGTGCAGAGCAGCGGTTCGCCAGAGGAGCTGTGGCGCCATTCTCTTCTCTTTGCTACAACCCCTCCCGCTCGTACCCTCTCAGTCTCACCCCTCTCTTGATGAAGTAAACAGAGAGTTGTTCAATGCAATTCAATTTTGCCGCATTCGCAGTGCTTGCGCGCCCCCACCTGGGACAGCTCACATTTTTTTTTCTCGCCAAGGCGGCGTCAGAAACTCGCCCGGAAGTGTGAGGGGAAGGAAGTATGCCGAGCTCGCGCTAGACTCGTGTGTGAAAACCGCCCTCGGCGTCTAGAGGAGCCCGAGAAACAAACCGCAAAACCAGGCACCCATGAAAGCAAGCGTCTTGTTCTTTCAAGTTCACACAAAAAAAAAAACCACAAAAGCAAAGCACCCGCTGCGCGCTGCATGTTCATCGGGCCTTCGGGTCCTTCGTCGTGTTCGTTGCGTGGCTCCTCCGAACCACGTGACATTTGCGCGGTAGGTTAAAGCACGATCTAGAACAACATGCCCGGCGGCGCCGACGCGCGGCGAGGTAACGCCAGAGTAGCGCGCGCCGCCGTGCGTTCGCTTATCGCGCGATCCGCTGTGCACAAATTTCGCGTTTGGGAGTATCGTGATCGTCAGCCATTTTAGGCATATTTTATTTCTGTGTACATGGGACCTTCTGACTGTCCTTTAGCTTAGCCGTACAAAGCTTCGGTTTAATAAAATACTTGAAGATATTACCGCTAATATGGAAACTGAACAAACTAGAGGTCAAAACAGGGTCCGTAAAAGTTTCGATAAATTCAATAAGCAACACTTAAATGGAATCGAGTGTAACTTTGCGAGCGTTTCACGGACCTCACGCAAGCACAGTCAAACCAAGAACTCCTAAGCTTTAAAAAAATTCGGGCCGTTCCACTCAATGTGAAAGCTGTTCGAAGTGCAGAGCAGTGATTCGCCATAATGGGCTGGACCGCCGTTATCCGTTCACTACTGCCACCCAATACATTTGGAATCTACCGCTTTCGCACTGCTCCAGCGCCGCCGGCCTGAAACTGCGCCAGCAGGAGTTCTGTTATTTTTGTGCTTGCTTTAATTTCGTATGGTGGAGCTGGTTTCCGTCCTTTCGAACGCGCAATTTTTTTTCTTGCGCGGATGGGGCCTTTCTGCGTCATTTCAAACGCGCCATTTTTTCTTGCGTGGCCGCTTTTTTCGCTTAAAAAACCAACCCAACGAGCGTTCCCAACTAAATGAATACGGGGGCTGCCGGTTATATACAGATATTTTGCCTGAAATGAACCTGCAGTTTTCTTTGCGCTAAACAACGGGGAGATGTATGACAAGCGCCAGCGGTTCATGAGGTTCGAATGTTTTACTATTTAAACCACGTGTTTTTCGAAGCCTCAGCCTGACCCCCTGATGAAGGTCTATGAGGCTCTACTTGGGTGCGTTATCTCGCTGCGCCACCTGATTCTGGCAGTCGCATCGACCGTTAGCGAGCTACGACGACAAGGCGAGCCCATAAAGGGCTCTGCACTTAAAACGTAGATCTGAAATGGCCGCCACGAAAGTGGACGTCGTGGAACTGAAGCACCAGGCTAGCAGCCTAAAGAAAACTGCCAACAAAAGGCTACTTTTTCTTCTTACATTGTTTTGGTTTGTTTGTGCATGTGTTATTAAGGTTAGCGAAGTGGCCAACCCACAGAATACGTATTTTTCTCTCGGATGCAAGGAACGGTATCTACTGAAGTCCGAACTTTTTCGAGGCTATTGATTATGAAAGCTTAGCGAGGCGTGCTAAATCAGAAACAAATCCATTTGACCGGCCGCACACCAGAATCTGTAGCGTCGTTTTAAAGCGAAGCCTTCTATATCTCACTGATGCAGTATGTCGCGTCGTATACGCACTGCAGGAAAGCCAATTCTCTGGCGGTGATGATGATCGCCAGATGATTTTGAGGCGGTCGAAACAGTCTTGGAGAGGGGTGCATGGACGAGCAAAATTAGAAAAATCGTGCACCCCTCCGTGTAACGACGACGATGTTTCAACGCGAAGCTTCCTTCGTGCGAAAGGAAATGGGGAAAGGTGAAAGTCAAAGCCGCTGCGATCAAAAGTCCAAACTGCGTGCGGGTCAAAGTCGAACCCCATCGAGTCAAAATCCGAACCGTCTGCGAGCAAAGGACCGAGCTCAGACGACAAGCAATACATCCCTCGCAAGAACGCTTCGCGTTCAACCATTGTCATCGTTAGTCGGAGGGGTGCAGTATTTTTTATTAAGGCCGAGCCGCAAACTTTCGAATACACAGGATTACCCGCGGAAATCGAACGTGTATCTCCAACTTCAGCGTTATTTTGTTTTTTCTTTGCTTGAAATATTGCTGCTAGTACAGCTGTCTTGTTGTGATATGTATTTATTGTTGTGGTTTGAACACCTTTTTATTTTAGAGTATCGCTTTCGCCGAAGCGCCGATTTCCAATCCTCGAGCGCATATTGCCCCTTTACAAATCTCTTTCGTGTAGCTTCACGTACAAATGCTTGAACAGCTTACTTTCGGAACGGCAGATGCTTTTGTTCGTAAAATAAAACGTGCCTTGAAATCAGAAAGTAAACCACTCAGACAATTGCACCCGCAACAGTTTCGAAAACCATCACTCTGGATATTGCAAAGCAAGTCCATTATGGAAATGCCCGTTCCCCTTTACGTCATTCACACCCGCGGCGCCTGGAGAAAGCTCGGGCCAATCCTGTAAATCTACTGCTCTAGGGGCGATATGGTTGCAGAAATGCAGAATAAACTGAACTGTTTAGAGAAGTTGGATGAGGGAGAAGGTTTGTAGGAGGGTGAAAAAAAAATGGTTGAAAGTGATACTGCATCCTAGCACACTTTGAGAGTTTATGTCGTTCAACCATTTTTTATATTGGGCTGCTTATGAGCCAAGTTGATCACAACACTGCGTAAACATGCAGGAATAACTTGATACTGTAAGGCGGACAAGTTCTCATATCTAGCCCCGCTTGCCTTGCCACAACTGCGAGTTTATTATTACTTTCTTTTATTTCTCCTCCGTGTGCGCTCCTTCTTATGTGAACTTTCTCGAAACATTTTTTCTTTCTAGTTACCGTTACACACTCTACCGAGCAGTTGCAGTGCTTACCTAAATTCCCCTTTTTATGCTTGCAAAACGCCAGATCGCGTGCATGTGTCGGAGTTGCCATACGCCTCCTATTTCTCAACGCTGATTCAGCGGGGCTTCGATCGTTCCACATTTTTTTTCATCCAGTTGCTTTCGTACCACGAGTTTAAACATTTACATTCTTGCTTTGTGCTGGGCAGCGACTCTTCATGGCGCGCAGAGGGATCTAGCGTTCTGCACGGCTAGTAAAAGTTTCCAAACAAAGTGATTCAAGGATATTTGCATCGATTACCCCGTTCAGCCTGCGCGCAACAGCACAAGCCGCCCCCTTGAGTTATGCACGCTGTCGGGGGCCTCGCGCGTATCGACTGCTCTACACACATGCTCTAATGCAGATATACTCTACGAGGTTGCAAGCTCAGCGTAACGTGGGGCAACATCTGAAGGAGTAGTAGTTGTAGTGCTTTTCACAACAACGGTTCAGCTTACACTCTCTGGCTGCACAAACGACAAAACGCAGATCAGATATACGAGCTTGCATCTTGGCGCTTTCTGTTAGTTCACCTCTTTTCAACTACAAAGTAAAGCCCGATACTTCCATTTTGCTTTCCTTTCGAGGCGTGTTTGTTCTAAAGGATCGTTTTATGCTCAATATTTTATTTCAGTGCTCCCATAACCAGTTTAGGCGGAAGAAATATTGGTTCGTTCGTGTGCGCTCTCTCAGTCCATACATACGTATATATTTAGTTTCGACACGCTCTCTGCGCTCGAAAACTGTAACCTTATGCACAGGAAAAACCTTTCGTAGAAGGCTATCTACTGGCAGTTAAAGAAAACTGTTTCATTTGTGTGTGTAAAAAACTTTCAAAGAACTGGCAGAAGGTAAGCAGGACGTGAAAGTCACTGGCTAGGCTGAACATTACCGTTCTGGTTTATTCTACTGCTAAATTAAACCTGGTTTCAAAATTTCCCTTACTGCTGTTTACTCATTCGTGCTGAGAGATACTGCCTCTTGCTGCTAAGCATATGTTGATCTCCTCTTTTCCAGCTTCTCAAATGTTTAGTGTGAGCATTGCGTATAAACGCGGAATTAGTTTTCGCTCTGCTGGCTGAGAGACACTGCATACGGTAACTTGGTAGCTCGAATGGTGGAAAGAAAGTAGTCCCAGAACATTCAAGGTTGCACCAACGATTGCGCCAGAGGGAGAAAATTTTCTTCTTTCAAACTTTAAAGCTATACACTGGGCAAAAAATTCAGAACGCTGACATAAGAATTCACAACGCTTTGTTCTAAGAGGATGACATTTTAATGCAGAGGCCCCGGATACATCATTGTAATAAAATTATTACGAAGAAAAAGGACCGACTGAATTGTAAAAAAAAAAAAAAAAATCTGCGGATTTTAGCACTAGCAGTGCATACTGATATCGGGGTTATTTCCTGTTGCGCGCGTTCAGAACAAATAAACGCGAGCTTGGATGTTTTGACCACGACTCGAGAGCACATAGTGGTGTACATGAAAGTTCACAGTGCGTGTGAATGAACTTACGTGTAAGGTTTGTGCACGGAGCTGCTCGGTGGGATCCTCCTTGTTGCAGAGATCCCTAGCTTTTGTCAGGCGGATCCCATCAGCTTAACGTTATTCTATATTCGTGAAAATATATGAATGGGGGAAAACAGTAATTACTAATATACACACATGTATTTATTGGTTCCGTGAAATTATTTTGAAACAAGTCCTCCTGGGTAAGTCAGATTGCCGGGTGTGTCCTTTGGAAAGCCGAATTATGCTGCCGAACAGGATTCGTAATCTGTTCAGGAAGAGGCGCCAGTTGCTCCTGTGTCTCCTCTTCACGAACACAAAAGGCACAACCTGACCAAAGGTTGGAGGAGTTTAACCTCGCATTACGACTGCCATTCAATCAAAAATTGACCACATCTTTCCGCGAGGGGAAACCATGGGGTGATGCGACGCATCTGGGCGGTGCTTGTTACGGTTGCGCCTACCATCGCTGTAGCAGACCTGTTAGTCTCCATTCAAATCATCGGTGGTCATCGGATGTCATCGGAGCGGCGGCGGTGGAACGACTGAGCGGAGCGGCACAGTTATCGCGTTTATATGTACCGCGCGTTAACGGTGAGGGGAATGAGAGAGAGTAGCGCATGCGCATGTGTTAACCGAGCGCAAACGCGCGCTAACGCACAGCTGGCATGGCGAGGTGAGCGAGCGCTAACGCAAGATGGCGCTGCGGTGAGAGCGGCGTTACCGCGCAGCTGGCGTGGCGAGGAGAATGGGGGAGAGGCATGCGGATAGACGCCGGATGCATGCATGGAGGGACAAGGCGAGTTAAAGAGATGCGTCGCATCTAATAAACGTTCTTCGCGTGTGTTGTTTTAGCTTCTGCGGCTGCGGTGTATTATGCGATATGGGACTCGATTTTACTTATCGTATGATGCCGTATGTTGGCACAAACGACAACCAATTTTTGTTCTCACAGACACCTTCTTCTTCTCCTTCTAGCGTAGTCCACCCGGCTGAAAATCAATTAGTCCTACCTTTGAATCCAGGCGTAGGGTGCTGCTATACCTGCAAATTTTGACTGTGTGTCACGTCTGTTAGTCGACGATCGAACGTGATGATTATGTATGTGGGGTTTCTCATTAAGAAAACGTGTATAAACACATTATGTGTTACCACATGAAGGAATGTCGCTACTTGTTGCAGTAAATAAAGCCCGGAGACAGTGTTAATACTACCCTCGAGCCTTTTCGATAACTTTGGGGGACCGGTTGCGTAACATGTGCTGCGTTGCGCATAACAATGCATTGTCCTCGTTTTGTTACTGCTCGCAAGTACTATCAGTGTACTACATTTGTTGTTCATAGTATGTTTTCCAAATGCTCGCAATGCAAGTTCACATAATTCGCGCTCCCCTAATTCTGCGTTAGTCTCTCATCGGTGTAGGGCACTGCGCTCTTACCTGATTCATTGATAACTCGAAATCATTGAAGAATCTATCGATAGCCTAACCATCGTAGCTTGAGCTTGGTGCATAGTGTTCTACAATCCGTAATTAATACGTTCTGTGAACTTTAACAACAACAGCGGCGTTCCTGTCACTAAAGCTAACGAATTTTCGCACACTCCCTGCTGCCTTTTTGTGGAACAAGCTTCCTATTTTCACGGGGTCCTTCCTTAATGGCACAGGATATATGCATGCTATTACACTCCTTAAGAGTTTCGCCTGTTCTTCCAACTTCACTTACACTTGTGCACTTTAGTGTGAGAGCTTTTCCTTGAGCCTACCCAGTGATCGGGACTCTCTAGAAACAGGGTTAATGTTGAAATATGCCAGGTTGAAGTTTTAGAAGCGTCATGTCCAGGCCTAGAGATACGTAGAACCGAATTTCGTAGCGTTGAACACACACACAAAAACGTCTCGGGGCACTTCAGTCTTTTTACGTACTTCGAAGATACGTAAAAAAGTGATACTGGTGATGCTTACCAGTGACTTTCTTTTCTGGTGTTGTTTCCTTTCTTTCTTTTACCCTGCCTAATTTGTGCTTTCATTTTCATTATGCATTTGCACCAACTAGCTTGTTTCTCCATTTCACAACAGTTTTTATTGCTAAATTGTGTTTGTGCATGTTTCGTCCATTTGGAACGTTGTATTTTGGCGTTTGCTCAGTTACTGGCTCATTTACCACTATTCCATGTTTTCGTCCGCCTCTTCGCTTTCGTTTCTTCCTCTCATGAGGCGAATTACCTCATTGAGCAGACTGGTACTCACCACAGCTTCCCAACAACCGCAGTTTGGCGGAGGTGGTGCGCGACTGTTCTACTCACGTGCCATCACGTGCAGGGGTCCCGGCAGCACGCACAATTCTAGTACGTTTTCAGTTCCTAGTTCAAGCTTCCCTCAAGCTTCCGATTCCTGGCCAATCCCCCAAGTGGTCATGAGCCACGAAGAAAGGTACAACAAGAACGACAACTTTGTTACACCTTTATGACCGTCCAAACATACCGCGATGGTGGCGCATTGGCCTCCTTCTGTAGATACTCGGCTTTAAATGCCATAGAAACTCAAATGTGTTTCTTCATTTACTGTTCACAGCGGCAGACTTTTCTTAACCGGACAACAGCTAAGTTCTTTTCGAACAACGTTGCCCTTGATACTATCGTTGAAATATCTCACTGTCAGTTAGTTAATCGCCATCAAAAATCTGGTGCGCTGCAGTTTCACTTCCATACAATGGTGAAACCACGGTCGACGTTCTTTAAGGAGGCCTTAACCCGACTTCCGTGTCCTATTTTCTTTGTCGTTATAGAGTACACCCTGCGCTTAATTTTGATATAGTGGGAGGGCTGGTAGAATGAACAGGAGAGATGAAACCAGAAGGTTGGGCAGAAACAGACACCACGCTTTAAAGCCACAAGGGCGAGTAAGGGGAGGAACGCTGGCAGGGCTCTCGTCCTTCGTGCGTTAAACTTCGCCATGACCAACCAACTCTGCCAATAAGCACCTTCCCCTCGGCTCGGTGTTACGGACATCTTGCAAGCATAGGTAATCCTTCCTTGGGAGCTTGTTGAAAGCGATTAGAAACACAGTGAAATTGTGGTAAAAAGCGCGCGCGCGCGAGAGAGAGAGAGAGATGTTTACGGTGATGAGGGGTGAATGACTCTTCGCTTGTATGCCTATCTAATAACGTAATACAGCCGCCTGGTCACAGTTCCGGCAACCAGTCTTTGTATTTCACCACTATACGAACAGTTTACTCACGGGATAGCGTCGGCAACAGTATTAGTCTTGCTGACATCGTAGCACCAAGCGCGCTCAGGTGAGGGTCGGTATCGAGGCGCCATTAGCAAACCAAAAGAACCAATGGGGAAAAATTGTTCTCAAGTTTGAAAGTACGAAGGGTTAGGTGCTAGAAGCTTCTAGCTTCAGACATGGTTGACTATACGATAGCCTGGGTATAGCAGCTATACGACACGCATCGGCGAGTGAACAGGATGCAATGCGCCTACAGCCGCCGTATTGTTAAGAGGAAGATAGATAAGTAGGCGCGATGAGCCGGAGAACAGGAACGCTCGTTGCTTGCCCCTTCTGAGGTGTATGCGTTACTAGGGAGAGTAACAATGAAATTCCATCCCAAGGCGTAACACATCCATGGCTTACGCCAAACTGTATCAGCACGTACAGGAGTGTACGTCTGTACGTCACAACTTTAGCGAACTCGATGCACACTCCGTTCCACGGGCACCGGCGGAGGTCAAAGACAGTTGATGACCTTATTTTTGGTGCTAGTCAAGTTTCTCAATAATCTCGCTCCTTAACTATAATGTACACGTTTTACAGGAGGGCAGGTTTATTTACATATGATTTATGCCATTGTTCAAAGAAAACTTAATCGTACGGTCCATAAGACAATACTCTCATAAGTGTACTGTTAAACCTCTTGCATTGAAACAAATAAAAATGTAACGGTTCTTTCAGGGCAGGTCATTGGAGCCGCCCGAGTGCATTTGCGCGTGCACGGAAACTCACACCAGAGAAAACGAGGGGAGCCTCGGATAAGAAAAAAGGCGAAGGAGAGGGTACTTGAATAGAGTCTGTTGGAGTCTGGAAACGAGATTATTGCAACACTGAATGAAGAAGATGCACTGATGCAACACAGACCGACCCATATTTACCTTCCGCGCTCTGAACAGTGACGTTTTTATAAGCCGTGGGCGTACGGTAAACTAGGTCTGGCCGGTAGAATACTATCTAGATAAAGAAGCCTATCCTCTTTTCCAAAAGTAACAATATCGAAATGATGGGCCCAATCATGATTTTCATTGACAGTGCGTTAGACCTGACGCATTGCTGCGATTAAAAAAAACGAAAAGTGTCAGTCAGGTGTTTCAAAAATTATGAGCGCTTTTAGGTAAAAAGCTGCCGTGATGAAAATGTAGGGAATTTATCGTGCTCCAAATTAGGGGCTGTACGCTAAAACCCTGGGATATTTCTTTTTCGGAAGAACTGGTAATTACATAACATGGCTTCTTATACGTGGACCACATGAGGAAGGGTTGAGTTGAGATAGTTTTTTTCTCCACTGTAATAGTCACATGCATAAGCGTGTGGCTTCAGTCGGGAAGCTGTCAGGGCGAGTTCGTTTGTGCTTGGCGGTATCTCCATTCAGCTCACGTATCAGCAGCCTGGCGTTAGTGAACGCAGGTCATCCTTCGGTTAGTTAGGAGGCGGTTACTGTGGTGACTATGCCCAGCGACACGCTGAAGTACGAAAATCGTTTTCCTTTGAACCGGCCGTAAATCAGCTTCCATTACAAAATCTTCCTTTTGAGGCATTTACTAGCGCGGCTGAATAAACTCATAAGAAATGCGGCTGGTTTTGGCGTTACTTCCGCCACGGGGGGTACGAGGGGTAGCTAGATGTTGCGGTTACGGTACTCGTGACGTACGTCCGGCCATACTTTATTCTCTGGGAACAGGCGTAAATCGCACTCTGCGAGAAATAGAGCGGGCGTGTTTCATTCTGAGCCCCTTATAGTACGATAGCGGCGGACGAATTTGGGGATCGAGAGCAACGCTTATAATGCAAAATCGTGACTGCCCCTACTTCCTCGGAGTTTGCGGAGTAGATTCGGGCGCTGAGAATACAGATGCTTAAGGCTCCATGCAGAGCGACCTGAGCTGCCAGTCAATAATTCGTTTAATTGAAAATAACTGCTCTAAAGAGCTTGGAGCCGCAACAGAGTATACAAATAAACAAGCAAATATATGCAATAACAAAAAAAAATTAAAGGCGTCACATTTCTTGCTGGTGTGGGGCTTGCACAGTGTCACGCGTCTCACGTGGCAGAGAAATGAGGCGCGGTTTCAAACATTCGATTTCCACACAATATATTTACGACACCAAAACCTCAAACGAACGCGATCATAAAAAAATCACAAGCATATCACACTATACAGACAAAAAAACAAGCACAACCTCACACTATCAAAGATCTACTCCTAAAGTCACTATAACACATAACCGTCTATGCCAATTTCTAACACATCCTACCGCTGGTACCACGATGAACCAGGTGCGATGCCGATGACGTGGCCAGTGGGTAGGCTTCCGCGTTGCCGAACGTCGCAGCACGTCGCGATGGCCCGTGCTGGTCGTCAGTGGTCGCATGCAGAGGCAGTGTCGCATGCAATGACGTAACTTATACTCGCTCTCCTCGTGCATCCCGCTGGTTTTCGCGCTCTGGCTTTGCGCAGAGGCAGTGTCGCATGCGATGACGTGTAAACGCCACGTCAGTTCGTGTTCTTAGCGCTCTCTTTCGTTTCCTGCGGGGCGACCCTACGTTTTGCGTTGGGTAGCCCCCCCCTGTGCTTCTGGACGCTCTCCGCCACCTTGCTGCCCGTCTCCTTCGTCTCGCCGTCCAAGATGGCCTCTATGCAACCCGCTGCCGTGAAATACCGGCCACCAGTCCCCAAGGCGCAATGCTTCAAGCTTGATGCCCCCAAGGATGCTTCCGTCGACGACATCATTGATGCCATCGAAGACGTCGTGGGTCCCCACGGCCTCAAGGGCCTCCAGCACCAAGGAGGCATGAAGTTTTGTGCCGCGGTTTCGTCCGCTGCTGCAGCTAAGAGCCTCAACGAGCGTGGTGCCATCGTCGTGAATGGCACTTCGTGCCCCGTTACATGCATAGGTCCTCAGATCGTGTACGTCACCGTCTATCGTTTCCAATGGTACATGAACGACCAAGATCTGGGAGCAGCCCTCTCGCCCTACGGCAGGGTGCTCAGCGTGCACTACCCAAACTTCAATGGTCGGCCGCGCATTGAGAACGGCGTTCGTCTCGTTCGTATTGAGATGAAGTCACCCATTCCAAACTTCCTGTCTGTGCGAGGATACAAGGTACAGTGCGAGTACCGGGGCGTAAAGAGAGTGTGCTCTCGGTGTGAACGCGAGGGCCACAACCGCTCCGACTGCAAGACGCCGTGGTGTCCTCGGTGCGAGGCCTTCGGACACGAGTTCGACTCATGCTCGGCCGTGTGTCGCCGCTGCCGGGGAGACCACGCCACGGCGGACTGCCTGCGGCCGCGGTCTTACGCAGACGCAGCGAGTGAGTTTCCCGAGCTTCCTCGCGGCGCCAACGAGGCTTCGCAGGCGACTTCATCCCAGCGACAGACGCCACCCGAGGACATTCCTTGCAGTTCTGTGCCTTCGAGCGATGACGACGCCTCGAAAACCACGACAAGCGTTGAAGAAACGCCGATGGATGACGTTGAATCATTGCCCGCACTTGACAGGGACACGTCATCAACCAACGAGCTTGCTAGCCAACCCACTGCAGCGACAGCGGGCAGCTCATCCACCGATGATTCCTTCTCCCCGACCAGCTCTTCGGAAGTCGACACAGAAGAAGGAAGCTCAGCGGATCAGCGTAAGCAGCCATCGTTGTCCAAGCCTGTGGATCAAACACACGTTCCAGCGGCCAAGGCCCGAGGTGCCCGCAACCGAGGACTCCGCGTTCCCTTCAACGAGGACGACGCCAAGCCCGCCCGCCGAGAAGCATCCAAGCCCTACCACCGTGATGCGACGGCGGCAAGTCTTCCGGCTGGCCTCGCTCGACACCAGGACGACGCCTCGCTGCCTGCCGACCCACTTGTCTTGACCAAGCAAGCCCTCTCAACACAGAACAAGGACCCGCGCCTGATTAACCCGATTAGCCAGGTTGCGGACCTATTGGACAGCTCTCGTGTGGACAGCAAACGCGAACTTTCATCGGCAACCGACTCGGATCACACGGCAGACATAAGTAAGAAGCTGTGTCTGCCTATTTCTAACGCCAGTCCAGACTTGTAATTGAAGGGGCATCAATGGGTTTCGCAGCCTTTATTAACGTTCTTTTTCTACCGGCGCCCTTGCTATTCGTGCACAAGGGCGATGATTCTCGCTGGCGAGCAGGGGAACACAAATTGCGTATACAGGCTTCGCGAAATTTCATTGATGCCTCTTTCATAGCATCGTTCCTTATTTTGTTTTTTGTTGGCCCCAGCGGCTATCATTGGGTCCCTTCTGGTTGTTGCTCCGTTCCGGGGTCGCGCGACATCGTTCCACGTTGCACACGGCCCCTATCGAACCACCTATATAGTTGCTCCGTGCTCGCGTGCCGCTCATGTCACGTGTCATTTGTTTTGTTCTATTTTGCGCCTCACGAGGTGCGTTCGCTACGCCAGGCCCAAGGAGCTCGTGGTATGTTCGGCGTGCGAGTCGATCACTGAGCTCAGTGGAGAAAGAAAGGAGCATCAACGCTAAGTAGCGCCTTAACCTTTTATGCTAGTGCACTTTCTTTCCTTGAACGCCCAAGGCTTTCGAAACCAGGATAAGCAGAGGGAGGTTATGCACTTTGCTCGAGCGCGAAACGTTGATGTTCTTTTCTTGCAGGAGTGCAATTTTCGCACGCCTCGAGATGTTTCCCTGTTTAAAGAGCGCTTCTGTGTTGACGCTTTTTTTACATTGTCGAACTCGCCTGCCTCTGGAGTTGGCGTAATAATTTTGCGACCCAGTTTGCGCCAAAAAGCGCATGTCACCTTTGGGTTTGACGGCCGAACGATCGCGGTCGATTTTTACCTTTTTTCTCGCCGAGTACGTGCTGTAAACGTGTACGCGCCGGCACAGCGTCACCTTTCTACAAATTTCTTTGCATCGCTGGATGTTTACTTACTCGACAGTTACCCCACATTTTTAGTGGGTGATTTTAACTGCGTTTTAGACCCTGTTCGAGACCTTCGGGGGCCGGGTCAGGGAAGACCGCGGCGCGGCGCGTGCGCTCTTGGTGACTTGGTAGATCAATTTAGACTGAGTGACGCTTGGGTGCAGACCCACGGCGGCACCTTCGCTGCAACTTGGGCGAGAGGAGCGTCCGCCAGCCGGCTGGACAAATTCTATCTGCCCCCAGAACTCAGTCGATGCCTCGAAAGCTGCGAGGTGCTGGTGTTTCCGTCTGGCACACCCCGTATTTCCGACCATTCTCCCGTCTCCGTAAAGTTGGTGCAACGCGGAACCATCTCCAGCCATGACATGTGGCGTATGGACATCTGCCTGCTAGCGGATCCTGATAGCGTTGCTTCTCTTAAGGACCAGCTGAAACCCGGGCCGCAGAGGAACGAGTGGGAAGACTTCAAGTCGAGTTGGCGCAAGATACTTATGGAGGCGGGACGCAAACGTAAAGCGCGCATCTCACGAGAACTGGATGAGGCTTTGAGGAGGTTGCGCATCATAAAGAGCGGGCAAATGACATTTGCCATGCGCGACTATGAGGGTCTGTTGAGGGCGCGCTACGAGAGGCTTTTGCGTCAGTCGTCTAGCGCAGCGGGTCGCGCATTCGTGCAAGGCAGGCCTTTGTCAGACCCGTCGGCACTAAGGTATATTAGGGCAGGTTCGGTAGATGACGTCGGCCGAGCGCACGTGCCCCACGTTGTGTTGCCGAACGGCGCCGCCAGTTCGCGTCCAGCCGACATAAGTGAAGTGTTCACTCACCACTTCAGGGAATTTTTTAAGGCGTCAGGAGAGCGCGAATCTTCCCCGGAATTTGAGGAGAATGTTCGAAACTTTTGCGGTGAACTTCCACAAGTTCCCAGTTCCTTAGCTGACACTTTGACCGCTCCTGTCTCTTACGAGGAGCTGTGGGATGCAGTCGGAAGCATGAACCAGTCCTCAGCCCCGGGGCCAGACGGCATCCCATTGAGCTTTTACAAAGCCTTCTTTTCGTGCCTGAAGGACCCGTTGTTAGAGATGGTGAACGCCTTTTTCACCCATGGTGTGCGGCCACTTTCTTTTAAAGAGGGCAACATAGTCCTTATAACGAAACCTGGAGGGGAGCCGTCAGACCCGCGAGCATATAGGCCTATTACTTTGCTGAATACTGACTATAAGATCGTAGCCACCATAATTTCAAGGCGCCTCTCCAAAGTGTTGCCGCACGTAATGAGCCCTGCCCAGACATGTAGCGTGCCGGGGCGCTCGATTTTTTCGGCCCTGTCTCTCACCAGGGACTTGTTCGCATTCGCCACTCGAACAGGCATTCCAGGCTGCTTTGTATCTCTGGATCAAGCCAAAGCCTTTGATCGAGTGGAACATCGTTATTTGATGGCCGTTCTTCGCAGCTTCGGCTTTCCAATGGAACTTATTACGAGGTTAAACCTCTTGTACCGTGGCCTCACTTCCCGACTCCTCGTAAACGGACAACTTAGCGCCCCTTTCCAAGTTGAGCGAGGGATCAGGCAGGGGTGCCCACTCTCCCCCCTACTTTTTGTCCTGGCAATCGACCCTCTACTTAGACGCGTGGCGAACTCTCCTGGCATACGCGGCTTTCCCCTTCCCGGACAGGCCCAGGTAAAAGTGTCAGCGTACGCAGATGACGTGTCCCTGTTTTTGCGGGACGACAGCAGCTTTACCGCGTTCTCGCGCCTCTATTCCATCTACAGCGAGCTGTCTGGCGCGCAAATAAACAGGGGTAAGAGTAAGGCACTGCGATTCGGAGCATTCACGTCAGACCTTTGGGGAGAAGTGGAGTGGATCGCCGCCGTCAAAGTCCTTGGTGTAACGTACCACGCCTCGGGGGAGGTGGCGCGTGAGACATGGACGGGAATTGTGAAGAAGGCCAAAAAGCGCCTGTCGGTGGCTGCGCAATTTAAACTGTCCTTTGCGGAGCGCAGCTTCGTAATTAAAGCATGCGTTTCTTCCGCTCTTTATTACGTTGCGCGCATAGCTCGTCCACCCCGAAATGTAGTGCGGAAGCTGGAGAGCAAGTTCTTCTCTTTCTTTTGGGGAGGAAAGACGGAGAGGGTAGCTCGGGCTTTCATGCGGCTCCCAACCAGCATGGGGGGATACAGCCTTCCATGCATGTCGACAATGTGCAGCGTCCTCGCGTTGCGTAGGTTTGTAGATTTGACGCGAAACCCGGACTACATAGGAAGCAGCTTTCTAAACTACTTCCTGGGCACATCGCGAGGTGTGTTTTACAGTGACCCTTACATCGGCCCTTTGGCAGAGGAACCGCCGTCGTTCTACACCTATGTCACGAAAACCTTTCGAGAACTGATAGCACAGATCCCCGACTTGGAAATTTCGGACATTGCCCCAAGCGAACTTTGCGAGCAACTTGCTGTGGCGGAACTCACTGCGGAGCAGAAAGCGCGCTCTAAAAAGGCGCGCTGGAGGCAGCTGACTTCTTCGGTCCTCCCAGCGGACGTCAAAGATTTCGGGTGGGAGCGTGGTTGGGGCGTTCTGCCCACTAGAGACCGCTTGACAGCGTGGGGCGTAACTCCGTCAGCGCGGTGCCCTCAATGCGGACAAAATGAAACTTTGCGACACGCAATCTTTCAGTGTTCTGTAGCGAGGACGTTTTGGACGCTGATGTCTAGGATGTTTAAAGTACGCCTAGGGGAGCGCACAAAATCGCGCGATGCCCTCGTAACTTTTCTGTTATGTGTGGGGGCCCTGGTTGTGTGGAGGCGTCGTGGTGTCGCGGCACTCCGGTCCCGGCCTCACAAGGCTATGTTCCCCATGTTGCTGCGCATGCGCACGCGTCTGTTCGAACACCTGGAAGCGGAGCTCGCCACGCTGGGGGAAGAGGCGTTCCTCCTGCGTTGGTCGTGCCGCTTCATCAAGGTCAACAACGCACGTTTGGAAATAAGAATAGTTGAATATTAGCCCTGTAACTATACTAAAACAAGTTAGAATATTAGCCTTGTAATCAGACTAAATACGATACATAGTTATCTGCAGTGTTCACTTTACCATGTGTGTATCCGTAACTATGTAAGACTGTAGCACTTCTACCCACATTCATTGTGTTTCGACCCTGAAACTACTGTTCGCGTTTGCCAACAACTCGACTTTCTACTCTGTTTATGTTGTACCCTGCGTGGTACAAAATGTTGCAACTTGTGTGTAGGCCAGTGGCAGCCACTTCTGAATTGTTGTTTGTCTGTGTTTCCCTTTTGTAATGTATATTTGTTACCCGATGAGTAGTTCCATCGAGGCATGTTATGTATCTGCTTCGATGGACAAAATAAACCTCTTCAGTCAGTGGTCCAGATGACCGCGGTGCGATGCCACGGCTTCGCTGAGCAGCGCTGCTCAGCAGGAGGCCAGCAGTGCGAAGCTGCTGGTCATAGGTGGTCCCGAGCTGCCCGCTGCCAGACGGTGCGATGCCGCTGGTGCGTCGTGGGGCACGGCCCGACAGGTTGCCGGCGGTGCGATGCCGCCGGTCAGCAGGCCAGCAGAGCGAAGCCGCTGGTAATAGGTGGTGCCGAGCTGCCCGCTGCCAAACGGTGCGATGCCGCTGGTGCGTTGTGGGGCACGGCCACCGTTCCTCCAAAGACCTCGCTGTGGCCGGTGGTCGCGGCACCCTCAGGGGAGCTGTACACGGCGGGCAGCGTACGGGCTCGGGACTCCAACCAAGCAGAAGAGCTGGCCATCACACTAGCCCTAACTAACCCAAAGTGCACAACAGTGTTAAGCGACTCGCGTAGTGCGGTTATGAACTTCGCTACAAACAAAGTGTCCTCGTGCACGTCTAGGGTGTGCGGGGCCCTACCACAACGACTAGTGCCAGTGACCATCAGGTGGTTCCCAGCGCATATGGGCCCGGTGAGCACGGGTGCGAACCGATAACGAGGAAGCAGACCGAGCAGCGCATGTGCTCACCGGCCACGGCACTGCCCTGAGCCCTCGACCTACGGAAGGCGACAATGACGGGATGATACCGGTTGGCACATATAAAGGGGTGCTGACCTGGTATCGAGAAAAACAGAAGGACTTATCCGCCACCACACCGGAATCTCACCCGACGGGAGGCAGTACTGCTACGACAGCTGCAGGCACGCGCAATATGGACGCCAGTACTCGCAAAGCATGTATGCCCGGAGGTATACCAACGTGATGTGTGTGCGGTGTGCGGCAGGGATCGAGCCACCCATGGTGCACGTGTTATGGGAGTGCCAAGAGACAGACCCACTCATGGACACGCTGCCACCACGCCTTGCCAGTGCGGTGGCCAGCACAGACTGCAACCTACAGCGGGAGGCCGTTCAGCTTGCGCTGGCGGCCCTTGAACGCCAGCGGCCGAACACGCTGCCTCCCCCCCCAGGAGGCCGGCGACAGTAGGTAACATCTCGCAGGCAATAAAGATGTTGTTTCTCTCTCTCCAAAGACCTCGTTCCCCCCATTGTCCACTCGACTTCGTCGTCCTCGTCTTCCCCTCGCATTCTACCGTGTGAGACTCCCATTTGCTGGTCAAGCTAACCTCCTCCTCCTCTTCGACCACCCTGTGTGTCTTCTTCATTGGCCCCTTCCAAATCCTTCTCGCCATCCCGTACGCTGATTCTTCTTACTCTTGGTCTTTTCTTTCATCATTTTCTTCGCGGGCCCATCCCCCTTCGGGTATGGGCTCTTACCACATGACACACAGTGATGAGTGGGGGTGGCACATGCCGCCCATACAAGAAGGCACCCGCGTGTACTTTCGTAACCCAGCTTTAATGACATATTCAGTGCGCACTAGGTTACACAAAGGCATGCCCAGTTGTGCCATCCCAGACATGCTACTAAAGAAATTCAGAGAAGTTTTCGCACACAGTTAAGTTTCATTATAATAGATACTTTGCATAGCTGCGGTGCTATTAATCGTCGTCATATGCATCGAAAAGGTCGTCGTCGTCTTCGCGCCGAGTGTTGGATGCAAAGTCATCCTCAGCTTTTACACTTCAACCAGCTCACCTGGCGCAGCTTGCTTTAAGTCGCGCAAGGCACGAACCATAGCGAATGGGCAGGATTTTATTATATGTGAGCGCTGAAGGATACATCACCACGCTTTTGTGCAAGCTATAAATTGTTTATTTGCATGTTCCGTTGTTGCGTTGCACTATTCTAGTAGTATTCATCGTCATATGCATTGATATCGTCGTGGACCGCAGGCCAAGCAGTAGGTGCGCAGTAGCGCGTGACGACACCGCTGCAGTTTTTGTTTGTTTGTTGCCAAAGCCACTGCGTGAGCCGGGGAGTCGGCGGTCACCGCGAGGCACATGCTCACGAGCGCTCGGCATTTCGTCGCTCATCGTGGATTTTGCCAGTTTTTTTGGTAAAGCAAGTGGGCGTGCTGGGAATGCCCGGCGTTCGCTCCGAGCGCAGCGTATTTTCTTGCTATATTTTTTCTGCACAAAGGAACCTACGGCTTGTACCACAGCTCCGCTTTAAAAAGCAGCAAAAACGTATCAAGGGCTCCTGGACTATGCGGTGAAGGACTATTTGCAGTTGGCTGCGACCTTTTGATTTGTGCGAGCTCGTGTGTCCTTGGAAACATGTGTGCAAATGTGCATGCGAATGCTGGCATTTGCCGCACGTGGTGTGGCTGCTGTAGGAATGCCTTAGTGAACTTCCTTTTGGGAAATTGATTGATTGATTGATTGTAGGGTTTAACTCGCCAACGCATCTCAGGCGATGAGGCGCGCCGTAGTGGAGGGCTCCGGATTAATTTTGACCACCTGGGGATCTTTTACGTGCGCCGAAATCTCGTACACACGGGCGTTTTTGCTTTTCGCCTCCATCAGAAAAGCGGCCGCCGCGGCCGGGAATCGAACCCGCGACCTCGTGCTCAGCAGCGCAACGCCTTAGCCACTGAGCCACCACGGCGGGTCCTTTTGGGAAAGAACTGGAGCTGACCATCACGCGCCATGCGGACGGATGAGGGGCTTACGTGCCTGCCCTATGCTTCATTCACTCGTGTTGATATTCAGCGCTGTTGTATCACACACCCACGCTCCGCATAGTAAAAATGAACGAAAGGTAGTGCTGCTCTTGGCTAAAGCAATCCGCCTTAATGAACTGTGCAAAAAGGCTGGAAGCAGCCCCGTTCGGAGATGCGTTAATGGTTGATGAAGTTAGGGCGTGGCCTTCCTTCACATATTTTACTTTTGAGCGATAATTTATGGCTTGAATTAGAGATGAAGCCGACGGGTCATTTTAGGAACGCGCTGGCTACGCGTCTTTTGGTATTGCGGTACCAGCGTTTTTAGAAGCGTACGTTGCGCGGAAGTCAACAGGTGGGTATTTATGCACGTGTTTGCTTTTGTTTGCACGGGTTGTAATCCTGTGTAGGGTGCTGCTTTCGCTTAGCAATGCTTGCCAGAGTGGCCGAAAATTCTCCTAGATATTAGAAGTTTGGTACGTCATGTCGTTGGGCAACGTAGCGGTTGCTGATTAGAAGAAAAAACCTCGTTGAACGCGCGTCTTCGCGCCGAATGTCAGTGATGGGGCAAGTTGATCATACAATTTTGAATTATTTTATAATATGGCCATGTAGCTGTCCGAGACTTGAACGAGACATTCGCAAAAACAGGTGCTAGTATAAGGGCACGAGTTGCTGCAGTGTTTTCGCAATAGCTAAAATTACACGTTCTCTATCGAGATGAGAGTTTCTGCAAATAGTCGAATGTGGTTCATCCTAAAGAGATGCACACTTCCATCCTCCCCTTCTGAAGAAAAAGTATTCTAACACACGATAGCATAGGATAGTGAAGAAAGCCTCGATGTAATTGGGCGTGGTACATATTGTAAGTACAGATTTTATACCAAAATCTTACTAAACAAAAATCCCGCTAATAAGCGTGTTCGCTTACAACGACCGGCTCATTGATATTCTGTAGCATTCAACGCCCTTTTGGAATTGCTTGTACGGGTGCAATTAGAAATTAAAAAAATAGACGAGATTCATTCACGGTAGCTCGAGGAATGGACACCTATGTATTTTAATCGCGCTAAACTGTTAACCGTGAGGCATAGTTTTTCTCATAAAGAAATAAATGTTGATTTCCCACAAGCCACAATTTCTATGGAGACATCCTTGGACAAACCTTATATGGATGAATGGGCGAGTAGAACACAATTCGATGGGTGTACTCACCGCATGCTGGTAGGCCCAAACAGCCACACGGCGTGACAGAGTTACTGGCGGGCTATACCGGGTATACCCCACCGGGTTTCAATATACCGAGTAGAAGTACTGGTGTGGTATACCTGTTGGGGTATACGAAGCGGCAGGCGCTGTTGATATGGACGGTGTTTAACAGCCACTTTTATATATACTTTTTGGGCGTCATCATGTATCTATTCGACGCATTTTTTATCTTTTAACTTGAAACTGGGGTGAGGTGCCTTTGGTTTATTCTTGCTAAAACAAAGTCAGCGTGTGTTTGTTTTTGTTTGAGGAACGCTAGCATCGATTACTTATGTTCTTCGTCAATGTTCCTCAAGGTTTCCTTTGGAAAAGCAATATGAAATATGAACTGTATTTCTGGCAGTAGTATTTTAAAAAGTTGTTCGTCTGTATATGCCACTTGTGTTTACGAAGTATTGTCACTGCAGTTTATTTTTCCTCGGCGCGGTACATTCAACCCCAAAGTCACAAAGAGTAACATAAAGAAAACGACGTGAATGCACCAATGCCAGCAAACCTGCTGGGATTCACTAAGTTATCTGCTTCGTATACAAAAAGGCAGCGAATGTACATTTTTATGCTAAGTATAAAAACGCCTAATCTATACTGTGCAGCACAAATGAATCACAGGCACTTTGGAATGCTCGAGGTGAAATAGTGTTGGCCGTTGCGGTAAAACTACAGTAACGTAAAAAGTTGGCCTACATCGGTAGATTGGAGTGTCTTGAATGCGACTTTAAATGAACTTTGGGTGCGGTATTCTTCGCGCAGAAAACTACAAAAACGTAAAAGCGGATATCGGGCCCTTCCATAAACTTTTCCGACCAAGGATTGGTGACAACGTATTTGGAATCGTGAACTGACTGAGCTTACCTAAGCATCATTATGAAACCCTGAGCCAGAGGCATGTAAATTGAAAATAAATGTATTCGGGAACTTTTATTGACAATTAGCTTTTTAAATAAGGCGGAGATCAGGTAGAAAGCGACAGTTACGAAGCGGTCGAATTTGCTTCAGTTTTGATTTTCTTGAACAGGTTTGCTTCGCGTACAAGCGGTGTAAAAAGAGGCGTTCGTGCGGGGGAATGCGGGAGCCGACCGTAACTCGTAATCACTAGTGCATAGACATACGACAGCCATCGCCAATATCAGGGTTTATTATCTTTTTTGAAGAAACGGAAAATCCAGATTCCAGCATAAAAATTTTCTCGTCAGAAAATAACACACCGTTGGGCGTCGAACGAAAGCTGCGAGAGCCACAAAACGTATGAGGTTGCAATTAAAAGAAACGTGTATCAGCCTTTAGCGTCCCTATAATTGCTGCATGGGTAAGTACTAGAGCGTAACCGGCCTCCGAACTTGGAACTCACAAGGTTCACATTTGAATCTTAACGCCATAAAAGCTCGCTTTTAAGCTTAAAAGTAGTCTAATTCAATTGATCCTGTAGATTGAACCCATGCTGCCCTTGTGCCCTTTTTTTTTGCCGCTGTTTTCGCCTTGCGCGCAGCTGGTAACCGAATGTGTCCTGCTTAGCTTTCTTCCCACCCACCCATGCGCTTCCCCTTTCTTTCTTTTTTTCATTCCATCTCTACCTCTTTCTTTTTTTTCCAAAGCCATAAAGATGGAATAGGCAGAGTTTTAGTTTTGTCGTGAGATGGCAGGCAACCACTAAGTAATTGCTCTCCTCGGGTATCCGCCTACGCCCTGGCTAGTTTTGAAGCCCACTTAGCCGTGGACGTGATAATTGCTTCACGCACTCTGGCACGCCACCACTGCACCCATAATTTCCCGCGCGAGCTTTCAGTTAATTGAGAGCGGAAACTGGTGGTTATAAACGCTGTCAAGAGTCATTTCCTGATGAGTTATGCTCGCGTGCCCCTCTGTCTCTATTTTCTAACTTTAGCGAATATAATTTCTGGTTTCCCTTCACAAAGGCCCGACCTTCCGCTCGGCACATACACAGGTCAAACGTGCCACGCTGCGAAGAGCCCTTCGTGGCCTTACCGTATATAGTTCATCTTTTTACGTCATTCGTGGCATAAGCGGGCCTTTTTTCACTTCTATTGCTTCTATTTGCGCCTACAAAAAAATGCTTCTGCTTCATGGCGCTCTGAAGAAACCGTGAAAAAATTTTCCTGTTTTGAAAGATTTGCTGAAAGAGAGGATGCCGAAGAAGCGATGTGTGCAAATAAATATTTGATGTGATCTGAATCCCCCAGGGAGGAGGGAGGAGAAAGCAATAAATGCTCGCGTGACTACGGGAAAGAACAGCAGCAAAATTTGCACTGATATACTGTTCCGGGGCCCCCGGTTCCTTACTGACTATGCAATTACTCCCCGAATCTGTTTATCCCGTCAAGATCCTACACTGGCCTGTGTCATTATTATCAACACTTTTACGACAGTGCACCCTCGCGGTAGTTCTCGCGAGAATAGAGATTGGTCCGTAATGAGCAAGCTTGTGCGTCTCAACGGATGGGTTGTGCAGGAGCTCGCTCCTCAACACTGCACTGGATGCTGCATTGAACGTCCATTTTATTCCCACGGCTGATCTCTAACAAGATCACAATTAAAAAAAAAAGCAAAAGAAGTCACAGGCGAAAATGGGGCTAGCCTTGCCTTTTCATACCGTTAATACACCGTAGTGAGGTGAAATATCGATATTAGATGAAATTAGCCTGGGAGATACGAGATTCGGCGATGCGATATCATCGGCCATGTGCAAATGAAATATTGAAGTCTGCACAGCCGCAAAGGTGTCCTGGCCACCGGAAAAGCCATTTCCAGAAAGAGCAGTATAGGCTCTGTCACTCTCCCCCCTTAGCCAAGCCTCCTATACCAGCAACGCCGCGGCCCCTAAGGCGTTGTTTCTGGCTGCTCTAAAAAGTTTTGACATTGACTGCTATAACATTTGGGTTGCCATGTCTGCCCACATTGCACTGTAAGGCGTTGCTTCGTTCCGTCTCTCAAGCAACGTAATGTGCCACTCTTTTTATTTATGCCTTTAGCCTAGGTTGTTTACAGATTGACTGCATCCAATTCCGCTAAAGCGGTGATAAACACCGGGCAGTCTCGTCCAAGATAACTGAAGTAGCAATATGTTCAGGTTTCCTCGTGGCAAGAGGGACGAAGAGAGAAAAAAAGAGAATATAACTAGGAACCATCGGAATAACACAATGATACATGATTATTGCGAGTGGTTGCAAACAGCCATATGTGCGTTTGTAGATTCTCGCATCCTCAAAAGTCAAAACATATCAGCTACCACGAGGTCTTTCCGGACTTCCTTATATCCAAACTGCTCCAAATAACCGTCCCTAGAAAACTGCCTATAGCACTACTTCCACACTCATGCCACCCTCCAGATAATACCTTTCTCCTACTTCAGTATTGATTCCACCCAAGCGGCCACAGGATCGCTCTGGCAACCCTTGCCATGCGTAACCTCCTCCGAGCCCTCATGTGAACAAGATGTGAAAACACATGTTGGCTGAGGAATGGTTGCTGATAAGCGCTTTCTGATCGCATAAGCTTGTCGTGCAAACTAAGACTTCATTCTGTCTTTCTCGGGTACAGTCCACATACAGAAAAAAATGGGTGCGATACGCTAACAGCATGGTGTTTGCTTCCAAAGTTCTCTGGAGGAGCGTAAGGCTCAAGGTTAGCACAAGGAGTGAGTAGATAATGTAACTTTAAAATACTTGTTGCCATTTTTCTATTTGTTACCTACTCGACTATTTGATAGCGACAGAACTACTGATGTCGAGCTGGGATTATTTTGCTTTCTATCGCACTAACGATGAATGCAATTTCCGACGAATCACTAATGTGGCACTGTACACATGCCAGTGACTCTCTTTGGCTAAAAGTTTGCATAACATCAAAAGAAGTCCAAGGGGCAATGTCTCAAGGAGGACTAAAATTTTCCCTGAGTGGTTTTTACGGCATCAGCAATTTTGTACTCAAATGCTGTTGTCTTCTGTGATTACCGGGATGTCGTTTTTTGAGAGAACGTTCACAGAAGTGTTCCTTAAAACCTTGCATTTCAAGAATTAGTTTTCTAGTCTGTGTGAAGCATAAGATACATAGGATTACCGTGACTTGCAACTTATATTTTAGGAACTAAAGTGCTGGTCCAGCCCTGGAGTCGTCTACGGCGGCACTGTACGATCGTTAGAACGTTCGTTGCAAGACATCTATATATGTCACTCTAAGAAAAAAACCTTCATTGGCTCTAGAAAATTCTGCTTTTGGCCACCACAGGGCCGACTGAGGCTGTGACGGGTTAAGCCATGTTCAGATTTCCCTTAAGGAGCATTTAGCGTGTAGCACTCTGCTTGATGACTAGCAGTAACACGTAAGCGCATCACGAACAACTTCAGTTAAAGCTTAGTACGTATCAGTGTACAAATTTATGAAAAACAAACAAAGAAGAGGATCGGCAGCTACCACAAGTCTTAGGCAGGAGCTGGTTGGCGCTCAAGAAAAGTAATCACCTTAACCTCTCCCGAGAAAATTGCTAAAGGAAGGGGCCAGAAACCTCCAAGTATCACTGATCTCTCGTTCCTGGCGTACGGCCGCATCCTGGCTCCCGCCTACGCGGCAGTTCTTTATTCACTGCGGTTACTTCTTCGTCCGGCTTGCATCGTGGTTGTGGTTTCCAGTGTCAGGAATAAACGGGTGGGTAACTGCCTTTTGGTGAGGTGGCCCCGTAATCAAGTTAGGCGACCGTATTTGGGCAGGTGGCTTGAACACCCCGCTTGCCGTGGTCTCCTGGAAATCAATTGAGAAGCCCGGCCTCTCCCTCGGACTAGCGTGGTGTGATTCAGTTTTCTTAAATGGGGTAAATGCAAAAAGAGACTATGTTCAAGGCTGGAACCAATATAAACGGGGTGTTAGCGAGTACGGCCACTGTCGCTCGTGATAAGATTTCTTCTCTTGCCGATTCTTCTACACACATCTACGATAGGGCCGCGAGGCCCGTTACTTTTACGGATGGCTTAGAATTGTAGTGCTTCGCCACTGGATGGGAGAGCTTTGCAGACACAGTTGCAGACACAGTTGCAGACTTTAAGTTGCAGACACAGTTCGAGTGTATCGCATCGGATTGCCTAATATATAAATTTCAACCTTAATCTTCACTGCAGTTTTCGAATCTGAGATCAAATAATTCTGCAACGTCACGGCCTATTCGACACTCGATCATTACTATTATTTTACCTGGATTTTGCTAGGATACTTTATTTGGCGTTGAAATGACAGTTTTGCCTGTATCACTTCGTGATTCGCGTGTTGGTAAACATTGGATTGGATTTTATTTAGACGCATTTTAGGACGCCGTTTTATGACACCCGGAACGAACAGAAGTCCGGCTAGAATGTAGTACCAGACCTAAGGACTCGCCTCATCTTGCATTACCAGCCCATGAATTTCAACACACGAGAAAAGGACCGGACAAAAGGTACAAAAGACTAACG
The DNA here is from genome assembly GCA_013339765.2 of Haemaphysalis longicornis. Taxonomy (NCBI): domain Eukaryota; kingdom Metazoa; phylum Arthropoda; class Arachnida; order Ixodida; family Ixodidae; genus Haemaphysalis; species Haemaphysalis longicornis. The sequence goes on from CM023449.1 coordinate 235,692,709, forward strand.
AGTAATAAAACGGCCCTTTGGACAGTGTAACCAGTCGGGTGGCAGTCATGGTGAAAAGGCAAAAGTCTGAGTCACGTCTCGTCTGCGTCTGACCAAACCCGTCAGCCGAGTCGTGGATGTCACTGGTGCGCTAATTGGTGAGGCGCTGAAGGATGATGTTTTGGCGAGGTGGTACCCCTCGTGCCTACGCCGCGATGTGCCCGCGGCGTCTACTGCAGCGACGTGCTCGTCTCTGGGTTCCGGGAGGCGCCGTGCCAGTGGGTCAGGCAGCGCCGACGTTAAGCCCAGGCCGCACCGCGGATTTTCAGCTTCCGCGCCTCCGGTCTAGGCAACGAGGCTCGCGGGCACCGGGCTGCAGTCGGGCTCCTCAGGAACGGATTCAAAGGCACGACAAAGAACGCTCACCTGCTCGGAGATCCCGGAACATGGCACCAACTGCCGCAGCGACCAAGCTTCATCCACACCGTGATTGTTGTTGTGTTGTGGTTGTTGTTGTGTTTGTGGTTGTTGCTGTTGTTGTTGTGGTTATTGTTGCTGTTGTTGTGGTGGTGGTTGTTGTTGTCGTGGTTGTTGTTCTTGTTGTTGTGGTTGTTGTTGTTGCTGTTGTCGCTGTTGTTCTTCCACGTCTTACGGCGCATACCCACGCGGGGATTGGCCAGGAATCGGACATGAAGGGGGCTAATGCGCCCGCTCATAACTTAAAAGTAGGTACCTATCCATTTGCATCCAGTAACAGCGCTTGATTAGAAGAAAGTATTGGTTAGAAATTTAAAGTTGCTGTTGAATTTGAGAAAAAGTACCCGTAATAATCAAAGCTAACAGGGCAGACTCCTGGCCTCTGAGACATATGCTTGAATGGCTGCAGCCACCCTCTGTGACAATATCCCAGTGATATGGCCCCTAGCGGCGGTGGTACGGGCATGGAGATGGAGACAGGAAGTCCATTTCGTTGTAATAGCCTGGCGAGGTGACGTTCTCTGATCATGGAAAAACCACGGAAATGTAATAGGAAGGGCTCTAGTGTCTCATGTTCACCGCAAATAGCACATAGGGCGCAGGAGGCGAGACCAAACCTGTGCGTATAGAAGTTCAGCTGGGGAACCCTACATCTGAATTTGGTTCATATGACCTCGCATTGACGAGATTCAGATCACGTCCTCGTTATTCCTCTCCTTCCTCGTCGTCGTCCACGGACGTCATTCCCGCATTCCTACGCTTTTTCCGTCTAGCTGGCTGATGCAGCTGCCTGACCAGACGAGGCGTTGGCCATTGGGTAGTCAAGACGCCCCACACGTGTTTCCACAACACTTTACCACAACACTCAAGGCTATACCTTAGAAAGCCAAAACATTTCGAAATTCTGGTGGTTTTACGCGCCGAAGCTACACCAGAGCTACTAGAAGCGATGCAGTAGAGGGCTCCATATTACTTTCGACCACCTGGAGATATTTAACCTACGCTGAAATCTCGACAAACGGATGGTTTCGTTTCGCGCTTCTGGCTGAAAAATCGCGAGCGGGCCACAGATCGAATCCGCACCCTTGTACTACACGACCCAGCGCCTTAGCCACTCAGCCGCGGTGGTGGTGTCTTAGAAACCGAGCGCTTCGATTTTGTACAGTAAAAACGAATTAGAACATTTTACTTAACATTTATTTATTTTATTCACAAGATACCTACATCGCCATCAGGGCATTAGTTTAGGGGAAACATGCAACATGTACCGAACAGAGGAGAAAAATACATTCATACATACATTTCCACTTTTTCCAAGAGCACCAATTTATGTTGGTTAAAAAAACTGACACCACATTGGTCATAAACGGGAGAAAAGGAGATCATTGTTTTCTATGCTAACAAATTCATCTAGCAACAAATTTCAGTCATGTATTGTGATTGAAATAAAAGAATTAGCAAAAATGTTTGTTCTCTGGGAATATTCTAACACTTTTGGAAAATTATCATGACGCAGTGATATGTAGCTTGGCTCGAGGAGGAGCTGTTTTAGTTCGATACCGGCGTTATTGTTGTAAATGCAGTGGAAATTTTTAACCTCATGTTTTACTTCTGGACTGTACCGGTTCCAAGCTCAGGGTAGCTTTAATCGCCGAGATGCTAGCAGAATTATCCTAACTGTTCGTAACAAAACGCGCTGCCTGGTTTTGCAGCTTTTCTAATCATGCTATGAGATACTTTTGGTGTGGGGCCCAAACTACGCAGGCATAATCGAGTATAGATCGGGCATGCCTAAGATACTGTGTTTCTATCAATTCTCTAGGTGCACCATTAGAAATTTTCACGGATAAAATATATCATTGTACTGGCTTTCGCAATTATATACTCAACACGTTCAATCCACGTGTGTGATAGAGTTAACAATACGCCCAGGTATTTGTATTCTGTGCTATAAATGACATGTGGCGTGAAGTGAGTTGGCAAAAGCGTAGTGTTCAAGTGTGACCAGAGAGTTGCGAGTAATTTGCGCGCACTAACCAAAATTTTCCAATTTGAGGCTACCACTGTAGAGCCCCCCGAATTCCCTGTGACCAGCTCCTGCTGTATAAATAAAACAAGACGTTGCACTCGGAAGTAGTTCTCCATTATGTTTTCATTCTAAATACACCAAGCCGCGAGAGAATATCCCGCACTAGACCTCGAGAGTTGCTTTAGAGCACTTTCTAATCTATGTCAACACGGCGTGACGGTAATTCCGAAGAAAAACATGCACATTTCGCATACCGTAAGGATACTATTGGCGTTTATTGCAAATTTGTTGGGCACCTGTTAGGCCAAGAAGTGAGCGTTTGGAAATAGAAGATACAGACTGAAACTATCCTTGTAAAGGAAGCACTGGAAACAAGAAGTACAAGGCGGGGAATTGTGCCGCAGGCAAGCTCTAGAAGTAATTGCGCTTCGTTTATTTCGCTTTTGCTTTCAAATGCAATTCACCTCCATTCCGACGTCTGTAGGCGTATAGGCGGATGGTAATATAGGCGGACGGTAATACAATAAAATGACGTCCGCGGTCTCGAGACCGCCGATTTGATGTCTTCTCACCGGGAGAGTTTAGCCTATTGGCGAAACTCTTCCGGCGATAAGAAATGGAATTTTAAAGGTCGCTGTTTCACCGAACATTAATCTTGGTTTCCACCAAAACCCCCCGCCCCCTCAAACATTAGGCAGAAAGCGGTCTCGGCGACCGTCTGGTTCAGATCCTCTTTTTCCCTCGTCGGTCACAATCATTTTCTCCTAGCCTTTGTCTTTTCTATTTCGCAGTAGATTGTTTCGAAGCTTTGGTGGCACGCACAAGACCTGGCTTACATTTATTCTTTCTTGCACTGTTCCCTTTCTTCAGTTCGACGTTCCGACTTTCAGACCTCGATTCCTTCGAATATTTCCAGCTATTGCCAATATTTTTTTTTCGTTCCTTCGCCTCTCTGTGGTCTCCATGAATTGGATATGACCAGCGATAACCGGCTGATTTTAACAGCAGAGATGTTTAAGCTGGAGCTTGTTCCATCTGCGTACGCCTAAAAAATACCAGGCAGAAATACCGAGGGAACGTGAACGCTCGTCTCGTGAGGAGCGCTCGGCGTCGTCTGCAGGCTTGCACGTTGGCTTGCGCCACGTGAGGAGCTCGCCAAAAATACCAAGAAAAGCAAAAACGCCCATGTGTACGATATTTCAGCGCACGTTAAAGATCCCCAGGTGGTCAAAATTAATCCCGAGGACTCCACTACGGCGCGCCTCATTGCCTGCGTTGCATGGGCTCGTTAAACCCTACAATCAATCAATCAATCAATCAATCAATCAATCAATCAATCAATCAATCAATCAATCAATCAATCAATCAATAATAAATAAATTAAATAAATAAAAATAACTAAATAAATAAATAAATAAATAAATAAATAAATAAATAAATAAATAAATAAATAAATAAATAAATAAATTGATCAATCAATCAATAAGGTTTCTCCATATCGAAACGTCAAAAATGACACCTACCTGCAATTTTATTGCCGTTACTGGCTGCGTATTTTCACCGTATGACGATTGCTTCATTTTACGGATGAGCCCAAGTCAGGTTGAGTGGTTGTTAGCGCCTACGACGTCTTTACGGAAGTAGAAAAAAGTTGGATGACTTAATCAGTGTTTCGTACTAAAAGCAATGCTTCTTGTGTGAGATAACGAAAAGAGAAAATTATTCAAACCACCGTACAAATTAGATGAAGCTTCCTAAAAACATTGGCCATGTATTCGCTTGCTTCGCGTCGAAGATTGTTGAAGGGCGGCAGCATTTTCGTAGTCCCTGAGACGTGACGCTCCCCATCCTCCTTTTTCCTCCTCCTCTACCGTTATAATGAGAGGAGGAATCAAGTGGCGCAGCTGCCAAACCGGACTCTGAAGACGAGGAAGCGGAGACCGGCGCGTAGCCGTGGAATTGTATTCTAGACAGACAGACAGACAGACAGACAGACAGACAGACAGACAGACAGACAGACAGACAGACAGACAGACAGACAGACATAATCTTATTCACCTAGCTGCAGAGAGAGTATTGACCTGAAAAAAAAATAGAGGAGTGCGCTACCCGAAAAGGAGTATTTGGCGCATTTGTCACTCCTTGTCTTTTTCCGTATTCAGGATTCCGCGTGCTCTCTGTCGTTGAAAGGCGTTGGCCAACTACCTGCCCCACGGTGACGACAGCTACCGCGGTCGCCAGGGCGGCGCGACGAGATTAGTTACGCTTTCGCTGGCAGCCCTTAAGGGGGAACGCGTTGATCGCCCGCGCTCAGAACAGAACAAGAACAAACAGAAAACGAAAGAGGTTTCGCAAATGGCTGCACTAGGCTGTCTAAGCGAAGAGGGCTGAAGCGAGATGAACGGAGGACGGGCCTCGAAGCGAACGAAAACTGCAAGTGCTTTTCCGTGCTTCGCTAAATGGGCCACAAAACGATTCAGAAAAGGGGCCGACATTAAGGCCAGTCGGAATAGGCGGAAAAAAGGACGACAAATACTTTAATGTATTGAGGACGCGTGCTACAGTGGTGAAAGGAAGGCAACCTTAGCTCCAAAATATTGTTGTCCTTAGCTTTTAGTACTTGAGACATTGCAGCCGTTAGTTTAGTTTGGTTCCGTTAGTTTGGGATGCAGTTAGTGAAGTTTAGTTCGTAGGGGTTCATGGTGTCTTTTGTAGGTACTTAATATAAGGCCGTAGCGCCGTTCTGAAGATCTTTTATACTGCTCTTTAACGTGTCCTTTTTTTAGATGCGACGCTCAGAGCATCTCTTGTCGGCGGCCCTGTCCTTCCTGCGTGCGTCCGTTGTTGTCCGCGTGCGCCCGTTGTTCGCAGCCACTCTCCCCCTCTCCTCTGCGATAGCGAACACTCTCTCGCGAGGGGCATTAGATTGGATTCGATGGCTTGGCTTGGCTTGGCTTGGATTGTATTGGATTAAAGTGGATTGTGTTGGATTGTGTCGCTTCATAGCCGCGGCACTCTCTCCGCGCTCTCGTCTCCGGGCGCGCTGCGCATATAACCGGTGTGCCGCTCTCCGGCGGCCTTTCGGTCGACGGTTGCTCTCCGCTGCGCTTGTACCTCCCTCAGCGTCGCATCATACCAGGGTTCCCGCGAGGGGAGGTGGGCATAATTTTTTGCAGGACATTTAATTCTTAAGTAAAGCACACTTTAGGGGGCTTTATAGCGCTTTATAGAATACATCTGATCGTAAAGGACTATTTAATAAAACACCCTGTAGCCTTCCTAACTTGATATTGGACTGCCTATATGGCTACGTACAACTCGTGTTCCCAGCAATGCATATGGGCGCAATAACGAAGGCTTCTTTTAACAGACTCGGCGTATTGCAGAGCGGCTTAAGCCTTTGTTCGAATATTCCCACTTTGAAGTTTCGGCCATTCCTTTTCTTCGAAGAGTTAGGGGCTAGATTAGATGACCAGGAAAGTTTAGATTAGAATAAACACAAGGAAAAAGTATCAGCTTCTAAATAGTTTTACGGCACCGTGGAGACAGTGTTTTTAGCATTTAAAGTGGTACCTGGTGATACAGCGCAGATACAGCACACACAGTAGTCGTGCTGAAAAAGTGAATATATCAAGTTTGTCTTTACCCAGTTGATGAACGTCTACGTTAGAATTATTTCAATGGTTGTAGAGGCAGGGGGGGGGTGGAGTTTGATGAAGAATATAAGCAGTCAAGTTAAATACAATGGGATATGACTGTCAGTTAGCGGTGCAAGTTTGTGGGAGGTCACGTTTCTGCAAATTGTTTTTTGGTACAGAGAGAAAATACTAAGCGTGTACTTCACGTTCAGAACTCATCATGCACTAGATAGCACCTTGGAACAAAAGTAATCCTAAAGCTGAATTTCTTTTGACAAAATATTTAAAACCTTTTCGGTGGCTACGTTAAACTACTTGCCACGAATTTCCGGGTAGCTTTGTAGTGTGACGGAGAAGTTTAATTCCTCTTAACGTACCAAAAAGTTTCTGCATCCCTTAAACATTACAAAACTGTTCAGACAGGAACATGTTCGTCGCAGTTTGTCCGTAGGTCATGCGTAGGTCCTCGGCCATATTTTTAAAACGACGTTCAACTTTGATATAAGTTCTTCTTTGTATCCCTATTTCGTAGCTAACTCTCCCCCAATGTTCAGCTTCCAAAAGTCTACACGGCCAGATTTTCTATCCGTGCGCTATTTTTCTCTTGGAATCGCATCAGCCTAAAACACGGGATTTACTAAATGCCTGCCTCTGGAACTCTGAAGCGACTGGTAGGCCCATGTCTCACGGTGACGTGGCACTGTCGTGATTTGGAGTCACGACTAATGCACGGTTGAAATGTTCGAAAATAGAACTAAAATATGGAAACACTGCGTAAAGGGCAAAGCCGCACTGTACTGAGAGGGAACGAAGTAAGCACTAGGGCTTGAAAACGCAAATTAAGTTATACCATTCTAGGACTCCGAAAGCAGCGTCCTGACGGTTGCACGAAATCCACACGCCGAGTCGGCTGTCGCTTCGCTGTAGGCGCACGGATATACTTTGGAGAGTAGCGAGCATCGAAGGCGACGGCGCGCTTTCTGCTTAACTCAAATCTGGTGCTCTCGGGTTTGGTTGTTCGGTAAAAAAATAAACGAAAAGAAGCGCCTTAAAAATGAAACGAAGACAGCAGTGTTCGTCTGGCCTGACACTTGTCAGATTTCGCGCTATGCCCTCACGCTTTGAGCGTCTGTTCTGAAGCAGTCAGCAAACAAGGGATCGGTGGGATTCGATATTTTGAAGTCGTCGCGTGCTACGCGCACGTAAGAGAGCGAAGAAGACGTGTGCTGCAGATCACACGTATCCCTGCCTTTTATGGAAGACAAAGAAATCTATACTTATAAAGGAAGGGACCAACCCACTCACCCACCCACTTACCCACCTACCCACCCACCTACTCACTCACACACTCACTCATCCTCGCCCTGGCAAAACTGTAATACCTAGCGAATTTAAGTTTCGGGAGGATATTTGCGTCGTAGCGTAGGTCCTCACTACGGCGGAATTTTTAAGGCAAAGCTTTCTACCTCTAGCCGCCAAAGGTTCTTTCGTGGCGTGCGGAACAAAAAACTCCCAACGCGGCTGCGGAGGGAAGGGCGGTTTTCACTGACGGAGCACAGTCTAGATGGCGCGGGGAATTTACCCAGCGTTCCCCGCGCACTCACGCTGGTGGATGCATCGGCGCGACCCAGTTTTGTCGTCTGCATTACCGACGGTTGTTTTGGGCCTGTTAGGCGCAGCTTCGTTCCCATTGCGCTTCCTTTGCCCGGCTTGATTAAATTGTTCGACAGCCCCTCCTGGGTAACCCGAACGCGACGGAATTAAGTGGTCGTACGGCAAAGATACGATAAGATTGGTTTGCAGGGCACAAAAACAAAATGTAGAGACTACATACAGACATCTGGCCGAGAAACAGACACTACCTTTTACGCACTGCTTGCCACGAATGGGACTCCTTTTTCTAAATTGATGAAAATTAGGTTAGCTTTATGTATTTTAACATAGTATTAAAAAAATCCGAAACAAGCAACTGGTTCTAATAAATAGCCATTATAAGAGTCCCCTCAGCTTTCTCGCAATTATCATACTTGCTAAACTAACTAGTTTAAATCGATATAAATGGGAATCACTAAGCTCACATGCCGAATTGTTTCGCTGTCTGGGGTTGTGTCGCGCGGTGGTGTAGCCCCGAGCTAGCACATCAGGATGGCTAGGTTCCGCTGTCTCACACTTCGAATGAGGCTCCTCTCCGTTTTCTTTCTGCCGACGCACGTCCGGGCTACAGCGGCGGCGTAAGCCACTCTAGCCCGGCCGTGGCCGACGCCACTGCGTTCGGCACGCCGCCCCTCTGAATCCTAGGTAACGGCAGACCGAATCTCCAATTTCACTCTTCGTAGAGCCACGTGTGTGAATTCAAGTGACGTCGCACGGGCAATTGTTGCGGGTCTCGTTTACTGCTTTGCTTTCCAACCAACTTCGCAGCGCGTTTGGAGTTTTTTTTTTTTTTGGAAATTGTAGTCCTAACCGAGGAAAAGGGGGAAGTTGTATTTTGTAATTCGTGATTATCACGCTTGCGCGTTCACATATCGAGGTGCTATTGGCTGATATGAGTAGCCCTCAAGAATATCCAAAAAGTAGTTTAGGGTTTCGCTTTAACCAACACTACAGAGGCGATTCAGCATTTCGGAACAAAATGAGTGTTCTTAAAATTTTTTCAATAAATGATCCACTGAGTGATTTACCCAATTGGTTTTTGCTTATAAATCTTACTCATACAAATCACGAAATAAATTTTAAAGGCTTCGTCCTCCGACGCCGTTAAAAGTGCGAAACGGGTTTTTTTAAATTCACCAATGAAGGGCTGAAAAGGCTTAACACTTTATGTGGACGTCAAGAAAAAAACCCGTAGGCTGTGTAAACTTCAAATTTCAAAAGCACGCTTCGATTACGGTGCAGGAGCTCGAAATTGCTTAATTTTTCAAAAGTTACACACCTTAGACAGTGAAAAGCGCTAAAAAATGGCTCCACAAATTTTTGCTTTTATCGCAGGCTCGTTGAGATATCGAACAAATTTTTGTCGATATAGATAACCAACACAAATGTGTAAAACGTGCTTTGCAAGATTTTTTCTTAACTTCCAAGTAATTTGGAGGATCAGGTTTTTTGGTAAATTACCAGTTTTGACAGATTCCACAATATCTGTTCAGCCCCTTGATATATGAAATTCGTTTTTGCATATATATGATGCCCATAAAGTCATACAAAATCTAATTTGTGGATTTTGTCGCATGAAGCGTGTAAGCAAGCAAGCGGGATTGTTTAGCTTACACATCCCTTGTAGTGGAGTTAAGTTAAATTTTTCCGGGTAACAAAGCAGTCGCCATCTGTTGGGAATTTCTGTATACACACACCTCCCGTGCGAGCCCATGTTATTCATTATAAAACTGTGACTTTCGCATGAGTAAGTAGTTCTTCGAGGACAACATCTTGGTACCATTCGTGTCGGTATCATTCGAATGAAGCACGGATTCCAACCGTTTTGTATAACCCCTCGCCTCCGGGAGGAGCCCATGCATTGAAAACAGGCAGGAGTTCCTAACTGTGTACGACTCCAGGGTGAAGTTCCTAATTATGAAAAGTAAGCGATAACAACTGTTATACCTGTCCTTGTAATTACTATAGTGGCCCACCCGAGAATCGCCGGGTGCTACCGCTAGCAAATAATAGAGGAAGCTCGTTCCCGCAACTATTTCATATCCCCGTTTATTCTTTCTCAGTGGAAGTTTTGTGCAGAATCCTATTATCGTCACCATCGCAGCTTTTGCTTGCTCGAACATTTGATACTGCAGATTCTTTAGATGAGTTCACCCCGACAAAGCCGGTGGCATCCCAATCATCTATAAATAATGCTACACAGCTTGTCACTTGCATCGTTTCTTTGAATATTTTGTGCTTGTGCCTGAAGGCAGGACCACTGGCAGGACCAGACGAAAGTGGCTTTACGAAATGCATGCGTGAAGGCAGTTTTTAGAAGAATGCTGGAGTTTTCTGCCCTAATTCTGAGAAATCGTTTCATAGGTACCTGCCTTTCGGCTGAGGTTACGGGGCTTACTGCGGTGTTGCAAACTTTTGGTGAGGCTCTTCGTAGAACCTGTTTGGAGATATCCTTAGGTGTGCCAGACGACTAGCTATTGCGTAAAAAAACAGTTGTGCCTGATTTCATCAGCTCGATCACCCCCCCCCCTCTCTCTCTCTCTCTCTCTCTCTCTCTCTCTCTCTCCTCTCTCTCTCTCTCTCTCTCTCTCTTCTCCCGTACTCTTCCATTCCTTTCTGGCGCAGCCATAGCGGCACTGTTCTCAGCCTTTGGGCTGCGAGGTACCCTTAATTGCCTGTTAACCCGATCATCCCCGCAGGCGGCGACGCCGTTTTGATAACCGTGCGACATCACGGAGACTAGGACAACCGGATATACATACATTCTGAACCCGCGTGATCGACTCTAAGGCAATGCACGGCACTTCCCAGGGTATGGCCTAGATACGCGCAAATTCCACTTTTATATGTACTCCAAGCCACCATAGCTTGATGTCGGCAGTGTAATCCAAGAGCGACGCCCAACTGTGCAGCTGCCGGTCGACTACAACAGGCAGCGAACGCAGCAACCTGAATCTCACGGTCATCGGCGAGTACTATGCTGCTACCGTGCCGCTTATGACAGAGCGGTTGTAAGTGGCTGCTTTTCTGTCCCTATGACACTCGGGGTGCAGCAAGATACAAGCGTGAGCTTTGGATATTTGAAAACTCGATAACCCCACAACGGAAAATTATGACTGGAAATAGCGGATCCTGCTCGTTTTGTAGGCTGTAGACCCTACTATGTTGCTTGGAGGAGGAGGCTGAGGTTGTATCTCGAGCATTGTTGCAGCTTTTCTTTTTTCGGTGCAATTTAACATATGCCTCCTTCGATAGTTTTTAGGCGTGATCCTTGTTTGAGCTGATGGCTTCTCCCACTTATTTTTTTCTAAGCCTCTTTTACCCTATGCACAAAACATTGGCAGTAAACTGACGTTTTACTTTTTCAAATATTTAAATTAGCTAGAATGATTGTTCTCTAAAGGCGGCGCAAAATATTGAAAAAACAATAGCGCCCCGGTTCTTGAACACATGCAGGAAATCTCAAATATATGTTGTCACAACTAAAGGCACCTCGACGTGTACACCCATTTCCAACAGTTACAAAGGAGTGGACGACTGCACAACTAAAATGTAAGTACACTGAAACATACCATGACCGGTTCCGCTCAACTGTCACGCAGTGACGGCGCGCTTTGCTTCTTGGAGGTGTGTGCAACATTGCGAAACAGGTCTTTTTTTTCGATAAAGGGGGCTTTGAGAGGGCGTTTGTTGCTGTCATGACGGGGCAGTAAGCGCTGCAGTGCCAAAATAATGCATATCAGAAAAAAAAAAACGAGGAAGATCACCGTGGTTTCTCTCTGCAACTGCGCGAGCATTATGCAAATTCACTGAATTTATATTCCTTTCGGCTCCCGGCACACCCCTTATTGAAGTTGACGCTCCCTACGGGTTTCTGTGGCCCTGTGGACCTTCGCACAAATGGAAAGCCGCACCTTCACCAGATTACATCGCGCTTTGGAGGGCTTGAATCAGTGTCAGCTTGACTCAATGCCTTTACATGAAGCTTCTGACGAAACCAGGAATGGCAGTGAGGCTGCGAAGAAGGCGAGGACATCTCCGCAACTGTTCTGTTCTCTGGTTCTTTTATGTATTGCTACCTTCTGCAACGCTACAGACGCGACCCATTTTTCGAAGGTTTTGTATGGAACCATCGCACTTTAACGACAGCAAACAGCTCCAGAAGAATTAAATAGCAAGTAGAATAAATTATTCTAGGTTTATTGACTGAAAGCATTGTTGGCCTGAGCGAGTGAAGCCGCCTAGCTTTCCGACCGGCATCCTCGGTGTGACAATTGCCACATAATTTTTACTGATGGCTTAGTGTGTGAAATGTGCAGAACTACAACTTCTAAACATCGTTCGTTAACCGCTTAGATGCAAGGTTGCAAAAAGGATCAGTTTGCGATGGGCGCAGTAGCTGTAGCGGCAATACCGTTACAGGGATGGTAAAGGGTCAAACAAAGCAGGTATTTCACGCAACAGGGGTGAAAGAAAGTTTTTCAGCGAGACATCAATCAGGATGCTGCCGCGGCAATTCTTAGACCATCGACATCTTTCGTGGGCTGTGTAGGGCTTGAAAAAAAAAACGCTCTCACGAGACAAATTTTAGTGGTGCTTCTGAAAAAATATTACAAGAATTTAGGATGAAACGATGACATATTGGTGTATTCCGCAGAGCCAGTAAAACGTCACGGTCTCTTTTATACGTCACTCTTGGTGAGATACAACGGGCCTTGAAAAATGACCCAAAAATTGTTGCGATGTAAAAAATAACCCTCTGTTTCTAAAGAACCATGACATTAGCAATGAAATACTGACAAACGCGAAAGGGGCCCGTATATTTTAACTCTTCATTACATGCTCGGTGTGGTTCCAACATCACTGAAACAGTGGGCTGGCCTCGCGATTAGTAAAACTGGTAACGTGCCACTATGGTTCGCGCCATCCTCGCATTCTGGTCGCTTAGCATTTGCTTTCTGTCAGTTGTGCGGGAGTTGACTTCGGAGTTCGGCTGACTCGAACTAATCTCTTGCTTTGGACTTTGGAAGTTCGTATTCAGAACTTCAGGAGCGTGGATTGGGGGCTGCGGAGGTGCGGCGCTGAGCTTTCTCGTGAGGGATTAGTTTTCGGTCGCCTGAGTTTGTATTTTGACTCGCAGGCAGTTTGCACTTTTAACGTCGGAGCTTCAACTTTGACTGTCAGGCGGTTTGCGCTTTCGTCATTGACGCTTCGACTTTGGTTCCAGCGGCCTTGACTTTGGCGCTTCGCCATTTGATTTTTGCACACAAAAAAGCCGTGTGTTTCAACCATCATCGTTGTTAGAAAAAGGGGATTTGTACCTTGTTTATACAAGAAAGACACTTTGCGGAACCCCGCAAACTTTTTTTTTCTTTGGTGAAGCTTTTTTGAAATCTGTTTCAGCTCCCAGAACTGTTCCGCTCGAAAGACAAGTTGTGCCATTACAGTGGGTATGAACAGGTAGTATGAACGAGTCAAATGCGTTCCCCAACCACGACATCAGGTGCAGTGTGAATGCCTTTCTAATTGTTTGGCACAAAAAAATTCGTGGGCATATTTGAGACCAAACATGCTACATGCATATTCGTAGGAAGCAATGCTCTTTGCGTGTTTGGTCCATATTCTGGGAGCATTCGTGGGCCAACTTTATTTCTGTCCGAAGTCTCTACGTATTCGTTGCTACTCCGGATTATACAACTGTGGGAACATGTTTGTCGCTACAACAGAAAAATTCTGCGTTCCTTTCTCTGCGTGAGGAAATTAGTCAGAACACCGATTGGGGGCTAGTAGAACTAAATTGTCCTAGTCGGTCAAGACAATACGACAAGTGATAGAACGAAAAGCGTGTTTAGCAGGAAAAGGAATCGACGGTTTGTTTTTCAATTTGTTTTAGCAACAACGCAAGCGCAGAGCGTACGCGTACGTCGAGTGACAGAGAGTTAAATGGGCGCAACTTCGTGGCGTATGAGCGGAGCAGTTTGTAAACAAAACTTTTCTGCCCAGCCAGGCATATCTCAGAACCTGTGGTAAAATGAAAAATTAAACCGCTCTCAGAGGCACGTTTACTACATGCAGGAAATTTTCTCTTGTTTTGCTTATTTTCGTGAGCAAAACAAGCGAAAGAGAATGCTTAACCGCGAGGTCTCCGCTGAAGATAAGTAGTTGATACCCTTCTTTAGCGCTACCCAGTCTCAGGGGAAACAAATAAATCCAAATGCCACTAGCGATTGCAGGAGGTTCCTGCAAGATCAGATGGAGGGAAGGCTGGGGGGCGTATACGAAACCTTCTGTTTCGTTCCTCGAAATCACCGCTAGCCCCGCAGCTAATGTGCCCTCTTTCGTTCACTGACTGTGGCGGAAATTGGCTCTGGAAGACAACGCTCAGCCCTCATAGGGTGCCAGCCTCCGCCATCCGAGCGACACGATCAAGGGTGGGTGGGACTCTACCGGCGTCAACAGCTTAACGCGATATCCGCGGCCTCTTCCCTCCAACCCGACCTTCCATCTCCTGCGGCTCAGAACAGCCTCTACGGAAGAACGGCTTCCGAATAGTGGGCAGGACTACGCACGACGGCGAAATGGATGGGAATGGGTTGCCAATAAATAGCGTTTCCGTGAGTGGATTATTGGGTGTTGTCAGCGGGTGTTGGATGAACCGGGTAAGCGTGCAGCGCCGCGGCGTGAGCACAGATCGTACATCTAGCTTTTCATCTGCCCGTAGGAGCTCATTTTGTCCCTTGTTGTTCCCCCTTCTGTTAACAGTAAGTCCCGCCAACAGTGAGCTCGTGCGAAGCTTCTTGGGGTAACTGGCTCTGGCGGATCGCCCGGCGGTTTCGGTTCTTCCGCCCCTAATGAGCAGCTTTGGCCTTTCTCGCGCACGCCTACTGATGTCGCTGCCAGAATCCTTATGTGCCTGTGTCGTTTGCTTGGTTGTTGAGGTCATGACTAATTCTATCCCAGAGGCTACGTCCTCCTCTCGATGCTTGCAATTGCTTTTTGTTGCGCTGTTATTGCTCGCGGAGCTCCCGGATTTCGTACCCTGCCTACAGATGAATTTCCCCAGCGGAATTAGCCGCAGAGAAATTTAGCTTGTGCACTACTGCTTCTTGTTCTGCACTGCTCGTTACGACGATAAGCTCGGAGCCATAGCATGATTTGCACATTTCTGTTTGACCTTCTTTCGATAAGAACCTTGGTTGCGGTACCTGGTGATACGAACCAAAGAAGAATGCTATACTTCGTTCTGGTGTAGTGTACATTTTTCAACGGAAAGTGAGAATCTTACATTCAACGCAATTTTTTTTATGTGCCTTCTCATACTTCCATGCTTCAGAAGATGCGGCGAACAGCCCACTATTTACATCTGCTGAAAAAACTATAAATATAGAAATATTTTACTGAAGGTCTTCGGGTTGTTTTCTTCTCTGTTTTGCGCTTGTTTTAGATGAACGAAATATTTTATCAGATGTCTGAAAGAGCTAATATTATGCGCAACTCTAAGAATTGATTTTAGTTAGGCTATTCTTCGCTATTCAAGGTAGACATTTGTTATTGTTAATATAATTGGAAATCCTATCGGCTGGACTAGTGAACACGGTCAAAATACCGATAAAACTCTTTTGCAGGCACCCAGGTGCAAAGCCATGAAAATTGTGTTTTAAGAACCTACAGATAGGTGCAAAAATGAACAATCAAGGAACATATATTGTTGTGAACCCGTGTGTATAAACTAACCTGCAAAATATTTAGCCAATTTGCGCGCGACAGTGTATGTCAAAGGGAATTGCAATCTGTATCTTTCGTGCACGTTTTCGAAACTGGTGTCGTTCATGCAGATCTTTAAATGGCTTCCTTTTACTGTCGACCATTTTCTTGCTTTGTGTTTACATGCACGATGGGAAATAAATTCTACAGGCAGGATTCAACATCCCAGGCCACCTGCGCTGCCTCGGATGCGCGCGCATCGACGAGGCATGATTGCCCACATCCTGGCCTGGCCTCTTGCTCTCGGCCTCTGGAGTGACAAATGCAAAAATGTCGGCCTTCACAGATGCGAAGGATTACCGTTGGCATTAAAATTGAGTAATGCATCGGTTATTAAACGTATAAATTGCCGCGGGAGATAATTGGACAATTGCACAAGGTGCTATGGCCCACCATCGAGAACGACGAGAACGACGAACCGTCGCTTTCTCCAAAATATGAGGAGAAAGGGGCGAGCGGCGGAGACCCTTCCCGATGCTGTCATTAATCGAACCCGCAGACGATGATGATAGTGGGGCACGAGTGAAAGATATCTACGTATTTTACAACACCCTCCCCCGCGCAAGAAATGAATGGGTATGGTTCGTGGCCAAGAAATTCTTCAGTCCATGGAGATATAATTTCAGGTTCTAGTGAGCCAAAAGAGTTCTACACATGTCGGCTTCCGCATTCAGCGATGGTAACAATGCCTTGGCTTTCGCGAACTGCGAACCAAGCTACTGCAGCCACTACATGGTCTTTTGAGGAGAGTAGTTTAACTTTCTTTGCTTGGCCGGGTCGAAGGTATTTCTTTGTTTCCACAAGTGATCATTTTCCCCTGTAGCGGCCGGATGCACATGGGCCCTATTTGAGTTGCGGTTCTGCCCAAGCGCACGGTTCGGTTTTTGTGCTCGGTGCTTTGAGTAGGGGTTCACTGTGCGTCTTGTCGTAAGAAGGTGAAGGTGCTTCCTGCGTTTTCACAAAGTCAGCTGGCGACGGTGATTTTTTAAAACTGTGGCAAATGATGAGCACAACCAGCTCTGAGGTCCTCTGTCATTTAACGATTTTTTTTTGCAATTCCCTCTTCCTTTCGCATGTGCTGCATTCCCAGCGCCTTTCGTTCGAACATTGGAGGGTAAAGCACGTCGGGACATAACAGATGTATCCTTTTGTTTCCGACAAAGTGAAAAGCGGCTCTATAATTGGTCAGCTGAAGCGCTGTTTCCCCTTTACAGGAATACTTCTGAAGTATCTTTTGAGTGAGGTCATCAATGCCAAAATCATTCAAGGTTTTCTTTGTTTGCGATTGTCCAGTACTGATACAAATCAATGCTTTTCGCTTCAAAGATGTAGCGGTAGCCGTCTCTTCCTCGCGTTCAGTTTCTTCGGGAGAATTCACAGGACTGTTGGCTTTTATTGGGGTAATATCTTGAAAGTCCAGTTTCCTTGTACGTCGGCATTCATCGTTTCCAGCTCCATGAGTGTGATTTGCATTTGAGGTTTTGTTATTTTCCGAAGATCTGCTCTGTTTTTTAAACGAACTGACAGATGACACGAACCATCGTTCGTGTCATTTTCTGCGCCGCCGTGTAATATTTTAATATACGATAGACGGATACCCATGCATACCTATTCACGTAAGTCAGCGTAAATGCATGTGTCCTTTGTGCGCATCCTCTTGGAGCACGAGGTCATCCCCATGGACTAGGTACTTCTCTCGCTTCAATTGTTTGCTAATTTTTTGTTGAACTTCGAACCTCTTCATCCACCTTTCCACCTCTCCGTCCAGTCTCATCGGCACCGTGGCCCACAGAGTTTGCCGTTTCATGCGTTGTCTTTTTTTCGCATAAACATTGGACCAATAGCCGGCGCCCGTTGCCACTGAGCGTTTGTTCTTCCGTCAACACTTCGGGCCTCACGGGCAAGGCATTGTTTGAAGTAGCGTTTCTTGTTTGGGGAGGGAAGAAGTGAAGGAGGCAGGGTATGTTTGCGCCTGCTTCGCCTTGATCCTCGAAGTACGGCAAGAGCAAAGAATGGGTCATGGCGTCTGAAGATTGCTTTTCCATTGCACTTCCCTGAAGTCGTGATCTGATGCAAAGAAAATTGTCCACTCGAAGGCGTGGGGCCTTGCTGTGCCTGCGGACACGACAAGAAATAAATGAGGGAATAGACACTCCCTTCAAAACACATATCCCGTTTCTCTTGATCCAGCCACTTTTTATGCCTTTGCTGTTCCTGGCCCGTCGATGCATATTCATCGTGAAACTTTGTGCCGAACTAATGGGGACAAAAACAGATGCACACAGGCAGGCGCTGGTTGCAACTAATTTTGTTTAATTAAAAACACAGGCTTTAACCCTTCCGGCCCTGGCGTCTTATATTTAGGACATCATCCAAAAAGCTTCTTGCGATTTGATAACAAAACCAAAACACCCAGTCTTCTGGGAAATAGTTCGTCAGGGATGCATCTATCGATAGATATCACAATCGTTCGTTTTTTGCTACAGCTGAACGTATATAAAGACGAAGGCATTTCTGTGCAGACCAAAATGACGTCCGGGTGACTCCAAAGACGGAAGTCCTAGGTTGATGACATGGCTACAAATATTAAAATACTTGCCCTGCCAGACACTTTTTGAATGCGGACTCACTGCTTTCCAAAACTTGGAAAAACAAGTAAAATGTTTTTCAGTTGTAAATCTAAATTTTAATTTCCTAATCACTTAATTAGGTGTCATGCTTGTATATCGCTATGTTCTCGATAGAAAAAAAAATCAGGGCTTAGAGGGTAACGCCTTACAGCACTGTGCACCACATAACAAGAAACCAATTATGATGCATACACCGTCACGTGATAAGGCTCCGGTATTCTCTCTAAATTTTTTTATTTAACAAGGCTAAGTATGGCTAACTTGCGCAAGCGAAAGTGACTGTAAACTTGGTACACCGCAGAGCACATTAAGTAAGGGAGCGGGAGAGCGCAGTCACGCCAGAAAGGAAACAAACAACGATATCCATCGTCGCCATCAACTCTGAGGATACACGGTGGTGGGAACGAGTAGCCGCTCAACGTGCGGGAGAAAAATCGAAGCCATTTAAAGGCGTTAGGTGGCAGCGGATCGCGTAGGAAGCCGTCTTAGCTGCCGGAGGACGAAGTCCTTTGAAAACACGGTGCACAAGCACGGCGTCTCAGTCGTTCAATTGGACATAAGCGCTTTCAAACCCCTGAATAAGAGCTTATAGGTGTACCCGGAATGCCAACGGACCATGCGCTAACTAGTTACGATAACGTTACCACTAGTGTCACTGAATAAATTAGTGACAGTGGTTACCTCCATGTTCATAGTCGGTGGCTTCAGTGTGGATGGGTCGGGACAGAAAAGCAGTGTTTTGCGTTTGTTTAGTGGGACATTTCACTTTCCATGCAACACCGGTATGGCCAAACCGACGACCCAGTGGTGTGGGGGAGTTACTTTGAAATTACACTCAAACCTCTTTATAACGAGGTTGAAGAGGAGCGGCAATTATTTCTTTGTACCCATTATTTCGTCATATCAATTATAACAGTTAACGGCAATTTATGGTCAGTTTCGTGCACAACTATAAGCATGGAAAAAACTAAAACACTTTGGGGCCCACTGTGCCACACGCGATCATGCACGCGACGGAATTGGAATAGAAGACAAATATTTTGCGGACTGAATGTGCCCACTGCCCATTTTATTTCCCGCTGGATAAAGGTCCGTGGTGCTGCTCTGTTTCGGACATCGCCAGCGAAAGACTTAATTTTCTGCGGTGGGCACCGCGTAGATGCCGTTTTCAGTGTCGCCATGGACGCCGAAGATACAATGTAGAAGGTAATCTGCATCGAGAGACTACGAGAACGTTGGCACGTCGAACGCCTGTGCACGGTAGACCACGGAGTCTTCATCGTCGCTTGCGACGGTTTGTGTAGTGACATCTGCGACAATAGCATCATAGGTCTGTTCTTCCGTAATGGACGAGTCGGCATGGGCTTCTAGCGAGCCATCCTCCCCTTGAGCAAGGAGGCATCCTGAGCAAACAGCAAGGCTCGCTCGGCTGCGCGTGGCCGCAAGGTCGACGCGAGAATTTTAAAACGGCCACTCCGAACGTGTGCCGAACTCCGCGGAATATTTCACGCACCGTGGTCAGGATTCTGCGGGGTGGGTAGACTAAGCTAGGTCGTTATATTCATTGACAAATCAATTTCACTTCGTTAAAACAAGGTTTCAAATGCATGGCTCTCTAGGAGATTTCAAGATAATTTTATTTACTTTCTTATCCCCATTATATTTGTTATATCCAGTTACGTTATAACGAGGTTTGAGTGTACCTAGAAAAGTGTCGGCAGTTGCTAGATGGTCTCCTCGATTTGGCTACACTTTCTGCACCAGTTGAGGCGGTGTAGCACTCTCGCACTCGATTTGCCAGTGCAGCTCGCGCCACTTGCACTTCGGCCCTCGATTTGACGCAGTGCTGCACGAGTTCTTCTACACTTCTGCACTGGCCTCTGTGCGAGTTCTCGTCTCGTGCAAGGTGCAGCGTGCTTTGGCGCGTTTTTTGGTGCGCACCGCAGCAGGCGGCTCCAACAGTAAACGGAGTAGAAACGACAGCGTTTCCCGTTTTAGACGACAATGGTCGTCACGTGCAACAAGATAGTGCATTGTGTACGAAACACAAGGTGAGTGCAAAATGACGCCATAACAAAAAAAAAAAAAAAAAAAAAACGCGAGCGCGCAAACATGGATTTCAACAGACGACGTTTATGCACTTTTGCCCTCGATTTGGCCGCTGCACGGAAAGCGCTAGTGCACGGCTGCACTCGCACTGAAAGAACTGGCGCTCCACTTGCACGACACTTTTGTGAACTAGTGCACAAAGTGCAGCCAAATCGAGGAGACCTAGAATGTCTATAAGTGTATATTATAGCAACAAAAAGACATCATCACCGTCCTTACACAATGTAACAGTGCCTTTCAGCTCCACTGGTCGTTGTCATTCACAGGGAGGAAGGAGGAATGGCGTAGAATGTTTTTTTGGCAATGGCTTTATTTCTTCTCTTATTAATACTCTAACTTACACAAAACTAATGTTGTACCTGCATAATCCTTCATGTATATCTTTTTGACTCGTTTTTTTGGGTATCGACGTAAATGCTTCTGAGTCGTGAGTGTTTTCTATGCGAACAAGGTCGTGCTCTGCACTTCACGGATTTCTGTGGCAACCACTCTGGTTCATCATTTTAATATTTCAGACATCTTACCGCCGCGGTGGCTCAGTGGCTAAGGCGTTGCGCTGCTGAGCACGAGGTCGCGGGTTCGATTCCCGGCCGCGGCGGCCGCTTTTCTGATGGAGGCGAAAAGCAAAAACGCCCGTGTGTGCGAGATTTCGGCGCACGTTAAAGATCCCCAGGTGGTCAAAATTAATCCGGAGCCCTCCACTACGGCGCGCCTCATCGCCTGCGTTGCGTCGGCGCGTTAAACCCTACAATCAATCAATCTATTTCAGACATCTACGTTCAGGCGACTAACTTCTAGCAGGGCACGTTTAGTTTGAAAAATATTCTCTGCCCATTTGAGTGAATCAGGATCAAAAAGTGTCCGTCTAAAAATATGAAGGGAAAACTGCCGGTGTTTTACTGCTTACTCCTGGCCTTTCTTATGGCTTAGTGCTCATTAACCTCGGTAGAGCAGAGCGGTTTCAGATAGGTGGCGAGGCAGTGGAAGTGGTGAGCGGATATATATACTTTGGCCAAGCAGTGACGCCGGATCAAAACCATGAGGCAGAGATAATTAGAAGGATAAGAATGGGGTGGAGTGCACTCGTAGGCATTCTCAGATAATGAATGGCGGCTTACCATTGTCCCTGAAGAAGAAAGTGTATGACAGCTGCATCTTACTGGTACTCACCTGCGGGGCAGAAACTTGGAGGCTCACTAAAAGGATTCAACTTAAATTGAGGACGACTCAGGGAGCAATGGAACAGGAAGATGACAGGTGTGACATTAAGGGACAAGAAGGGAGTGGAGTGGGTCAGGTAACAAACGCGTGTTAAGGACATAATATTAGAAATTTAGAAGTAAAAATGGACGTGGGCAGGGCATGGGATGCGAAGGCAAGATAACCGTTCCTCATTAAGGGTGACAGAGTGGAACCCTAGATAAAGAAAGCGTCGCAAGGGGCGGCAGAACTTTAGATTGGGCAGATGAGATCAAGAAGTTTGCGGGTATAAATAGGTCGCAGTTAGCAAAGGACCTACATAATTGGAGATACATGGGAGAGGCCTATGCCCTGCAGTGGGCGTAGATAGGATGATGATGATGACGTTGGCGGCCGCTACTGTGTTTGGATGCGGAGACGGCAACGGGGTTGAAACCGAGCGAGCGCCGACCGAAAGAAAACGGGAAACGAAATTGGCGAAACCGTGAGGGGGATTGCAGTATGCTTAGCCCGATCGAGACGCTCTGCGGAGCGTCTGACGAAAATATGACGGGGAGGATGGCATGCACTGATATGTCGTCCTCTCTCTCTCACTGCCGCCCCCTCATATTTCACCATTCTTAGCCACAGAGGAGCGCCCTCCCCTTCACATTTTCGTCAGACGCTCCACCTAATTTTGTATCTCATCCGAGCCGCGTGACATTTGTGGGGGAGGTTCAAGCACGATTTGCAACAACATTCTCGGCGGCGGTGACGCGGTGCGAGATAACGGCAGTGTAGCGCGCGCCGCTGTGCTTCCGCTGATCCCGCAGTCACTTGTGATACGCAGCAGATATACGCTGTCACTGAGAAGACTGCAGTTCGAGCTGCGCAGAAATTTCGCATTATAGACTATAGTAATCGTCATGCCGTTACCTGGATTTTATTCGCCATTCAGAAAAGTATCTCTCAAACTGGTCAGCGAATATTTGTTTGAGTTCGTACTTATTTGCAGCAGCGAGCAAATATAGAGCTTCGTGTTGCTGATTCCACCACTCAAGCCAAATGTTGTTATGTTCATTCTACGTATTGAATAATGTAGTAAGCAGCGGAGTGTCTTTGTATTCTGTTCTTTCTTTCCTCAAAAATTCCCGATTGTTTGTTTAGCATTTTATATTTACGTGCCTTTTGTGATTGTTGATTATTGGGCGCATAAAAGGTGCCTCGTACGTTCTATTAGTAGGATGAAGAATGATACAAAAGGCTGGTTCCGGAGAGGGACATGGGCGTTCGGAAATTTTAAATTGCGCTATAATTTTCCTGCGGCTGGGTGATGTAAAAAAATAGATTGTTACTTGTGTCAGCCAGAAATACAAATATCTGTGACATAAAAACAGTATCGATTGTAGTAAAATAAAGTTATCTCAGACCATGTAAATCTTACAAGCAAACATTTTCTGCAAAATATTTCCGTCAAATCCGTCTTTACTTCGTCACTTCTTTATATTCGTTTTGCAGTAAGGGAACGTAAGCAGAGTGCATATATAGCATACGATGCTCGTGTAAAATATAACCGGTAATATATCAAAATAGAGAAAGATATGTGGAAATGTTATCCGTAAAGATTAATTCGTGCATCTTGGATTAGCTGAATAAATAAAAAAAAGTTTATTACAGCAAATAGTGTAAATTCTTTCGTCAAGGACACTTTCGTGGTTGTGGCCCAGTTTCAGCGTGTTCTGAGTATAATACACGAGAGTAATTAATTTGACCACGGTGCCGTCGGAGCCTGTCAAGCCAAGCTTAAAGGAGCCATAAAGAACACAAGTTTGGTTCATTCGAAAGGTTGCCTCGTTAGAACCATAACAACACCACTTATAACGCAAACTTCGCTCAAATAAACTACATAATTAGGAAAAAAGGAAATGACCATGCGACCCACCAGCTCATTTTCCGCAACAGAACCTATGATGTTACTCGAGAATGCTCTGCGATTGGCGGAGGCCGGCAAAAGCAAACGCTGTTAGGCAGGGCTTACAGTTTGCATAGCGAGCTATAGGCCGTGGAAACATACTGCACATTCTTTTATGAAAAAGACGGTGGAGTAAACGGTTGAAGGTTCCGAACGAACACGCAAGCGTGGTGCGCCAATGCGTACGAAACTACCGCCGGCGAGCTCGACATCTCGCCGTCGCGCAGACGAATTTCGGGTTCGAGGCTCTTCGGGGCCAACGAACCGTTCCAGCACGCGAGCCGCGACCTTGCGTCGTATCGTAATACCTTCACAGGAGGTTGGCCGTCATAATCGCCAACCAGCAAAGGTAAAAATAGAAACGAGGGGAGTAAGGAACAGCAAGAAGCGACGAGATTATTAACCGTAATAAAAATACGACACATACGTACCAGTCTGTATTCGTCCGTCGCGACGGGGCTGACGAGGCAGCGGTGCCCACGGCTGGGCGTTCGTCTGTTGTGGATATCGCGAAATGGTGGCGTTCCGGTCCATCCGCGTATCCTACAACTCCTGCCGCTCGTGCACTTAGAAGCATAGAGCGTTCGAGTGGGGTGAGGTTGTTTAAATGCAAGCCCGAGCTTCCTCGGCGAGAGTTTTCTTTTCCCGATCAGGCGATTCCATGACTAGGTCTGCGGGTGCACTTGGTTTTACTAGTATTTTTAAAATGGCCGCCGTCTCGGTTTCCGGCACGAGTTCCGGTTCCTGTTTGATACCCGCTTGTGGGTGCTCTATGGAGTCGACATACTAAGTATCTGTTTCATGGACCGGCTCGTATGACGCCATTGTCACGTCACCGAATGTGCAATTTTAGCGGGAGATTTAAAATTTTGCCTTAAATTGCCTTGTTTCTCAGTGAATAAAGCATCATTTGCTTCCGGGAAAGCGCTTGGGGTACTATGGAATACCTAATCTTTCGAATAAAAGAAACTTTTGTTTTCTCTTCATGGCTCCTGTAAGGGGATGCGCCACGTTGTCAGGGAGGAGGAGAGAAGGGGTATTGGGACATACGGTTAAAAAGAGAACCAATATCTTGCAGGTGGCCAGCGCATTGATTTGAACTTGGTTATATGAATTATTTATATGAGACGCTCAACCTTTCGAGTGGTTTATGAAAGGGAGTAAATACTCTGCTGACAATAAATTAGGTACTGGTATAGAATAGTTTCTTTTATTATCTTTTCCTGCGGAAACAACGCGCTGCTTAAAGACAGACCTCTTATAAAGGTATAGCCAGGCGCATAACTTTCACGGAGCTATTTTGTGCAGGGAGTGTCAGTTAAGCATGCAATTCTCGCTGCAAGGTACGCACCTCGTTTCTGAGGTTTTTAAATTGTATTCATGTTCCTCGAAACTGTCCCGGGTTGGTCCTAGGTGGGCTGTTCGTTTTCTGTGCTTTACGTTAATTAAAAGAGGCACGAAAATGGGCTCTTTATGTTTGCAGGAATTCGTGAAAGTGTCTACTGTAGCGCCTCTCTTTACCCAGCTGTGCTTCTTTTATTAGGCGTGTTTTTAGAAGCTTCAATTCCAAGTAATTTAAAGACGACTGCTATCGCTTCGAATTCCGGGACTTGTTCATTATGTCGGAAGTGGGATGCCTTAAATTGAGAGAGGGAACTGTGGGACGATACAATTAAGGCCCAGGCAGGCCTGACGCACGTGACACAGCGAAGCGGACTGACAGCGCGATCGCAAAAGACAACTGCTACAGCTTAGCCGAACCTTTTTGCTTTAGTGAGAGCAGGCACTCACTCCCATTCTTATAACGTAAATTTATAACTTCGGTTGCATATCAGACGGAGAGCCGTATCACCAGTAAGAGAAGGAAGTTTGAAAAGTGTAGAAAGATGCGACACTTCGGCCCGATTTTCTATGAAACCGGAGGCTACAAGTTTAAAAGCGGGGGTACTATTCCAGGAGGCCCGAGATTGTGCCGAACTGTGGAGGCACTAGCTCGAGCGACGCCCACGTAACTTGATAATGTTTGGAGGGGGAGTTCAAGTGCTTTAAAAATGCGATTCATGCTATCTGATGATTTTTGAGGTGACGTAACCGGTACAGGGCAGCGCGCTCCAAGGAGGCGAGAGTAGGGCTTGGCGCATTTTTCAGTGGTTCTCTTGGTCCACTGTTGAACTCGGGGCAACATGGGGCAAGCAAATCCAACTACTTTACTTTATCGCACTTTTATTTTTTTATTAATCTCTATTTCACAATGAAGTTCATTTATTTTAAAGCGAAGCCTTTTGCGTCTTCCCCCAAGGGTTCTGTCGCGAGTGCTAGTGTCCCCAGAAAACTCCGGGGAGAAAAGTTACTGGCACCGCCAGGAATCGAACCTGGGACGTATAGAGGCACGGAACGAGAGCCCGTTGCCTTACCGATTGAGCTACAACCCCAGCGGAGACGGTGGAGACGGACGGTGCCACGGCAGAGAAGGAGTTGAAATGAGATCGTCTAACACCGGGCTTGAGCTTTCCTTCATTTTACAAAAACAGTGTTTCCACTCATGTGCTTCACCAATACAATTCAACCAACCAAAGTTCCTGAATCATAGATTGATTTAACCTTAGAAAAGGATATCTCTTTGAAGTAATAAAGGATGTGGTTAAGTGCATTTCGCTTGTATCTTGTTTCACTCTTTGTAGAGCCACGTGTGCGAATTCAAGTGACGTGGCATGGGCAATCGTTCTGGGTGGCGTTTACAGCTTCGCTTTAGAACCATCTTTAAGGTGTGGATTGGCGCGCATTGTTTTTTCGTTTAGGCATTCATGTGAGCATTTTGTTTGAATTTTTTTGTCCGAAAACCATTTTCTGCCCATTTCTGCCGTCGGTGGCAGAGTATACAATCACGCGACTAAGGCCGACTGGCAAAAAAAAAAAAAAAAACGGCTGATAGAAACGAGCCACATTCAAAATAATTGCTGCTCGGTGATACGTTATAAAAACCGTTCGTCTGCTTTTCCTGATATAAAATTTCCGTAGTGCACTTAAGTCTGCTTACGTTCTTTGAAGGCATAAGCTTGGCGATATTTATTACCAACGTTTCTACTGATACATTGTACTTGCGTCCCTTTTCTTGTTTACATTTTTTTGTCATTTGGCACGAATTACTTTGACTGGCTTCTTTTCAGCTCTACCGTGCTTGCGTCAGTTTCTTCTTTTTATCAAGGAGGGCGGCTCTTCCCTTCTCAAACACAAAGAACTGACGCAGCTAGGTCAGCTTGATAAATGGCCATTGTCACCTGACTTTCACGCGCACGGAGTAACGCACGGAATAACCCTTACTCAGAGCAATAGGCCAATACTCACCAGAGAGTGGTCTCTATAGAGAACCATGGAGAAGCCCTGCGCGCGTTTTTTTAAGCGGCCCACAAGAACGAACGCTCCCACGAAAGAAAATATGATCCAAAAATGAATTCTAGTGGTATACCCTTTCATCACTTTCCTACTTACCTCCTTCCCCTAAAGGGACTTCTGCCTTCTTTATAATAAAGCTTCTTCATGTATTGTTCTGTTTCCTTTTAAATGCAGAACATTTCTTTAACTCGCACTGTCACCCGTCGTCCCTCGGCGTTGTCCGCACCCCTCCCCCTACACTATAAAAAAAAATAAGTTATCGGCGCCTGTTTTCGATCCCACGACCCTGCGGGCGGAACGCAAGGTACATGGTGCTCTTCCCACTGCGCCACAAAGCCTACACAGAATCAAAGGCTACGAACGCGCCTTATATCCTTGACTCATTGAAACTACGTCAAGAAGCTGCTGATACAACGCATTCAGTACCACCAACTCCCCAAACACTAAACGTTAACGCAATACACCCACCCCCTATGCGACGCATTTACACGAGTCCCCCTCGCGGGGAGATGGGCCCGATTTTTTTAATGAACTAAGTCAGCAAGAAGACTGGCACACGCCACAGCCCCCTAGAATCGGGGTCCTGCGAGGCTGCTGTGCACCTGTCCTACTCTCGTGCCATCACGTTCAGGTTTCACGCGGCACGCACTGTCCTATAACATCTACTTTTCACATTCGCAGTGGGATGAATTTTGCGAATTGGGCAGAAGGTTACCTGCCTAAGGCTCCCGATTGCGATCCAATTCCCGAAGTGGGCATGGGGTACGAAAGAAGGAATGAAAACAACCTTTTCAGATTTCTTTGCTTTATTTCCTTTTCCTCTCCACCGCTTTTGTTATACGAAGCTCTCTACAGTGGATTCTTTTTCATTGAGTCCAATCCCTTCACTCCCCTGTCTTCTTCGAACCCTTCCCACTCCCATTTGCTCTCCCTCTGGCGTCACGCGGTTATTTTGGTTCTCAACTCTCCCTCTACTCGCTTTCCATGATCTGCCTCCTTCCATACGACGATGACGCTGAACAAGACCCTTTGAAATGTTTAGAAATCGCCTGTGATAATAGATAGGGTCGTTGATTGTATATGTATAAACGTATAAGCATTCCTGCCAAGTACGTTTTCACAAAAATTGTGCGACATGCAACGCCTCTGCTGCGCTGACGATAAATGAAACGCACGGTCATGCAACGCGTCGTCCGAAATTGCTTTGCCAGCTGACGATAACTGAAACGCACACATCGCCTACAGACTGATAGACGCACGGTAGACCACGCCGAAGCCAAATAGTTGCTCATCGATGGTAATTGAGCGAAAGCCGCGTCGAAATCGTCGCAAATGAGGGTCGGGCGCCAGATGACTGCACAGCCATTGACAGCACTTTTGTTGAGATAAGAAAGCGGAAATTCCTTCCCCATTTAAAGATCTGTCGGGCTTGAAATATGCCTGGTACGGTGACCATGAACAATAAACCACGCCGAAGCAGCAGTCACCACGATCGTGACCAAATCCACCGAGCCGTGCAAAACTATTCCCGAGTTTTATTCGAATTGTAATGTAGTCAAACACACCAAGCCCATTCGTGGGCGCGGCGTAGCGCCTGAAGCCACACGCACGCATGGCGTCGACTTTGTCGAAGCGTAGTGTCGTAGCCTCAAAGTCATCATTTGATGCCCGCTAGCAGGGTAAAAACTTAGCACCAAATAGAAATGAAGTCCTTAGGCCACAGCTGCTCCAAATGTGCCACAGCTGCGGAGGTGTTCAACCCGAACTGGGGTTCACTCTTGACCGATCGATAGGAGTGGCGAAGGCGACACGATTTTTACACGGGAGCCTTTTTTATAGACCTTGAAAACTGAGTCGATGACAAATGGCACAACTTCAACTTTTAAAACGCACTCGCCAATGCTCAAACAGGCTCTTGATACACTGAATCGGGACGATTTATGATAGTCGCCTGCCGTGAACACTCAAGCAAGCCGTAAACAAAAGCCATACTTGATTGTCAGTAGCAGGGCATGTTCCGTTCGCTACATTGAACCCCTTTGCATACTTGATAAGTGCTTCCGCAGAGCTGCACTGGGTCTAACCCTCAAGCAACGTAGGCAACATATATCAGTAGAAGAACATAACGCGGAGGAAAACGGACCACCCCGCTTCGGGCGTAAACAGCTAGGCTGGGGATTTCAAAGTAAAAGTGAGGTTATTCAGTTATTAATAGGGAAGGAGCACTGCAGATCGATTTCAGATGGGGTGCATGCGGATGATACCACAGTCATACTTGGCAAAACGTAAGCGTCGCCAATAACGGTTCGCTGAATATGCTGGGCGTGCTGCGCTCGATTGCGTCTGTTTCGCTCGGGGTGTATCGTATGCTCCACTATCCCTACTTTTATAAACCATGCACCTAGAAACTCGGGGACAGGCAGAACTCGGGCTTTCTGGAATTGGCGGTGAGCGCGACCACAGGTGGCGCTGCGGAGCGCGCCTCCGTGACGTCGGCTTAGGGATTCTCGCATTTGTCGTCTGCTTCACTCGGACTCTCTCCCTGCTGTTTCTCTGCGCTCCGTTGCCGTCTGGTGTTTGACCGGCCCAGATTTTGCATGTGCGTAACTTTTATTATATTAATGGACTTAAAATCGCATGCACTAGCTCAATACGGGAGTTCAAGTATAGTATTTGATACCGCTACGGAAGAAACGTTGCGTGCGTCGCCCCATTCTTTGTGAAACCGGTCCTGTGCGGAGCGCGGAGAGTCGGAGCTATGCGTCAGCTTCTGTATTAAGCAATCTTTCGAACAAAGGAAACAGCCAGCTGCTAGTAATTGACAACAGCTAAAATACAAGACCGACCCAAATTTTAGCCCATCGGGGTGGTCGGTTTTAGCAGAAGGCATTAAGGTTCCCGGTAATCATATGTAAGGTAAAACACTTTTTGCAACCATGCCGAGCGCTCGAAAGTATTGTATCACATCACTTAATGTTGTCATTGCATGAAAGTATGCCGACATGCACTATGGGCTTCAAGAACTGTCGGTTGAATTCCAAATAACCCACTGTGTGCTCGTTTTATACCAGGCTTCTAACCGGTACGGAGGTTTATTGAGCAGAACAAGTCACCTCTATCGTAAAAATACAGTGACACTATGTTTGTGCAAACCTGGAGGGATATTTCGGTAATATTCAGATATGCGTTATAGGCAAGCTGCGCTCAAGAGGAGGAGTAGAAGGAGAAGAAACCTTTATTTAAAAGTAAAATAGAGCTGATTAGTGGGCGGGGTCCTCAGTCCCGGACAAGAGAGTAAGAGTGATTTTCTTTAATTCATACAACACCGTCCCGAGTAGGCTAGGATATGTTCTTTACGCCTGAACGGGTTGGAAAACAATAAACAACTACTTGGACATATTCAGTGGTTTCGATTACTGTAATATATGCACCTATAGCTATTTATTGCGTTAACTAGGCAGTATATCAATCCTTCAGCCCCGTAATTGTGTCATAATTGTTCGCGTTAAGATCCAGTTCGTTATGATAACGGTGGTTACGATAAAAATCCAGAACACAAAAGCCGCCTTCGAGTACTCTGGACAACGTTGTCTGGGGCGCGATAGCGGGGGCGTTGCACACGCCTTCTCATTGTATTTGCATGTGAATCAACAACGCACGCTGCGAATAGGCACCTTCTTGAACGCAGCCATAACGAAAGCCAATTTGTGAAGAAGGTAATGCATGCCATACAGCATGAAGAAAATATCCACAGGACCATTGTGAGCCTCCTATACATCCCCAAACCTACTTAGAAGACGTTAATGAGGGCGCATAAAAATTAATGTGTCAGACACAGAAAAAAAGAACATTAATCTGATACAAGTAAATAACAACGAAAGGAAAAGAAGACAGCTGCTTTATTTCCTGCTGTGCGATGCGAGTGTAGGGGCCACTGCATGGTACGTAGCATTAGACTGTTGAGTCTCCATAAAAGCATCTCAAAAATGCTAAAGGGAGCCTACGCATTTTAAACGCTTATCGAGGAGCTCTTAGCGCTGAACCTCGTGAATAAGCTAGAAAAGACGAGTTATACAAGATCTTCTGACCTATGCTGTAAAGAATGTTGCTCTCTCTCCCCGTGTGTTGCAAACTTGTAGGGTATACAGTTTGAAATTACTATTTGGATCTGTCGGAAGCTGGCAAAATAACTGAATTACGAGAAATACGCTTT
Source organism: Haemaphysalis longicornis (assembly GCA_013339765.2). Classification (NCBI taxonomy): domain Eukaryota; kingdom Metazoa; phylum Arthropoda; class Arachnida; order Ixodida; family Ixodidae; genus Haemaphysalis; species Haemaphysalis longicornis. The sequence continues at coordinate 235,723,745 of CM023449.1, forward strand.
TTAATGCACTAAAGCATCAAATCGGGCGGTTTCTAGCACAAGCACTGCTGCCCCTCACAAGCGGAGTGTAGCAGACGACAGCGGTGCGAGTCCCTAAGCCGACGTCACAGCCAGGGGGCGCCACTCAAACATCTCATCGCCAATAGCGCCAATGATGAAAGTTCTTGTGGCGATTGCGTGAACGAACACATTTTAACGCCTTTACCGGATCAACAATCGCAGATGTGGTTTCAAACAATGTGTTGAAGTAAATGAGAGCATTGTATGATGGGAAAAAATGCCGCCTGTTAGTAGCGAGATATGCCGATTCCTATCCCTGAGAATTTTACCAATGTACTGCGCGGGCGTCTACCATCATTCTTGTGCAGGCAATTCCTCAAAATAGAGGTAACGAAGGCGGTGCTGCGTGGCCATGATTGATATTGTGTCGCTACCCAACTCAACTGCTGACCAATAGAGCCACCCAACAACGATATCTTAACAGCCCTTAGGGGTCGGCCAGAAACGTGGTTATAACTTCACCTTTCGTGGGCAGCAACGCGCATATAGGCAACGGCCAATCACAAACTTGTCTTCGAATGTTGATACGAGTGAGGCGGAGTTCTGAAGTTTTTTTAATTACACAATGAGAACGACGGGTGAATAGAGCCAGTCCGAGCCAGTAAGTATGCAACCAGTCACCAGGCTGTTCTTCGACGTCCTCCTCTTTCCCAAGGTGCGCCACAGCAGGGCAACTGTACCGCCAGTGAGACCTAGGCCAATTCAACTTACTGCTCGCCGTGACAGCTTCCCCGCGGGCAGAGGACGCTCCGCTGGCGAGCCAAGAACTACGAGTGCAGCACGGGCTAAGGCGAGAAATATCTGCCACTTGAGTCGTGTGGGAGCGGCGGTCAATGCTGGTTGCTTTTGCTGCAGCGTAATTCACGTTGCGTACTTGACTACTCACTACTGATGGGCCAGAGTACGTGGTTAAGAACTTCTCGCATAGGCCACGGTTCCACACTGGAGCCTATAGCAACACGAAGTCACCATGTGCCTATCAAACTGACGTTTCCTTGTTTGGCTCCTTTTTGGGAGACCGGCCTTTACATCATGCATTTATGGCTTCCTTTCTCACCCCATCAAGTAAAACCGATCGGTACTTGAAACTAGGCCAGACCGAAGTAATTACCCTCAAACCAGCTTTACCAGTCCAAACCTTGAGCAAATACCTTGTATACCCTGAAGAAAAAATGCATCTCTAGCAAAAATTATGTATTCCTTATTTCAAAACACCTCTAAATCATTTTTAAGAGAGATTACCATGCAAAGAAGCTGGCCTTTGGTGGTGTGCTGGTAGAAGTATAAGGAAAAGACCAAAGCGAAAATAGGACGCCGTGGCCCAAATAAAAGTGACAGTCGCACCGCAACATAGCCCAAATACCGCCCAAGGCGTCATCTATTAACGCGAGCCACTTCATGAAAGTAATAATGATCTCCTCGAAGGGATAAAAGACCTAAGTGTAATAGCTGTGCCGATAATAACCATGCGTCGCGCAGGCGAGGAATTCAAACAAAGCATTGGTTTCACCTTAAGTCGTCCACCACTTCTTCAATCTGCCCATGCTGCACTTCTTGTCTGTCGAATGCGTCCCTATATACCTAATCCGGGAAGGTGCTTAAAGTGGCAGAAGTATGGCCATGCCAATCAATCATACCTTAACCGACCCATCTGGGTTCACTGCGCAAAAGCTGACCACACCAGTGACTATGTGAACCAACAAGTGAGAAGCCAAAATTGAAAGTGGACCACACCCTTCCTTCTCACGTGTATGCTCAGCATTCAAGAAAAAAGACATCATTCAACTGAAACTCACAAAGAACCTAACGTTCGCACAAGTGCGCCTGAAGCATGCCTTGCTATCGGGCAAACATTACTCTGACGCAGCCCGACGGGGGGTGGGGCGTCGTCTGGTAGATGCGGGCACCCATTGGAGTGAAGCTGACCTGGTCTCGTCGCAGTCGCCCCCTCTGCAGCAGAAAGCCGCTACCTTAGCTTCTGCTGCTGCACTTCGTCGTAGTGCAGAGATAAAGGGTGCCAGCACGACTCCTGTTCAGGTCAGCGATGCTGACCTGGCTTCGTCTCAGACACCTGTGCAACAGCCGGGGGTTGCTCCCGCGGCCACTGCTGTCGCAGCTGTGTCCATTGTTGCGGCTACGTCCTCTGCAGAAACTCTGGTTTGCACGACAATGTTTTAGCCTGACAAAACCGTGATTGAGGCCATGGATGTCTCGCCAAGTACGTCTGCTCCTGAAGCATCACAGGAGCACCGCGGTGTCACTGGTCATGGCGAACAACCAAATATGACTTGTAAGTGACCCCACAAACTATCTGAGCCTGTTTAAAAGGGCTCTCGAAACACGGCCTACTAAGGAACATCACTTGAAAACAGTAAACATCCCATGACCTTTTCTTCTCTTTTGTTGACTTTGAAGGCTGTTGATGATATTATGCACTGGAATTATAGTGGGTTGTTACGCAATCTTGACGAAATGATGACAATATCTCATATCACAAACCCAAATATTGTGCCTCAAAGAAACACACCTGCGGCCATAACAGAAAAACGTAACGAACTACGTGGTTTTCCGTAAGGGACAAACAAAACTGCGTCCAGCCATCTGGTGGTGCGGCAATAACGCTACATAAATATGTGGCTTGTCAGTACTTTAACTACACACGTCTCTCGAAGCTGTAGCTGTTGGAGCCATAGTGTTTGGTAAAAAGAGACAAAAATCTAACAGGCTTAAGGTTGATCAACTACACATAGTTTGCATGCTTTTGAATCATATGAAGAACGCCTTCATCCATAAACAACGCTGCTTTTCTGTGTTCTTTACATGATGAAGGTTTATGATAGGACATTGCTACATTTGCAGCCGTTTGGCCACACTGCCATTACGCTCAATTTTATTTAGGACTATTGTTATGATAATGCTCAATTTCATTAAGGACTATCGATATGATCGGGCATTTTGTGTGAGTATTGAGCTGTATAGAACCTTTGTTCAAGAAAATGGCGTACCCTATGGGAGAGTGCCGAGCCGCGCACTTTTTAAGTTAAAATTAGTTTGCTAAAAATGCCCTCTTTCGAATTGTCTCATACTTCACTTATGTTGAAGCCAAACAAGTTACTTGTAAGTCCTGTAATTTATTGTGTCTGCAGAAGCAGGGGCGGCACCCGCCGGCAGCACACGCTGGGTAAGTGCACCACGGGTTTATTCGGTTACACAACAAAACAGTCTAACAAAAGGAAGGAAAGAGCGGCTGCTTATATACAGGCTGGAGCCACTATCACACCGAAGAATTGACGTCACGTAGAAGAACAGTACGGACCCACTGCTGATAGTCGGAGCGCGCATATTGCAGCAACACGACGCACAACCCCGATACCACAACATAATTCATCTATATATAAACGCCAAATACACGTAACTGTCAACAGACATGCTATATGTGTTTATGAGAACGGGTTCCCGTTTAATGCTGATAAAAGTGGTGGTGTGAAGCTTTCAGGTGGCACAGTGTCCATCCCTTCTCTATATTACGGTAGACGGTCAGCCCATACCAGCGAAAAATGAACACAAGTTTTTGGTTATTTTACTAGGACCACAAACTCATATTCATATCTTATATCAAACCACTACAAGTGAAATGCCTGAAAACGATTCACATTTTAAAAGTAATATCCCATCAGTCATGAAGAACGGACGCAACATGTCTGCTCGCAATTCTAAATAGCCTATTAAGGTCAAGGATGGGACATGGATATATAGTATACCTAGTTTGCAACCAAAGCAGCCCATTGGGCTTCCACTTGACCACAGGTGCATATCGAACGAGCCCATTTCCATCCCTTCAAGTTGAATCCTATGTGGTCCCTTAGGCTATCAGCGTACATATGCAGCTTTGATGTGAGCTGTAAAATTTACTTCTACGAAGGAACACGCTTTCAATGCCATTATGAAAAATACCACTAGTAATGAACTTTTTGAAAATCGACCATTCATTGCACTACCCTTTCGTTTGGCAGTGTCACGGCTCGTAAAGGACCTTCCATTTCTTCTTAGAGACGTTTACTGTACCTCTATTCACGAGTTGGTTGATCTATGGGAAATTTGCCGTGTTTTTTCTGACCTACCCTTCACACAAATACAACTGGAAAATGCACTAAACTTTGTAATTACTCAGCACTTTCTGTCCCTCAGGCACGAGTACAAGGCAGCTAAATTCTACACGGATTGCTCGAAGACTTCTGCAGCCGTGACTTGTGCTACAAATTGCCCCATATTCACTTCGTCCCAAACTAACTAGTGTATTTACTGCAGAGGAATGCGGTATCCTGTTAGCTTTGCACCGCATTCTCCAAAACAAAGCTAAGAGCTCAGTTATATACACCGACTCGGTGAGTATTGTTACAAAACTTTCATCTTTAAATTCTAGTAGAAACCAAACTCTAATGGTGTTCTAAGTGCCCTGTACTCGGCTTATAGTCTCACGCTTGCTGTCACAGTGTGCGTGGTGTCTGGTCAGTGTGGCACTGTTGGAAATGAAGCCTCTGACCAAAGTGCTGCAGCTGCTTGCCCTTCGTGACAGCATAGACATAAAGCTGGTTCCATATCAAGGCCTGAAATCTTACGTAAAAAGGAAGCTGCGAGATCACTGGCAAAAGCAGTGGGATAAAGCAAAAGATAATAAATACATGCACGCAATTTAACCTAAAACAGGTAATCCTCCTGCTCAGAAAACATGTCAGATCCATTGAGGTGGCGTTATGCAGGATTAGGCTTACAATTGGCCGCACACACGCACATCACGCACTAATACCGTTAACTGACACAAACAAGGCTCAGTGTCATTCATGTGAGGGGCAGCTATCTCCCTTCAGATGATATGTGCAACATCGAAAGCAAACGTAGCGTTAATGACGTTTGCACGTATAACATTCTCTTGCACGCTTATTCCTTTCAGACCATCCCATGTTCTGCTACAAAAAAAAAAACGATTTTAGTTTCCTCGCAGAGGTTGACTTTTTAAAATAGCTATTATACTGCCCATAACCTCACCTGTGTCATGGCGTGTTGCAAAACGATGGCGCAACCTAAGGCGTTAGACCTTAGGTGCCCATGCTCAGTATGCCCCAATTTTGGACCTATGCACCAACTGCCTCAAAATTGTGAACTAGATTCTTTATTTCAAATCCTTTTCACCTCACTTCACTATTGAAGTGGCGTTCTTTGCCTTCGTCAGCTTTGCGCCATCAAACCAGAAATCATCATCATCATCACTGAGTATCAATCCGGTAAATCTTTGTCTCCAGCCAAATTATTGTTTGTTGATCTACGACAGCGCAAATGATAGTTCAGTCATGCCCGACTAGTTGGAATACTCGCGGAACGACTTGCAGATACCTATCATCGCAAGCGCATAATTTTTCTTATTTTGTGCCGTGCGAATGCCGGCTCATTAACTATCCTTGAAGAATGGAATGCCAGCTAGTGATATAGACAGGACTTTTTTACTGCTACCCAAAGCCACATCAACTTGTTTATCATGAGCCATTTTCAAGTATACGGTCATGTGCTACCTTCATCAATGTGCCGGTGAAAGGACGCCACTGTGGTATTCATATCCCCAGACGCCCAGGCAGCCTCAAAAGGCTGCCATACATGATAAACCAAAGCACGCTAATGTCCCCCCGAACTTCTAGAAAGCCGCAGGACCAACAGCAAACACCGCGAGCAAACGTAACCCGCCTGCCATGGTTGTGTGTTGGATCCGCGCCAAACCTGTTGCCCAGTATGACATTAATTAGCGCAGCCTGAAAGGATCCCGTTGCATTCAGAGTTAGCTATTTTTTGCGCCTTACGCATTTACCTGGAGCCGATCACGGTAATTAGAAGTAATTAAGAGCATGCTACAAGCTTCAGCAAGCCCTGAAGCAAAGGTTCAGGTGTGCACCGATGTACAAAGAAATCCTTTACTAATAGCGTTTTTCGTGATGCTTCTTCTTGCTTCATCATGGTTAGTTTTCATGAGATTAGCTGGCTGGGGAAAAAGGATGGTTATAATTAACGTGGAGCATATCTTGTAACGTTGGTGGAAGGTGCACCAAAGTTGTTCAGATGACGAGGGTGCCCCCCAGGGACGGTAGTGTGCTCTTATGAGCTTCTACAAAAACCATGTCGGTCCAATTTATTATCTAACTAACACATGAAGGGAACTAAACTAGCGCTAACAAGCAACAGGCGGGGCTCGCGCAGCGCCACCATTCGGCGTGACTTCTTTTTCTCTGAACGTTACTCGTATTGCTCTCGCGCGACTAAGCAGTACTGATATCCTCAGATTTAGGATTTTAGTAAGTAGGTCAAAATTGACTTCAGCATTCCTTGTTTTCGTTTTCTACGCCTTCCTGTCGTTGTCCTCCTTTATTCTGAGGAGCCAACATGTTTAGCTAATACATCAGTTCGTGAGGTCTGAGTGACAGGATTAGATCTGTCGTGTGAGCTGACGTTGAGCTTGTGTACAGGCCCATTGCAACCGTTAGTATGCGTAATGTGCGCACATTGAGAACTTTTCTTTGTGCAGTTTTGTAGTTGCGAAACTGTGACGTTTTTTTTCTTCGAATAACACTGGGGAAGTCCGGAGTGGCAACTTCTTATGAAAGAAGCTTCTTAGCTTGGGCTAGCAATACGACCATTAATGTTTATGATGTTTAAACATGGCGTTGTTTCTTGCGGTTCTTTCCCGTTGTTTTATATAATAAGGAAGCACGAGTTCAGATGTGCAGCACCGAATAAAATTTTATCTTGCTTTCTTTCTGAAAATGAATAACAGTAAACTAACAAAAGGTGCCACCGCTATGCAGTTATTTCCGCGAAATATGCAATTTTTCTCTGTTCTGCATTTCCTTTTGCGCTCACATCATATCTTCCACCTGAGAGGCTTTTTCTTTTCAGAAGTTTGAGCCGTAGCTGACTAAACACCTTCGAACTGTATTGAAGTACCCAGTAATATTGTTTTTAACGCTTAGTTTGTGGTTTCGTTCACTTTATATTTGGTAAGAAATTTGGGCGACAGCTTGCAATGTTTTTAGTGTGCTCCCTTTATTATTGTCTATCCAGTAATTTGTCCAGTAATAGATATAGAGACCATCTTATTTATTAGGGGCTGCATTTCACCCTCTACGCCGTAAGTGGATAAGCCTGTCATCAAAAAAAAGTCCCTTGCAGCTCGGGACCGACGAAATTTCCGTTATTATGCCGAAGAAGCAAATGTATTACAACGTCATTCACTGGAATTTTTCCCACGTGACAGCAGCACGAGATTTCAAGAGCGATCCTAAAATTTTTGCACCGCGCGATAAATTCTGAGGGGCATACAAATTCTTAGGGGTCTACAAAATTCTGAGGGGTATACAAATTTATAAGCGTTCTTCCCAGCCGCACTTGTATAAGCAATGCCCTTTAAAGTCCGCCTCGCTACTATGCAGGGGGGGGGGGGGGATTAAAAGAAATACGAATAACGGAGAACACCGTCTTCGACGCATGCGGCACCGTTTGGCTGCACTGTCAGTAAACTGCGCGCATGCGTAGTTTCTCAGAGCATTAGAGAGTGTGGCCTACTGTTAGGGTAAATGCTTGATAAAGAAGCGATGCTGGTCGTTTATTTTTAGGCGTCTTTTTATGCTATGTCGCCACTGAGCATCCTGTTATCTACTTAATTCGGGAGCAAGCGCACAGCAGGCTGATTGCAGCTAGCATGATGCCCTTCAAACATCATCCTACTCAGTGGCGACGCAGCGTGAAACAGTGCCTCAAAATAAACGACCGGCATCGTTTGTTCATCAAGCATTTCCCATAAATGTAGGCCGTACTCTCAAACGCTTTCGGAGAAGTGAGCATGCGCGCAGTTTACTGACTTTTCAGCCAGATGGTGCAGCTTACCTCGGAGGCTGTGCGCTCCGTTCGCATTTCTTTTAATCCCCCCTGTACATGAATGCATTTCTGGGAAGACAGTTTTAGTAGAAATGCATACTCACGTTTGTGGGGTTGAGTGCCGAAGCTACTCGTCGGCTATGATGCGTGACGTAGTGGAGGGCTTTTGAATAATTTTGACCACCTGGGGATCTCTGACGTATGCCGAAACCTTACCTAAATGCAAGAAGTTTTTTAAAAAAAGTATTAGAACCCTATATATACCTACAATAAATTCGCGAAAACCAAATAAAGTCGGCTTAACTGCTTTCCACGCACGCGTTGGCAGTGGTTCGTGTCACGCGTGTTGTCTCACAGCGGAGCTGCATATAGCTACCCTACGGCGTTGTACGTTCGTGTACGCGTCCGTCGACACGGAAAAAGTTTGTCTCCAGTACCTCACGGGTGCTCTGTAGCTCTAAGTGACCGGTGAAAAGCGCAAAGGCTCACGGGAACGTCGTCTGCGCCCGCCACTTCCGGTTCGAGATCTCTCCTGCCTCCCGTACGCCGGCGGCTTTCACGCGCGTGTGTGGGTGTTATTTGTCACAAGGCGCTTACCTTTCAGAGAAACCCCTAGTAGGATCAATCGTTGTTATTTATTGAATGAGCGATGCATGAGCGTTTTTTTTTTCGTTGGAAACAGGTAAACAACAAGCACACACGCGCGCGAAAGCCGCCGGCGTACGGGATGCTAGGAGAAGCTGTCCGAACCGGAGGTAGCGGGACTCCGCGGGAGAAAACAATGTATACCCGCCGCGGTGGCTCAGTGGCTAAGGCGTTGGGCTGCTAAGCCCAAGGTAGCGGGTTCGATTCCCGGCCGCGGCGGCCGCTTTTCTGATGGAGGCGAAAAGCAAAAACGCCCGTGTGTACGATATTTCGGAGCGCGTTACAGATGCCCAGGTGGTCAAAATTAATCCGTAGCCCTCCGCTACGGGCCCCCTCATCGCCTGTGTAGCGTCGGCGCGTAAAACCCTACAATCAATCAAGAAAACAATGTACCCATGAGCCTTTGCGCTTTTTATCGGTCACGTATATAACGTAGGTATCTTAAAAAAACTATATTGAAAATAGGCTGCTGAGACGACTATACCATTCAGCTCAATTTGTTTTACTTGGCATAATTAGTCAGTTCACAGCAAGTGAAGTTGTAAACGTTACAGAAAATCTCTCTGCTGTCGATATAGTGCTTGTCGATGGAGGGAGTAGGGTTGCAGGAAACGGCTGCAGCTCTTGTGTTATCAAAACTATTCCTACGTGACAATCAGCCGCTAAGACGCCGCCAAGATTCATAAACCTGTGTACTGAGCGACTTTGCAAACACTCGGAATTTCTCTGTTCTCAATACATGGGCTTCTTCGGCAGGGAAACGAACAACCCCATGTTTGTACCCCAGAATAAAACTGTAGAACTTCCAAGTATCACTCAGCTACTTTATTGCAAATATACACAATCTCAAATCCGAAACAAAGCTGTTTTAGTTTGGGCTTAGGTGCTTCGATTTATGTAAAGGGAAATTGCGGATATTTTCGGCTTAGTGGAATCGAACCCCGATATTCAAGAATGCGCGGCAGCTACGCATCCACAACACCATAACTAACTTACCTCTCGTTCTGGCTCACTTGAGGTGGACATAGTGACGGCGGTGCGGCCTTCGATTGAGAAAGGCGTCTTTCAGATCACACACACATACAGAGGCAGCTGTTAGACTCGTTTGAGCGTGCTAATTATAGAAGTGCCATTTAGGGGGGTAAAGCAGCATGTTTCCAGTGATAGCGCGAATTCTCAAGAGCGGGTGTCCAAGGCGTATAGCCATGATAACGAAGTCATTAGGAAGATAAATTGGTGCAGCGTGTGAACTAGTTGTGAAATGCTTGAGAAACAGCAGAGCCGGGGGACAACCTAGCTTCTCGCCACATTGACAGCGGATCCCAGGAGAGAGGGAGAAAGCAGGCCCCAGCAGTGGCAAGCCGTTTTAGATGGACCTGTAAAGCAGAGACGGTAAAAATATGTACAGTCTCTTATTCCGGTAGCACCGTCCGTCAACTTCTGTCGTCCGTCTTTCCTACGGGACAGCCGAGTAGGGCAAAAATCCTCTTGTAGCGCACGTCTTAGACTCGGTAGACCTCCACCTCTTCGCCAGCTGGTCCGGTGGCCGTCTCCCCGTGTGCTTATGAAGGGGTAGGTGGAAAATTTCGTCGGCATCGTCTTCGGCACGGCGTACCCGTGGTGAGCCGGACGCAACGATGATGTCGACGAAGGCGGGAACTCCTAAGGCCCACCGCAAGCCTGTGAGCGAAACGGCTAGGCGTCCGCCACGAGGCACGCACTCCCGTGCGCTTGGTATTTCATTTAGTGCTAAAGCCACTGCGCGAAGACCGTGCCGAGCGCCTCGCGCCGGAGACGCCGGGTGGTCACCGCGAGGCACGCGCTCATGTGCACTCGGGGTTTTCTGTCTACGCCAGGCGGATTTGCGTCGGCTTAAACAGCTCTGCTGTTAAAATGTGCGACGCGAATGGGAAAGGAATGGTGATAATTATGCCAGGGCACACTCAAATCGACACTTGTGCCATTGCAGCCAATAAAAAAGACGTAAAGGAATGGCAAGATGAAACGTTTGGCAGCTAAACAGTAATGCGTTCGCATTCACTGCATCAATATGGTTACTTAGGTGTCTTCGTAATTTAATTTTCAATTCTTTGTGGCAGATGTTTAGGGTATCAATCATTTACATTAGCCCATATTACAACCTATGAATATGTTAACTTGATTCCTCACATAGTTATTTTGGAACTATGACGTCAAGCATTTTCTGTTGGGTACTGGCTTAACAATGTTTGCGCAGTAATCGTCCTCAAAATGACTACGAAATGGGTCATACAAATATTGATTGCGGTTTTTCACCGTAAATGTTTGCCATTTCCAAGAAAATAATAAAACTTTATTCGAATGAAACGCGGTCGGGAGCACAAAATTGTAAAGTGTTCAAAAAGCACACTGCATAAAACTCTACAAAAGCCAACATATTTCCTTAAACCTGAAGCTCACGTGTCAAATTTGTCCCCTTCGCGGGTATTGCACTATCACCGGGGTAAACCGGGTCCATAAAGACTGCAGCCATTGTTCAACCCTTTCTTAAGTTTTAAGATTAAAAAGAGCTCCGCTCCTTAACCTTTTTACATCAGCTTGAATTTCTTGTGTTTTTTGATAACCTGACAACAAAGGCAGCCCAGCACAAAGGAAGGAAACAACAGCGCGAACTAATAAGCTCTAGCTTAGGAGGGAAAACGAACCAGCAGGAGAAAATAAAGAGCAAAGCGACCTTGTCGGAAGGCAGCCTTGGGAAGGCGATAAAAGATTATCGAATTAGCGCTGGTGGTAAGGCCTTACGCGCAAGGGCCAGACACCAAGACTCGGTTCGCTATACGTTGACAGATAGGAAGGAGTGACAACAAGGGGGGAGGAAAGTATGAACATGGTAAAGATAATGCAACAAAACAGCACCGAAAGTTTAGGGCGAAAGCCCTTGCTTATGTCAGCAAAATCAACCCTTGTTATCCGGGGCCGTTACTTTGGCCGTTGCGTAGCTTGGGTTTTTTATTCTCCAGCAATTCTGTCTTTTATGGGCTACTGTTTTTTTTTTTCAGCTGTTATGTTCAGTTTCCCTACTAGAAAAGTTAACTGCAACGCCTACGTAAATGTTGATCTTCATGAAAACAGAAGCTCGCGCGTGCCCTCAGGAAATTTTCTACGCAAACAACCACAACTCACTTGTTATGTTTATTCTGGTTTAACTTAGGATGATAAAGGACCTATTGTGTTGCGCAGCGTGCTTTCAGACCTGCGTTATTTACTGTCATGCTCGCCGCTGCTGCAGAAACAAGGCCGCATTCTTTTAAAGGATGCCACGTTTTGGCATTTTTATTCGTAAATATTCCTTTACTGCGTGCCATGATTTTATTTTCGGGGTATGCGGGTATGTGTGTGTTCGAAAGTTTGTGTGCGTGTGCTTGTGTTCAGGCACGTATGTGCGTTCTGGTGCACGTGCGCGGTAAGCAGTTTAGTTCTCCTGTGCGTATGTGTGTGCCCGTGCGCGCGCACGTGCGTGCACACCACACGCACACCCGCGCACGCATGGTCTCAGGAGAACCTAACTGCTTAACCCGCACGAGAATTTAACTCTTTTGGAGAACTGCATTGCTACAATACTTTCAGGACACCGCGGTGCCCAGGAGCATTGCGGTGGCCCGGCCCGCTCTTAGGAGAAGTAGTTTGGACTACTTATTATCGAAACCCCACACTAGTTTATGCTGATGTTTAGGCACTGTATCTGCAATCGTTGAACGCCTTGGAGGCACCTGTTTTTTCGCCACCCCAACTCCTCTCGGCCCATTGGGCCGAAGCTTCCTTCATTATGAAATTCATTTCCGCCTCTTTTAAAGCACATATATTTCGATACTAACATTTCTCTTTGTCCAAGAACGTGCAATATTGTAAGCTACTCTTCAAAGCCTCCTTATTCTTATTAGGTAATCCGATTATGCTGTTAGAATAGCAGCTCGTTTCTCCCCGTTGAATGTTCCCGGTGTCGTTTTTGCTGTACAAAAAAGACACACTCCTTCTTGTAGAAGTGCAAGAAGTTTGAAGCGAGGAAAATGTGTTTCCACTGCAGATTTCTTATCATTTGTTTTGCATATGGCTTTAGCTGGACGAAAATAATGTTACTTTCTACATTATTGCTGCCCTTGCCCAGTAGCAAGGTACAACAGGTCCGAGACGCGCAGTCCCCGATCACACATTACATCGGAGGAAATGCGTGGAGTTCACCTGTAGAGAAGGTGCAAGGGGGGCATCGCCCACCTGTCGTGTCTATGGCTACCGACGCTTATTCTACGCCATGTCGCGTTTTCCTTATTATCACACCTCAATTTATTTTTCTCGTCCATAGTTTCTCCTTAGTGTATATATCTCGGTTCCCACACGCCAATGTGCACGTGGGTGCAGGAACAGGCACACACTCACGCGCACGGAGGAACAGGTAGATGCACTCGCATGCACGCGCAGGCACGCAGGCACGAGCGCATGCACACACAAACAAGATATAAAATAACGACGGGTGAACTTCACATATCCGTAAAGGATTGAGGCCATGCAAGAAAGTTATCTAAGAATTAAATTGTGCGCGGTAATTCCACCTTAAATGCGGTCGTAACAGCTACAGCGGACACAATTGACTAAAAGTACGGCGCCTGGTTATGTCATCGTCATTTTCCTATTGAATAAGCCATGTTATAAAAACACACACCCCACGCACGCCGCGGGGAGAATGTAACATACGATAACGATGTTAGCAAAAAAAAAAAAGGTAGCGTCAACATCCCCCTCGCGAGGGGCACGATCAAATGCAGAGCAGTTCTGGGGGCGCACGACGTTAAGTAGTTTGCGTTACGTTAATGTTGTTGCACTTGTGGCAACTGCTGACGAAAGAGCGCTCGTCAGCAGTAATTTGAATGAGTCAAGGATATAAGGCGCGTCCGTAGGCTCCCAATCTGTGTCGGCTTTGTGGCGCAGTGGGTTAAGCACCATGTACGTTGCGTTCCGCCCGCAGGGTCGAGGGATCGAAACCTGGCGCCGGATGGTACTTTTTTTTATATATAGTAGGGAGGGGTGCGGTGCGGACTGCGGACGCCAACGCGGGTGAAATCGTGAGTTACTGAAATGCTCTGCATTTAAAATATTTCGGAAGAGAAATCCCGTTCACCGGTAACAGGGGAGAAACAACGCCGCCAATTGTATGAGCGCCGTGTGTGCCTTAGCGGGACACAGAGCATGAAATATGCGGATCGGAGCTTTCCCGAGAATAAAATTGAGACAGGCCGCGCATTCAAAATTGAACGAAACTGCCTGAGACGTGCCGAAGACAACGCCAAAGGGGTGACTCGAGAAACCAAACTATGTGCACAGGCGCGATCCACGGCAAAGCCCGCTTCCTCATTGGGTATTCCGCTCGACCACCCTGCCATCCTTTTTCTTTGTGAGGGCCTCAGGCGCGCTATCGCAGGCACGTGCGCGCCTTTGCTGTCAGCTCGCGTATGCGTCGCTGAGAACGGATGAAAACTATGCAAGGCTGGGAGGTTGCGGGATTCGGGATTGGAACAGGAGAAACGCTCTTATATTACGCGCATATTCCCCTCCTCCTTCTTTTCCCCGTTTGTGTTTGCTGTGAGACCTCCACCGACGTTAGATGAGAGTACGTGGTTGGTATTTCGAGTCTCACGGTTATGATGGCGTGTGACCTATCGCCCGTTCCTGTTTTCGTGATGGCACTGGGTCGAGGGGCGATACCGCGGAAGAACGCGTGACGGTCTTTCGTGGGTGCGGTAGGGATTTCTCCTGTATGTTTGCCATTTACGCTCGAGTTATTGGCGTTGTGGGTGATTTTGACGCCTGGTGAAAGCAAAAAAAAAAAAAAAAGCCACGTTCCCGATACACTTAAAGAAAATGCTGCTTTCATTGTTCTTTCAGTGCCTTAGCTTGGGACTCAGATGTCTGCTGCGCGGAATAAGAAGCAAAAAGTACGGCAGCAGCTCGTTTTTTTTATTTTTTAAACCGTAATATTTGATCTATCATCGATTTTCAACGCACGTGCGGATGGGGAAGACCAGATGGCGCAGTGTCCATGTTTTATCTTAAGCTAGAAGGAATATAGCCGTGCTGTTACGAGGGCCAGTGAGCTGTCACTCCCTCTTTAAAGACGATTGCCGCTCTTGGGCTACCTAAACCTCAAAAATTATTCTGTCGGTCTGTCTAACTGGGGTAGTGGCGGTTTCATTTGTTTCGAAGGCGAAAGCAGTAAGTGCCGCATTCTGCGAAAAACCGCTGCTGTTATTGCTCTTGTTCGGTAAAAAAAAAATGGCTGCAACTGTAGAGAGTTAGAAATAAAACGTGGAGTCTGTTAGGATTTGAACCCAGACATCCAAAGAAGAAGCCCGGCATGGTACCACTGGGTTATCTCCGTTTTTTTAATTGGCCAGACTTCGACATTGTCATAAAAAAAGACACACATACAAAACAAGACAACACGACATAACGGGATGCCATCATACCATCACCGGATTCTCCAGGTACGCGTTGTCGTTAAAATTGTTTCAGTGGCAGTAGTTTCCAAGCAGTGACAGAGTACTTGGAGTTTCATGCCTTGAACATAAATCAGCACACTCTCACGGAGTAGCGCTGATGTGGATGCTCGGCCACAACTGCGCTATCTCGCACATTGTCAGGGGTAGAGCAAAAGTAGTTGTCGTTGTTGTTCCTTTTTTAATCGTGGCGCATACTCTTTTGGGGGATTCGCCAAGAATCGCCAGCTTTTAAGGGCTCATGGCCCCGCTTAGTAAGCTTACAAATATATTTACAAATTGGAAACGTAAACGTTGTAGTATACTTCGTGCCACGTGACACTTGAAGCAAACTTTCGGAAACATTAGTCATGTTGCCACAATGTTGTTGGCAAAGCCCTTTCAATGACAATTTGTGCATTCTTTTTTTCTGTAGTCTGTGCCTGCCCGTTGCCTTCTTTTGCTCCCGCTACCGAAGTGAGGCCAGTGAAGCTCAGATGAGACTTTCTTTCTAGCGCGCACTGCTGGCAAAAGTGGAAACAAAGTAAATTGAAAACTGTAAAAATAAAGCAGTTGAGAAGTAGTTATATAACATCTCTTCGTTATCATTCATTTAGTTATTATGAATCGTTACGAAAACCTTTTCGTTGAGCAAAGCTGTCACCCAGGAGATGCAGTGGCCTATAAATACTTTAGGGGCAAGCTAGTGAGTTCCCATGGTCAGCACAAGAAGAGACCAGCAACTGAGGAAATCTTTCTTTATATACATTCAATTATTCATCCAGTATAACAGTGAAATGTCTAATTTAGGAGAGCAAGAATACTTATGTGGTATTCTTGCTTGTGGTAAGCTTCATGCCCTTTCCTCGGACCTAGGATTTCCTCACGTCAGCAGGCTAACTGTAGCTTCTCCGAGCCTCGCATGTTTCGAGCTTGAAGGTAAGTGTTAATAAGATTGTGATGGTGTATTTTAATTCGTGTCAGCTTGCTTCTCACTTTTCATTGCATCGTCAAGATCAGCAAACAAAATTAGCGAGATGTTACGCCATCGCCAGCCGGTTGTCAGTCATAATATCAAAAAAAATATTCCGCATTCAACTTCCATGGTCGCCTTGGCATCCAAATATTTTTGCAGAGTTTGACTGCGTCTTTTTGAAACATTTATATTACTAGAAATCGACGCCGAGGTGGGTTTGGGGAAAGTCTAAGTGTTTCAGTCGCTTTTGAATGGGGTATAAAATTCAGCGTCCTGCGTCATTCACTTTGAATTGAGCTTCTCAGTTTGTGACGCGGAGTCTTTTCCTGAAGGCGGTGATGATGGGAGTGCATAATATGCTCATCACTCTCGCTCCTCGGGAAATTTGTATCGTCGAGGCGCAATTCAGCGTTATAGTGAAACACGGCAGTACATTTCGTCGGCTCCTACTCTAGTCGACCCAATCCTGCAGCCGTTGAGTTTTTTTTTTTTGGTGAGACAAAGAAACCACATATTTCCTTGATTACTTCTGAACCCGGAATGATCATGAAGATAGGGCCCATTGTGGTGACTTGCTTTGCCAAGCCTGGAAAAACTTCTGCAAACATTCCTCAATTTCGACTTCAATGAATTCTCGAGCAAGGGGAAGCAAGGACGGGCTTGGAATTGCTGGGCTCGTACCACCTCAAGAAATTCCACTTCGCGGTGGTGGAACGAGCGCGCGTGTAGAAGTAGGAAGCCATCTGGGCTTCTTTCATTACCATAACGGACTGTTGCCAGTTTAAATATTCAACGCTGAGAGCGAAAAAACGCCCCGGACAATCCCGACAACAAACACTTGATTGCAGGTCGTCAAGAGCAATCTTAGCGCTACATGTTTCATTTTTACATTTCTGGGTCGCTAGCTACGGATTACATTTTTTGGTCGCTAGCTACGGCTCGTCCAAAAAGATGAAATGTTCTGGTAGCTTTTCCCTGGCGACGTCATTTCTATTTATGTTCTTTTTCTTCTTCCCCTTTAACTAAGGATTTCATACGCCATGCCAATTCTAAGATAAATCTCTAATCGTACAAAATAATTTTACTGCAGAACTGTATTCTCAGCACACTTGTAAACATGAGCAACGTATGAGTGCGCAGTGCTTTCTCATAAATCAGAAGAAGATAATGACAAGCTCAACAATTTAGTGACTATAAACTCCAAGGCTGCGTAGGCGTAGGCTTGCGGGCGTAGGCTTGCAACTTTACCACCACTCCAATTGAGTGCAGAGTTTAGACCAGCCCCAGCCATTACAAACAAGCTGTTTGAATTTTCGTAGAAACTACATTTGGGCATCTGCAAATGTAGGAATGCTCTGATTCACAAGTAATGCTTGGGTCACAATGTACGAGGTGGTCACCCACCCGTGGATGACGTGACACAATGATGCCCCTAGGGTACGTCCGTGATTTTTACTGCAAAGCAGCATATGTGTAACCCCCCCCCCTTCAGTTTTCATTCCGGTGTCATCGATTTACGCGGCGCCGCTCCGGGGCTACTCCTCACCACCGCTGACACCTCTTTTGCAACTATTTTCCCCCTCGCCTCCACCGTTGCCTCTTTTTCAAGTTGCGCAGTCGGCAGATAACGGGGTAGTGCGGTTATCAGATGGTTGCGAAAAATAAAGCGAAGCACGGATGGGTATAAAAAATTCCACTCATGACTACTACAGTCCCTAATAGGAACTTTGTGCGCACCGCGAGCTGCAGTCTTCTCGGTCACGGCGCATTTCTTCTGCGTCTTAGGACGTGTTCGCGTGATCAGCGAACGCACGGTGGCGTGCGCTACTCTGCTGCTACCTAGCAGTGTGCCGCCGCCGCCGCAGGCCACCATGCTGCAAATCGTGTTTGAACCTCCCGCGCAAATTTCACGCGGTTCGGATTAGCCCAGCACAAGGAAGCAGCGAGCATGTTGTTGCATATAGTGTTCTAACGTTCCGCGCGAACGTCACGTGTTTTGATTAGAGGAGAATGGAACAGCGTCTAAGGAAAGTTTCAGGGGGAGGGAGCGCCTTGGTGGAGATGCATTAGACATGTGTGAGGGAAAGACAGTGAGAGAGATGACGTCGTAGCTCCACGTGTCGTGCTCTCCACCTCACCCTTCGCTAGACGCTCCTCTCCGTTTTCTTTCTTTTGTCGCTGCTGCGTTCGCTCACTCAGTTCCGCGGGCATAAACAGATGCCGCTCCCGCGAAGCCCAGGTAACGGTTCCAAAGGGATGTCCCCTAAAACGACCGAAATCCTCCGTCACCGTTTCCACTCAAATTCACTTCGCCAAGTAGCTTCAAATCCCTGTCGGTAGAAGGGAAACTTTCCTAGTTGGAGCGCCGGATTGAGCCTTTATTTTTCTGCTTCGAAGGCCTTCCGAGCGACATTTTCGCCGGTGTCTTTCACGCCTAAGTATGCGCCATCACCGGTTGCCGTTTATGCCTGCATGGTTTGCGGGTATAAAAACGGCGCCGTGCACCCACAGCTAGGCTTCATGCTTCTACCGATGAAATGACAATTGTGCTGGTATTTTGATGTCGAAATTACATGGCTCAATGCGGTTATTCGGCTGTCCTCTTCAATCGAGTGGTTCGGGAGTGGGTTGATGTGTTACACGGACATCTTACAAACACTGTAAGATGAATATGAGGGGGAAGATAAACGAACAACCAAATGTTTGTAAGCGAAAATAGAGCTCAAAGGCTTCGAGGTTTGAAATCGTTATGTGACAGATGCATGCCGGTCGTTTGGAGGAAGAAGAGCAAGAAGAGCAGCAAACGCGAATGGGTGCAAAAACAACGGAAAGCTGTTGGCACCGCCGTTACCTTCTCAAGTTCTGCTCGTGGAGTAGCGGCGATTCCCTCCCGGATGAACAGTAAATTGCCCAATTGGAACGCCGGCATGAGCCAATATCACTTCTTCAGAGGGCTTTCAGGGGATATTTTCGATGGAATCTATTCCTTCTAAGCACGCGCACATGACCGGTTGCCGGTTTATGCGTGCGCAGGTTTGTAGTGGAGAATAGTGGGATGGACGATGGGAGGCGTGCACGCGCAGCTGTAGGTTTCATGACCGTTCTGATGGATGGCATCGCCGTTGTGCTTGAGCGAGATATAAATGCGTCCGTTAAACGGCCCATTCGGACCTGTCCGGAGTCCTTAGTGGTAGAGCGGATTGGGTTTGTGTGTTAAGCTATGTTCAGATCACCGACGCAAAACCCGTATTGTGAACTATGGACGTCAAAAATTCCATCTCATAGCGTTCATTTGGCTGAGACGTGAAATGACGTCATTCTTTAAAGTTATTACGACAGTTGCGGCAACAGTCTGAACCCGGCCTTACACAAACAGTAAGATGCTTACGACGCGGGAGGGACACAAGGCAGTTCCATGTTTATCTGCAAAAACAAAGCCTGTATCCGTGAGAGGTTCATTCAGCTAATTGGCTAGTATGTATGCTCTATCGCAAATTACGATAAACGTGTTTTGTTTCGTGCACTCCGTAGACTGCGTCCACCTTTGCAGGTCATCCTTCTTCACAGAGTGGAAGGGCACTAATTGTTTAACCTCTGTCAAGTAACCCAGTAATGCCCCCGTTGGCCCTGAGCCCCTGACACCCTAATGATCATGTTTGGCTCCTTTGGCTCACAGACAGACAGACAGACAGACAGACAGACAGACGGGACAGACAGACAGACAGACAGACAGACAGACAGACAGACAGACAGACAGACAGACAGACAGACAGACAGACAGACAGGACAGACAGACAGACAGACAGACAGACAGACAGACAGACAGACAGACAGACAGACAGACAGACAGACAGACAGACTCGGAAATTTTCGCATATACGTAGCGAAATAAAGAATATCCCCATGAAAACTACTCAGACAGCGTGAACAGGCGGATCGAAAACTTCCTGTATTGACAGCGGATCGGTTCTAGGGCTCAGGTTGACTACAGATTGTCCTGGCATCATGTAACACTCTCTCTGAAGCAGTTTTCTCCACCCCGAAAAAAAAAACCGATTCGCAGTAGAAAAAAATTAACGCCGTTCCACTCCATGTGAAAGCTGTCGGAAGTGCGGAGCAGTGATTCGCCATAATGGGCTGTACCGCCGTTATCCGCTTACTGCTACCACCCCATGCAATTCAAATTTCCCGCCTTCGCAGTGCTCGCGCGCCCCCTGCCTGAAAATTGCGCCAGCGGGAGTCCTGTTCTCTTTGTGCTTTTCTCCCCGCACGTGCCTCGTTGAAACTGCCACATTTTTCGTTTACTATCGTACAAACCAACCCAACGGGCGTCCTTAACTAAAGGAACGCGGGCGCTGCCGGTTAATTACGTATATTTTTCCTCAAATGTACCTATAGTTTTCTTTGCGCTAAACAACGGGAAGATGTATGACAAGCCCCAGCGTTTCACGAGTTTTCGAATGCTTGTGACTATATAAACCGCTTGGCTTTCGAAGCCTCTGGGTACGCCGCGAACAACAGCGTTACCCCGGGACGCCGCCTTGGGTCTCTGCGTCGAGCGAGCGAGCTAGGACGACAAGGCGAGTGCCTAAAGTTTTCTGCACTTAACAATTCATCGAAAATGAACGTACCCTGCACCTAAAAAATCATCACAAATGAACATACCCTAGGGAAGTTATATTTTTACGCCGCGAACAACAGCGTTACCCCGGGACGCCGCCTTGGGTCTCTGGGTCGAGCGAGCGAGCTAGGACGACAAGGCGAGTGCCTAAAGTTCTCTGCACTAAACAATTCATCGAAAATGAACGTACCCTGCACTTAAAAAAATCATCACAAATGAACATACCCTAGGGAAGTTATATTTTGATATGACGGCTTATATTGCTCCTTGAAAAACGTCTTCTCAGCAATGGATTTCTGTTTAGAGGTGAGGCCCCGTTTAACAAAATTGATGCAAGCTAAGTTTTTGTAAGCTGGCTTCCTCACATCACCAGCTGCGCAGTGAAGCATAGCCACGTATGGAGGGAGTATGATTACAGAAAACGGTTAAGCGGCTCTCACCTCTCGTATTATTGAAAGTATACGGAAGCAAATTACTGTGAGCTAGCCGCTAAGTCGACTTTACTACTATGCCGAGTTTCATTTACTTGTCATGAATAGTTAGCTGACAGGGAAGTTGTGAAGGGGAGTGTAGTACTTCGAGCCTCGAGCCCAGCCTATCCTTTGAAACTCCCACTCCCCTTCCCTGTACTGGGCTCGGTGAACTGGGTGAGGGTGAACTCCCCATTGAGTTCAAAAATATCCCGAGTTCTTTTCTCCTCCCTCGTTTCTAAATAAACCACCACCACCACCACCGGGCCAGACACGTGTGTGAAAACCGCCCTCGGCGTCTAGTGGCCCCTGAGAAAGGAAACGCAAACCGGGCAGCCATGCAAGAAAGCATCTCGTTCTTCAAGTTCACAAAAGCATAGAAGCCCAGCACGCGGTGTGCGTGCTGGACGTTCATTGATCCATCCGGGTCATCGTCGTCGTCCTAGTTGTGTGGCTCATGCGAACTACGCGACATTTGCGCGGGAGGCTCAAACGCGATTTACAACAAGCTCAGCGGCGCCGATGCGCTGCGAGGTAACGGCAGAGTAGCACGCGCCGACGTGCGATCGCTGACCCCGCGATAACTTCCTGAGACACAGCAGCTCTGAGTCTTGACCGAGAATGCTGCAGTTGGCGCAGCACACAAAATTTCTCCTTAGGGAGTATCGTAATCTTCAGGAATTTTTTTTTTCGTATCCTTGCCTCTTTTCCGGGTTCTTTACTTTTGTGTTCACTTTTCAGAGGATATGTACAATGTGAATAATTTTAATTTATTCAGGTTATTTATTAAACATTTACTTTTTTTTGCAGTTCTTGGTATTTAGAAATTCTCTTCGACCAATTTTTTCCCTGTACGCTATTATAACGATGAAATCTGTCACTTTGGGCCGTTATTCGTTTTTGCACAAATGCAGTGCTTTACATGGTCCCTACTGTGTCAATACTCAGCAAAGAATGCTACGCCTTAAAACGAATGTCTCTCTGTGGGGGAAGGAAGCAGCCCACATAGCAACCGCGAACTCCCCTTCCGGGAACTCCCGACTAGCCGGAAGACGTGGCTACCACGTTGCGCTCATTACCAGCCACCTACTCTAGCCATCTTATCCCATTACCGACACATCCACCGAGAATACCGTATTCCACACCCTACACCCACCACCGAAGTATCCCATATCTGGTGACGTATCCAAACTATATATATAGCACAACAGCGCTAACCCTCTTCCACACCTCCCTAAGCTGTTTCGCGTACACGACTGCTTTCAATGCCACAACCACGCCACGACCCTTCACGTTGTATTCTTGTGACCACACCACCCCTCTCCCATCTAACAACTCCCACAGCGAAAATGCGCGCTGGCAAAGCCTAGACCTCCAGAACCAGCGGAGCCTGACTCAGCAGGCCACCCGGACAGCAAGCCTTGCAAAGGCACCGGACGGCTCTAGATTTAGAACAGAATACGTTTATTCCGCCGCCTAGTCCCCCTGTTGCTTTCAAAATCTTACAAATGACCATAGTCCGCCTTCACCGAAAGGAACTTTCACTGTTGTGCCTGCCGGTCTCTGTGGTCTCACAGCACTTCACTCCATGGAGGCCGTATAAATGTGTGCCTCCTCTCCAGAGCTAGGAAGGTTCGCATTCATGCATCTATGAAATCTTGTGGAGCCATGAGGGCTGCCTCCGCGAGCTTTGAATGTCACCCCAGGTCAAGAATTCGTATTCCTCGGCCCGCTTTTGGTGGCTTGTCTGCCGCTTCGTAGAAACGAATGCAGTGGAAACGGAAAGGGTCCACTGTCACTCGCAGGGTTATACTCGGGGCGCTGGGTTGCCAGAATGTGGCTCTCTGCACGCTCATTGCGGTCGCGTCGAGTTACTTCGCCAAACGTCTCTTGCTCCGCCCCAAATGCACTGCCGCAATGAAGGAATTTACCCGTTGCTCTTTCCCCTTTGTTTCTCTGCTATCAAAATTATGACACACCCATTGAGTTGTTCAATTGTTGTTTTTGTTTTATTTTACTCAGGCCATGTAAAAAAATTTATTACGAGCTTTTTTTTTTTTGCTTTGGGCCAGAGCATAGAACCGTCTAGCCACCCTTTTTTTTGTGATTTGTTCACAGAATGACGCCACAATTCCACTGCCCCTTAACAGCGGCACCGTCGCGATATGCCTTATCATAGACACCTTTAGGGGTGTCGCCACTACATTTATAAGGTCAAGCCATCTAGTACGCTTACTTTTTTGTTCATTTTGAAGAACTACTTGCAAGCAGCGTCCCTCGGAATGCCGATCTAGTCACTGACAGTAATTTCCCAGTGAGCTTTTCGCGTTGTTTAGTTGTAACCACGATGCATAGTTTTCGCGTATGTTTTTTTTTCCCCACTTGTGTAGGGCGAGCAGTTTTGGTGTCCGCTGCTGTCTTCACAGTAGGAAGTAACTGAGAATCGGTCGGCGCGGTCGCCGTTTGCTCGACGCCACTACGCTTCCTCTCAGTAGCACTGTTGCCTCCGCACGCAGCCGCCATTCCCACTGCCGCAAGGGGGAGCCGATGTTGGGACATTGCAAGGTAGCGGTGTTTACCTTTTAAACCGAAAGCTTCCTTAGTGGCACCGATTGCGTCTTTAAAAAGAAAACTGATGCATTTTCCCCATAGACCGGTCGATAAACCGAAGCGCTCTGGTAAGATCTCTGGACACAGGTAAGACCTCTGGATGCCAGCCAAATCAGGATAATTAGAAGCAATTTTGCGGGCTTGCGGTTGTACTCACAATGTTTGAAATTAGGAACTTGGCTATTTTGCTGCGGGAAAGTGGCCAACGAATGATCTCGGTAATTAGCATACAGGAATTTCTGCGTGACTCGGAGGTAAACGTAACGACTAGCCTCACTTGCGGCGGGTATGCGTCATCTCTTGACAACTCACAGCAACGTGACTGCTATTGAATTAGATAAAAAGAATTCCCCCCCCCCCCCCCCCCCAAAGCGTTCTTTTTTCAGAAAGTGCTGAGGGTTCAGATGACCACAAGTCGTCCAATTCTAGTCACCATTGTATCCTGAAGCAAACTCAATACCCAACGCTACGCATTACATGGCATATGTTTACTGCACGGTGAAACGTGCAGCTACATTTTCCAGAGTTCATTAGCTGTACCGAACTCCCGAATTTTCCCCGATGACGTCGAGTCAGTGTAGCGACCACTCGTTCTCAGTTCGTCCGCCAAGGAAGTCACAGGGCCATTGAGACGTCAGATTACGATGCAGTAAAGAGGTGATTTGAAATCCTCTCCTTTTCACACTATTTCCTCAGCTGAGCCGCCAATATTTCTCGTCAAACAGAATTCTAGTGAACGAGAAGATTCCCAATCCTTCGAATAGGACAGTAGTGTATATTGTCTTCAACGTCTCCTAGAGCCGCTTCTAAAAATATACGGAACGCAATAGCACAGTTCTGACATTCTTGAAAAAATGTTTTCAACTTTCACGGCTACTTTGAACCATTAATAACGTAATATTGCATAATTGCGCCACTTTTTCAGGGTGCTGCGGCAGCTCCACAAAATTGGGCACTAAGATTTCCAAAGGCCAAGAAAAGGAAAAAAGAGTAAAGACATCCAGGTATCGACGGTGGGGCTCCGCTAGTGACAGGACGCGCGAAAGCGTACAGTCGAAAGCTTTATGACAGTAAACACGGGAGCGCGTGCCGCTCATTACATGCCGAGCGGTCTAGCGACGGGATGGCGAACTTTCGTAGTTCGTACATTTGGCGGATCCACTCTCTGCCTGACAGCGGTTGATCGCGCTGTTGTCTGCTTTGCTACCTACGTCCGATATCTGGAAACGATCCCAGAAAATACATGTGTAGATGAGGGGCTTCTTATCACGCGCGGAACCCAGCGAACACATTCAAACGAGTGCTTTTCGTCGCCCGACTGGGTGATAAAAAAAGTCTTCCTTACGTCTTCATATTCCCAAATGGCGTGACGTAACTAATGCAGCAGGCAGCAGCGGGATAAAGCTCTTCCAGGGAGTTCGCCCGCTAAACGCACAAACTGGAACAGCGCGCAAGCCTCGCACCAGGGCGCTCTGCACACACGGAGCAGCACGCGCTCCCGCGTTTACTGACATAAAGCTTTTGACTGTACGCATGAGTGCTCATGAAAGGAGCGATATTGCCGTAACAAGGAACTGCACTCCACGATTCACGTCTCCCTCAGGCACAGATGGAGCACCATTTTCTTCAAGAGAATACCAAGGCGCCATAAGAAAGGAACATCAGTAGAACGCGCCCCGGAAGCTCACCTGAAAGCTTAACTTGTTTTCCCGTAGAAGAGTCGTAGGAGACATCAGGAACACGCATGACAGCCACTGCTGTCTCTGATCCCATTCTGTTGCCTTGTCGTGCAGCCGCAGGGTTACGAAATCTCGCAAGAGAAGTTTCCGTAGCCACACAATTATCCGCTTAGTTCTGCATGAACAACTTTGCCTGTAATGAGAACAGAGACCTATGCGTGCACATAGCGTGAAATAACCGTTCCTTGAGAAGCCTTACCACCCCGCCGTCTAAATATTCACTCTTTCACCTCTTGTCGCCCACCGCTGGGACATATGGGAATTATGCATGAGGGATAATGAAGAACTCGCATTGTTCCTCGTGTTTTTCCATAGCGAGTGAATTGTGGCATTTTATCTGCAACTTTCTTGAGCCGTTTGTTCCCTACACGATGTTTCCACGGTCACCACATCAAAAGCTCACTTCATAAATAGCTCACCTTGTCACTATGGCAACCTTATCAATGTCAGAGAAAGCTCTAGTGGGCAGTATTCGCTCAAAGTCACGCTACTTTATTTTTAGTGATCAAGTAAATACCTTATACGGATAAGCGAAAAGGGTAGTGGCTTAGTTTATTCTTTTCTAAGCATTGCGGCAGCGATTGGGAAAAAAATGACAAGACATGTCATCAAAAGTTTTCCACCTCCATATAAGAACACGAAGTTAAGGAAACCGCATAAAAATCTGTGACCTGATAAACGAGCTACGCTTGCAAGCATTCGCGAGTTACCAGGTGAACCTTCTTAGAACAACAATGCCCATAGGGATGTCCATGCCTTGCTTTAAAACTTGTAATTAGAAAAGTACATTTTCTTGTACTGAACGTACCTTTGACATTTAAGGCAAGGCAAGTAATTTGCGCTTTATGCTTTTCAAAGCAATAGGTGTTTAGGAACCAGATTCTATTCCAATTCGTGACCTCTGTTTTCCCATCAGCATGGCAATGCACCAGAACCTTTTTGAATCTCTAGGAAAGTCATGTCCTTACATTTCCTTTAAAGCTTGTTATCGTGCATTCAATCCGTACACGCCTCGCATCTAGATGTCAAGTAGGAATGGTGACGCTATAAAGACCTTAAAAAGTTCGCCAGATGCACCCAGAAACCACCAGGAGCACGTGAGCGCGCAACTGCGAATAAATTGGACACAACGCATTAAGCGCAAAGCGGATCCTTCTATTACTTGCTTTCTACCGACTCATCTGGGGAGTTAATACGCTGAAGATGGCTGGCTGGTTTCACCCACCCTTTCCAGGTCGGCATCTGTTTCGTCCACTGCCATTAACTGCAACAGGTTTTGGGAGAATGGAGGCCGAAGACACAATTGTAAAACCAAATATTCCTTGGACCATTCACAGCTGACGTATAGTTCTTGCCCTTTTGCTTTGGTGTTTTCATTCGAAGATTTCTGAATCCTTAAGTATTCTCCTTTGGTAGTCCTACTTCGTTATTCTGGACGTTTCGCACACGGAAAGTAACGATTGCGGGTCCGTTTTTCTTCACCACGCTCCTGATACCACTGAGGGAAGTAAAACGCGTTGCTTTTGTTCTCTACGGTGCGAATTGTTGCTGCGAGAACACCCACTTGAAACAACATCCCTGGAATGAGACCACGTTCTATGAGTATTTTTGATTGCGTCACCAATTAAAAGTAGGATGGATGCTAAGAAGCTTGTAAGAATGTGAAGGCGAAAGACTAGTTGGACCTTCCGTTCACATTTGCGCTCACGTCTCTCACCACTTCACCAGCGTCCTGGAATGCACTCTTCAAAGCTTATTCCACTCGCACGCCATCGCCAGAAGTCTCCTGTCCGCCCCCGTAGGATTCTGCCCCTCTCAAGGCGGCTCGTATTGCTCGAGCGACAGCGGCGCCTCCCTCCACAGGGGTCTTCCATCGCCCTTTCTCAAAACCCTCCTCCAGCACTGCTTCCCTTTTTTCGGCGAGCGCTAGTACTTTTTTGAGATTTTGGGCACCTCAAACTAATTTTCTGTACCTCACGCGTTCCCTAACTGAGAGAGACCTGTAGGTTTCGCCTTAAAAAACGACTCTGCATGGTTGAGGCCAGACGAATGGGAGTTTGGTACTAGGGTACTCTGCAGTAAAGCCTGCAGGCTATTCAATTCCAATCTCGTCCTCCCCGTGGTAGCGTGTCGCTCAGTGCTGGTTGAGGCACGCATCATGGTTGGAATGTGGAGCGTGGAGCAATGGCAAAGAGTACGGTTGCTACACTGAAATTTTGTTGCTGGACCAACCATAGTGCAGAAGCTTTTTTTATGTCGGAGGAAAAAAAGGCACGTGTGGGCTCATTAAATATATGTAATGACCTACAAGGAGCTTGCATCTATCGCGAGGGCACCACTGAAGTACTTCTAGTCATTCAAGGGTAGCATAAATATCGCGTCACCAAAAGTCCCCGTTCCATTAACATGAATAATTTCATTTTAAAACGGTGATATTATGAACCCTGAATTAAAATCTTAACTCATTCCACGCGAACTAAACTGTTTGCGCTGTGCAGTAGATAACCTTATCTGAAAGTGGCAGACTTATGTAACTTGACAGTTGTTACGCT
>CM023449.1:235751940-235859009 GCA_013339765.2 Haemaphysalis longicornis
AAACTGCTAACAGCAGCTGGGGACACTATTAAAAATGGCATGATGAGAACAGGTCTATCAAGAAACATTTTATTACACATCAACAAAACACCACCACAACCAACAGTTCACAATGTAATTACCCATCAGTTAAATATTAGTGATAGTTTGCAGTAGGTCACAGGAGCACCGATGCAGTCTGCCGATTCTCTTTTGTTGTCACTTCTGCACTACTACTTGGAGCTAAACAGAGACAAGGAGCCTTGCTGGGGTACAAAAAAAATTACACCATCTCCCCGAAGGGAACCATGAGTAGGATGCGGAGTGTCATGGGGGTTCCGTTTGCGTTTCCGTTATGTTAATTGCGTCAGCGCACCCACTGACGGGGACTGTTGCTTCCATCCTACTTCATCTGAAGAAGCACGGAGTCAAGCGAAGCAAGCGCAGCACTGAACGCGGCGCTCTGCTAGTTCCCCTTTATATCCACAGCTGTAGGAGAGGAGAACTACGAGAGAGAAGAGAGGCGATGCGCCGAGAGGCTGAAGCAACGGAGGAGGAGGAGCGCGCGCAGACGGTAGGAGAGGAGAGGAGAGTACGCAGCTGTTTGGAAAGGAGGAGAGGGAGCGCATGCACAGATGGTGTGCGGACGGTCGCCACCGGTCAACAAGTGACATACCCCGAGCATAAGACACTCCGCATCTAGAACACGGAAACACCATTTTTTCCCATTCCATTCGGTTTTTGTGTGTGGGTGCTTCCACTTGTAACCTTCCATTCTTTGTGTTACGATTGATACACATAGCCATGCCCTATTGTGCACAGTTAATCTAAAGCAAGGGTGTGAAACACCCGGGCCACATGTGGCCTGCAGACCTTTTGATTTTTTTTTTACCTTTTGATGTATTAAAGGATCACCGTAAAACAAATATCAGTGCCTAGATTTTAGTCATCCTGGAGATCAGTACTGATATGTTTCTCGAATGGTGACACCAAATTCCATACAGAAATGACCAAGCATATTTACAATGTGTGGGAAAGGACTTGTTTCGTTTGAACGGCAGCATTAGGTGACAATTTGTTACACCCCCCTCCCCCTGCCTTTCTTGCATTGCAACCTTCCCATGTGGGACTGAACTTCTTGACTGTGGCTTGCTTGCTCACTGATGTGAGTTGAGACCCCTCATGTCACTAACTAAGATGCACAATTTTTTTTGCACAAAACATTAACAACTCTTAAAAACTTGCATACTACGACGACAATCATCAATGTCAGTTTGGACAAAAAAGGGAAAGAAATACTGACATTGGGCAGCATTACAAAACCCTGTATTTTTTGTGAAGACACAGAACTAAGCTGAAGAACGTTTACTAGAGCAGCAGCAGCAGCATAAAATGGACAGTGGTGTAACAACTGACAAAAAATAACCTACCTAAACCATTGGAATCAAAATCACGAGCGTAACAGTTCAAAATTGGGCTTGATGTCTTCATCTAGACTCCCATTGCTTTAGGCTCGCAATGGGTGCTGCCATTCACTGCGTGGAATAGCATTTCACATTATGGAAAATTCGGAGGGCTTATTTTACACATTACGGCACATCAAAACTTTCACCGCCAAGAAATTAGGTAAATCGTCGGTCAACAGTCCAGGAAACAGCTTTTCATGTCTACAGGAGCAAAATCCTCATAATGTTCTGTTTGAACAGAAGAGTGCATTCATACAGATGACCAGGGCTAAAATCTTCATGACAGAACATAACTGCAAATCACACAATGAAAACCAAAACATCTGTGCATTTAGATACTACAGCGAAACAAAAAATTGCATCAATAAGTCAATCATCAGGAATTGCACTACCTGGTACAGTAGCCTGTGCATTGTGCTGTTATGCCCATCGCTGGGTAGTCCCTAAATCATACTTCCAATAAATACACATGGTTTGCGGCGATTTTAGATGCCCACCACACAACATTTTTTGCACACCGTTACACACCACACTAACCATGCGTTGCATCCTGGCTGTCTTAATGGTCATGTTCGCCTTCTAACCAGTGGCATTGGATGCCTGCTGCTCTTTTCACTGTTGCCCAGTATTGGCATTTCATTGCGGCCATTCCCATTCCATCCTCTTCTGTGTGGCTAAGGTGTTGTGCTGCTGGGCCCAAGGACATTGCAGGTTCGATTCCCAGCCACTTTTCTGACAGAGGCGAAAAGCAAAAACGCCCGTGTCTGCGAGATTTCGACGCACGTTAAAGATCCCCCCCCCCCTTGCCCAGGTGGCCAAAATTAATCCGTAGCCTTCCACTACGGCGTGCCTCACCCACCTATTTCCCACACAATAAGGGAAACTGCTAGACATTGTTGTCTCAGCCAAACTGATGCACACGGCTTGCTGGAAAATGCCTATTCGAATGGCACAACTGACTGGCTCAGATTTGCTAGAGCTGCGCAGACAGCTACAATTTGTCTAGCTGGGTGAGCCTCTGCGTTGTGCTTCACAGTCACGAGATCAATTGAATAGTGCTTGACAGGATTCGGTATCGTCCTCTAAGTAGCCCAATTACCCGTTCTACATGAATGCGGACATTAGCCAATTTTCGAGTTTTTTGGACGTCCCCAAGGCCGATAACTGCGATGTTCCCCCTAGTGAAAGCCGGCATTTCTAGCTTGGCTGAGTGGATGCCAACAGCATCACCGATTGTGAATCCTCTGTCAGCCACACTGTGTCACCTGGTACAAGGTTATTTAAGATGCCCGCAAGACTCCGTAAGGCGCTTGTCGCTGGTCCGACCACCCCAACCCTCGGAAATGAAAGTGACTGCACCTCGTGCTTTGCAGCGCAACGCTTAGCCACTGTAGCCACCGCGGCGGGTATATTTGCAGCATTGGTAAAACCCATTTTGGAATACTGCAACTTGCCAAGGAATTTAGTCCTGTCAGTTTTACCTTGCCAATCTGATTATACTCACAATTTTTGCAGTTTGTTTTAGTTGTAAATTAAGTGTATCAAGTCATTTTTTTGCGTGTTTGCCATTCAGCAGAAGACTGCACTTACTGGGCACGTCTGGTATTGATGGTCATTTGTCCTCAACACATCCTGTATTTACAGAGTTCTTTTCTGACTCCAACAACTGCATCGGTGAAGCAATTTTGTAAGCCTGCAGCTCGTCGTCTTGTTCAGTTGTTATTAACGTGCTATGTTAGAGAAATCACATCAATCTCAATTATCTTTTTAGTTTAAGAGTGTGGCATTACTTTGTGTATTTACCAGAAAACTATTACCTGTCTGTATAATGCCTTTAAATCCATATTTCTTGAACTGTTTCAACACGTTTCTGTGTATGATACTGTCCAGTTGCTGTGATTTTTTTAACACGAGGAAAATGCAATATCATTTTAAGCAGTGACATCACAAATGACATACTGTGTGCTGAATAAACTTTTTTCTGTTGTTGCCCACTAACCTGTTGCCTACTAACAGCTTTGCAGGCTTTGCTTAAAGACCTACAAAAAAAAAATAAGTAGCAGATAGTGAATTTTCACTATTGTAAACGCGATACCCAGGACTCTGCTGGGAAAAACTCGCCATTGTGTACATAGAAGGGAACTTAGTATCTGGCACACAGCATCACTGAAAAGCAATTTACATGCCCATCCATAGCTAAAACATGCTAAAATTCACACTCACTGCTACATTGTAATTTTTTTTTATTCTAAAGCATACCCCTTTTATTCATGCCCCTTGCACTTGCGATAGATGCACTTACGGTTGATGCACAAAGATTTGGAGTATTTAACATTCAATACACCTTTTATTAAAATGGGGGTAGGAACTAAGAATTGAGCAAATGGGGCAAGTAAAAATTGGAACAATTCATACGGTGAAAGGTGTTGGAGGGCCAGAGACAGATGTGATGATAGTTCCAGGGTGCTTACTGCTCCTAACCCTTGTTCTACTCTCCCCAAGTAGGAGCTGTGCAGTACGGTCTCCCACTGCTATTAACACTGCAACTTGGTGTGGCTGTGTGAGGACGCTGACATAGCATGTGTGCTAGGCCTGCTCCTTCCTGGCACCTGTGACACTCTGCAGGGGGGGTGGGGGGACAGCTACTGTTACCTGTCCTGGGTAACAGTAGCTGTAGACAATTAAGCTCCGACAACGAATTTGTCTGGAGGTGTCTCCAAACCACAGATTCCTGGGAGGGATACAGGCTCAGGTCAGCCGACAGTGGTTGGGGATATCCGTGTAGGACACTACTCTGTTCCTGCCCGACAGTGGAGATGAAGCCACCGTCCTAGATTGACATGCGCTAGGTCGGTTGAAGCCGCAAGCGGCGTTGTGTGCGGATTCACTCCTGGCCATGCCAAAGAGGGCAGCGGTCCAGATTAGATGTAACTTGCCGGTTCGTTTTTCGGGGTCGAAGCCAAAAGTTTCGGGGTCGAAGCCAAAGGTACGGACACCTCTTCGGAGATCTGCCCTCGGGAGAAATTTAGGGATTGCAGACTTGGAGGTTTTAATTACAGCGATGCTGTTGAGCAAATCATTTCTGTATGGTGTCCGCAGCTTTTAAAATACTACGAAAATGCACACCATTCATGCTCGCGTGCCTTGATACGTGTGCATAGTTTTGTCGCGGATAGTGGATAGGCCACAGATAGTTGGCATGGCCGAGGAAAGGAAGAGGCCGGTGTGCTTCGACAGGCTCGGCGTGCAAAGCATCTGCTAGAGACGATAAGTCATGCTTACAGGGCGGCACAAGAAAACTTCGACCAAAACGACGAGCTCACTCTGGCGTTGCTCAACGTAAGGTAATGAAATGCCATCCCGCCGACGTCAACCACGCACCACGACAATAAAACTCAACTTTGTGTCCGTCAATGATCAAGTCTTGCACGTGAGCGCAAGCTTCCCTGAATTTTTTTACTGTTCTGATTTTTGTGAAGGCCACCATTGCCAGTGCAATGGCTGCTGCTTCATACACCACTGGGTATGAGCGGGCCAGAGCAATGGAGTTTCCCTAGGGAGGTTATTGACTACAGCAAGTAATATTACGTCGAGACGAAAATAGTTGGCTGCGTCCTGTAAACCACGTCCTCACATTTAGCTTAGCGTTTTGCACAGAGCTTGCTGCCCTGGCCTATCGTCGCTCGTCGTTGTAATTGGGGTGCGTTTCACGAGAAGAGGGGGAATGAGGATGCAATCTCGGCGTTGTTGGAATAGCTACTTGTAAAGTCGTGCTGCAAGGAAGGTTAATGTCCAATGTGCTTAAATGCGACTCCTTGTTTGGCTGTTAGCTTAAAGCTCATGCTGCCTTAACCTTCGTAGAAAGTGTACGTCTGAAACTGATCATGGTATGCAGAAAGAGTTTTCCTCCATGTTCAAGAACCTTTCCCATGCATGGAATGAGAGATAATGGCTGGAGAATTTCAATCGTAAGCTTTTTTTTCAGGTTTAGGGATTAAAATATTTTTGGCTCTTTTCCACTGTTTCGGAATGTGGCCTCTATCCCAACACATATTGAGCTAATGAGTGAGGGCTTTCAAAAAGTCAGAACCTAGATTACAAGCATTTGTTCCTGACGTCGTTTTGCCTAAAAGCACATTTTGTTTTGTGCAAAGGGCCGTAATGGCAGCCGCGTACCTTGCCCGAAGTAATGTTGAGGAGGGCATTATTCCGGCTCGAGTAGGGGGGCAGTACCTTGGCAGCACAGCTTGCAATATGAAGATCCTGAATAACCTTCAGTAGTTCTTTGTCCGTGCTACCAAACTGATAGGGAATGACGCTTATGGCGAATTCCATTGGGAGAGCAGGAGCACTCAAAAGCACTCTGAAAGTGCTCTCTCCTGAGCAGGCGTGTTTCAGTGGTCGAACAGAAGTAGGAGCACTGTCATCCAGTGGTAGTGCGAGACCACTTTCGGTGCTCTGAGAGCAGTTGGGAGCAGTTCGATCTGCTCCCGCTTGGAAAAGTCGGAGTGAGCACAGTACGATACGAAGGAAGTCACATGACCTTTAACGTCATATCCTCCCCTTTTTTGTGTGTGGTATGTGCGTGTGTGTGTGTGGGTGTGGTGTGCGTGTGTTTTTGCTCCCTTGTACGGGGAGCGCGGCGGTATCCATCGTGCATTTGCAACTTGTGGAATGGGCAGCGAGCCCTACGAGCATGCGAATGCTTCGCACCGCCCACGTGGGGCAGCGTGCTTTGCCGCTTTGCTCACACATGCTTTTCCGCAGAGATTGCTGGGATTGCCTAAAGGCTGGAATACGTGGAGCGAACTTTCACGACAAAGTTCGCAGCGGCGGGAAATCTCTGAAGACTACCGTACGCATCCAATTCTAACGCCGCCCCCGAATTCTAACGCGCGCACCCGATTCTAACGCGCACCCGATTTTCCTGACAAAAAAAAACCAAAAAACTTTCACCTCCGTTTGTAACGCGCACGGAACTTATAACGCAACAAACGAATGGGCGGAAGAAAATGGGCGATTTATTGCCCAAGTAATCTCGCTCATCTCACTCCTCGTCGCTTTTCCGCTGACCAGAACATCTCGTCCTCAGTGCCGCCAAGAGCCTTCGCGATGCCACACTTCTGAACGAACATTCAACCATGGTCGATGGGATCGTGGCCCACGCCTTGCACACCCATCCCGCAAGCTTCTCCAGAGCCGCATGCTTCA
Source organism: Haemaphysalis longicornis (assembly GCA_013339765.2). NCBI lineage: Eukaryota > Metazoa > Arthropoda > Arachnida > Ixodida > Ixodidae > Haemaphysalis > Haemaphysalis longicornis. The sequence goes on from CM023449.1 coordinate 235,758,597, forward strand.
GCCGACCGGTCGTTTTGAACGCGTGAGAGCCGCTGCTGCCATTGCTGTTATCAAGCGCGCAAGTGGAACAATTTGACGATTTGTGTGAACGCCGATAGAAAAGTCTAGGCTGCATATGCTTCCTGCGTCCGAAAAATCGTTGCTAAAAGCTTTAGCGCCATCTTGACTTGGTGATGGCAATGGGTGGGACGAAATTTCCGCTGTTTCGGTTTCGGTTTCGAATCCGATTCTAACGCGCATGTGATTTTTCGGCCTATTTTTCCGGAAAAAGGGTGCGCGTTAGAATCGGGTAATTACGGTACATGGAGCGACGACATGGCGCGCGCCACTGCGCCGCCGCTGGGCTGCTCTAAATTAAAGCCCCTCCGCCGCGGCCCTGCCCATAGGAGGGGCTTTACTCTCACTGAACTCCATGCCCAGAATCAACGGTGCTGTTCAGTAAACAGACCCAGTGAAGGAGCTTCCCACTTGGTGGTACATCATTTAACGATTCTGCGTGGGGCGGGGGTGTTTCTTCTACTGAAATATTCGTTCTTAGTTCTCAAAAACGCTAAAGGCTGAAGAGAGAGAGAGAGAGAGAGAGAAAAAAAACGAACGGCACCGGGGAGATTCGCACGAGCGACTACAAGAACAAGTAGCCGGCAGTTTAACCTCTACTTCACCCCGAGAGATGGTGCATATGAGCAAAATAGCCTCTGTTACTGGTTTTTGTCGTATTTGAGACGCCCTCGTAGTGATACCGCCTGTTCCTCACTCGCCAATCTTGCAGACAGGCCTCATATTGCTGCTACTGCAAGTAATGTAGCCGGATCGCCCTTATTTAACCTGATAAATGCTATCATGTATGCCCATCTCGGCGACACAAGCCACGACAGCCGGTCGGGACCGTGTTTTCCCCTCGTCGTTTTTTCCTCTCCCACCTGCTCTCCGGGTGCGTGCCGCACTCATGGCAGGTGCAGTGGCCCTGCTCCCGCGTGCCCCCAAGTGTTCTGTCACCTACTCCTCACTGCACGACGCCACTGCTCCTGTTCTCTCAATGGAATTCCCCATTAGGTTGCATCGATGTATGGCTTGGCTTTTACCGAGATCGATTAAGCATCAGACGACGTTTCATGTCTTGGGTAGTTGCTTCTCACGCTGCAATCGCAAGCTGCATGCCAATTTTGTCGCAATAACTGAGTATTCTTTAATGTGTTGGTCAAGCCAATCCAGGCGACAAAATACGTTGCAACTGACTTTGTTCTTGCGGAGCTGCTGTTGCAAACCACTCTTGGCCTCCCACATGTGGGGAAGCTGCAAGTCAACCTGGCATTGGTTCCCTGCTTCAAATGTATAATTTGTTACCTGCTCAGCATCTCGGCCCAGTTGATCCGCCTTTGCCTTGATGTTAGTTATTTCTCAGATATGTGGACCAATCACCGAGTGTGAGGAATCCCGCTGCACCACTCAGAGCCCTTGAAATGCATCTCAGTAAATGAGGATAAGCGGGCCTACCAGACCTTCGTTTGATGTTGCCGGGTGGTCGCTGCCGAGATTCTCTTATGTGTTGCGTAAAGTGGTCTTCCTTTACGTGTGTTCTGTAAAAGTGAGGCAAGGCTGCTCACACTGCTGCTCATCACTGCTCACACTACTTCCGGTGCAAGTGGGATGCGTATGGTCAGTGGTAAGGGTGAGGCCTTCTTGTTGGGCATCAAGCCAAAGGTTTTCGCTTTTTAATGGTGTCATGCTTGCAATCCCCACTTAGTGTGATGTGCATTAAAATCACCGACAATGAGTAATGTGTCGAAATGGAAAATTTCAAGAGTTTTCTAAAAAAGCTTGGTCAATTTGGAGGTGTTGCGAGAAGGGCTCCATACGTTTAGGAGAAACGTGCTGGTCAGCCATGTTTTGCATTTAGTAATTAATTCGATGCAACAATACTCGCATCCCGGCCGGCAAATTTCACTTCTTTTCACAGACGCAGAAGTTTTGACGCCTCCGAACGCTCCAAGTTCTACACCGTGTTTGCCATTTGAAAAGACTTTCCACACTGATGAGTTCTACGCTGTTTGTTGATTAGTACACGCATACCCTGAAGTCACTGACCAAAGAACTGAAGCGCATGAAAACTTCCTTGCCGGCCTGACCCCTGACCCGACAGGCACAGTCAGCCCTGTGCGGCAGCAGCGGCTCACCATTGTTTGCATTGCTGGATGTAAACAAATCTTTCCTTTGCAGCTACGTCAGCTGACTCCTTAGCCATGATTGGCTATCCGGTTTTGCATTGCCGAGGCGCAACGAGGGGATTCAGTCCTAGAGCGATCTTGTCCTCCCTCGCAAAGCGAGAAAAAGCGATGCCTGGCTCATCACTTGCGACGTCACGCAATGTGCCAAGTCGCCAGTGGGAATGTGCCTTTAGACGATTGGTGAGCACTTTGGAACTGTCCGCTGACGGAGGCCAGACGCACGTGCAGTCGATTTTATGGGGCCCATTCCCCTTCACGCAGCGTCCTCAAAGAACCGGTGATGCAAATGTTGAGACCGGTGATTTCAGCACCAATCTTATCTTCAAATTGCACTAACATGGCTTTGAATGTCGCACGAGGGTTTCCATGATCTGTTCTCCAAAATTTTGAAGCACACCTTCCGTAACGTACTAATCATCCGACCCCGAAGCAAGGGGGGTTTGCCAAGGCCAATTTTCTTGTCCCAGTGTTTTAACTGAGTAGAGCCAGATGGAGAATTGTCCATTGCATCTGCGGACCCAATTTCTGAGGACCCCAAGGTCGGTAACCTGCTGTGGCTGGAGTCAACGATGGCCTGAGATGCTGGTCTGACGTTTTGGAAGAGGCGGGGTTGACAGTGGTGTCGACTCCCTTAAGTTCAGTTAGGGCTGCTTTTAGAACTTTTTTTTTCCAACGATAATGGACTCAAGCATGTGATGGATTTTGTTAATTTCTGAGCATGAATCGGAATGTCTGCCGTGAGTGTATTGACTCTGGGGGACCATGTGTCTCTGAGTGTGTTTGCCGTGGGAGACCGTAGCTGCCCAGCTCACCTTGTTGTTTAGGTTGATTCTGTTGGCATGGATATGGCCGCCTGTCCTCGATGGTTTTGGCCCTCAGTGCTCGACAGCCGACGACGCAACGTCCAGCGCACACAATCCCAGCTCCGGGTGGAGTTGTCCTTGGTCGCCGGTCCACAGCTCGCATTCCCTTGGCTTTGCTGCAACCAAGGAAAGGAGCCCAAATGGTCACTCTCCCCAGATGAGGCCCTAAAGAATTTTTTACTGCTCCTTTCTATTGTCCTCGTCCTTCACGAATAGTCACAATCTGCGCATAGAGTGTAAATCCCGAAGTGCTAGGACTTGATTTTAATGAAGCCTGTCGCGTGCTTAAGCTCCCAATCAGAGGTCAAGAAAAAAACGTTCAATGCATTACTGACCGCTAATCGCTAAAACGCTTCAACAAGGCCGAAGCCACATGTAGCCAAAGCAACAAGCACGAAATGAACATCGTACTGTTAAACTAGGCCGTACAGCCAGTGTCTTCTTGGCAGGAGGCACTTATTCATGTGGCAGCAGTGTAATGCCTTTCAGCTGCTGCTTGCATCAATCTAGAGTTTTGCTCCCGTGAGTACACCCCATTGTTTTTCTCAACAGCTGCGTAGTTTAATTTGACCCAATGCAAGTGCAGTTACTAATACGCCTGCAGTGCACTGGCCTTGAATGCAGGATCACACATGCTTGGTGCATTGCTACCGTGGTATGCTGCACGTATCAACTCGACTCAACAGTGTGTCACCTGACAACCTCCAAATGCACACCTGAAACACCTCCTTTAGTTCTTTCCAGGGTGCTCATTCTTCACAGTCCATCAACTGTTGGTACAGCCAGAAATACTTTTAGGGGTTGGGGGTGTATGGAGGTATGGGAGAATGGAAGGAGCCTTGCCAAAATGAATGCTAGCACTTGCTTATGTGCAGCATAGTAAAATGTTTGGGGGAGGGGGTTCAAAACCCCTTCGCGCTGTACCTGGAGAATCCTATCGGCCATCTGGGAGGCCATCACTGATGTGTTGCTGGGGCATTCTTGGCTCGTGTCTCTCTCACAAAGGTGAGCACATGGCGGAGTTATTTGTGCACTTGACAGCACCTGAGGATTCACAAGGATTGTCAGCTGCTGATAATGGCTGAGCTGTTGGGTTGACCTTTTTTCTGTGCAGCTTAGCAAAGGGGGTCAGCCTCGACGTAGGATGTTTACTAGCACTGATGAGAGGCTGAAAGTTGGGACGTAAAGAGTAGTCAGGCAGTGGATGTTCACACGTATTTAAAGAATTGGCCATCATATGGCTTATGTGAAGACTATGACATGCTTTTCATCACTATCAGAAGTGGGGTAGGTCCAGCCCCTTTAAGGGACCGTGGCACACCATCTTGCATTCGGGACAGACGCAAACACCCACACATCAAAACGTTCGACAAGTACTCCTGTAATGATGCCAGCATTTACGGAGGTGAAGGATAAAAAAATCTAAAATGAAGTTTGCCTTGGAGGTGCAGTGTCCCTTTGGCACTGCACATTTTTATACGTTTCAACACGAAAATGCATAATCAACATCAAAAAAAGTTGTACAACTGAAACTGAAAAGCAACACAGGCTGCATAAACTTTACCTTCTTAAGAGAAGCAAAAATAGGCCAGAAACATGCATACGCTATGCCAAGTTTTTTCTGCAGCCTTGTGTGCCTAGTGGTGGCTGGATGGCTTTTTGTTGACTTCGCCGGACTGGGGGAGTGGCTGTTGAGAGCCAGTGGTTGATCTCATGCTTCAGACCTGCAAGAGTGAGTAGTAACATGTGAACTTAAACATGCTGCGATGCACAGTCTTACAACAGTCAGTTCACCAGTGACCACATAAAGTTGAAAACGGCTTGTGCTTGCTTTGTAGAAGGTTTGTACGAACACTTTGATTGACTATGAGGTTTAACACACTGACACTACACAGGCGATGAGGCACACCGTAGTGAGGGACTAAGGTTAATTTTGACCACTTGGGGATGTTTTAACGTGTGCCAAAATCTCGAACATGGGCATTTCTGCTTTTCGCCTCCATTAGAAAAGCGGCAACTGTGGCCAGTTGCCGCTTTTCAAATATGAAGTCTGGACTAGAAGGTATGCAGGCAACGTTTAACAAATATACATATGTGCAGACGCAAGGATGGTGAAAACAGAGCCTGCAAGCATATGAATAGTCTGCTTGCCGGTTGGGAAGGTTGGTTGCTTAAAAAAAGAATGGTGCATAAAATAACCTGCTAGATACCATCTGTGCCCAAGGCATTGCTTAAAAATCAACTCGCCATTCCATGTAATAAATGCAGCTATGTAGTAAAAGCACAGAGGGGGAGGGAGGAATAACCGGGTGTTTTAAGGTGCACAGTAAAAATAGCGCAGTTAAAAGGAACGAGCCAAAGATGGAACTAGCGTTACTCCGCTTTGTTCACTAATTAAAACGCCCAATTTTTTTTCATTCCTCAAATTAAGGTACTTCCTGTCTCGTCGGCTGACGAGCGACGATGAAAGCGACCACACCGACCGGTTGCTGGAACTCAAGTGCCTTTATTAAGCGAAGAGAAATAAACCCCCCCGGTCCACGATGGCACGGCGGCGCAGGCGTGGAACACGATAGCTCACGCGTCACACATCCGGCGGGTTTGATCCGCGGAGCTTTCGACCGTCACTGCTGGTGTTTCGTCTGTGCTTGAATAACTGTCAGACGCAAGGCCATCAGGCATGCCTGCACCGTTGAACGGCACCAAATGCCGACGGTTGCGCTGAATGATGCCTGTCGGTGTTTCCACCACATATGAGCGTGGTCTTCTTGCTGGGCTGAGCACCTTTGCTGCGCATGACATATCCTGCACCCACACATCCTCCCCGTCAGCGAGTGGGCGGAGTTGGTGGGCGGCGTGACAACGGTTGAAGTCTTGACTTTGTTTTGTTCGGTTAGCTTTATCCTTAGCTGCAACTTCGTCGTGTGGTGGCCACTCCGGTTGCAGGGTGTCTGGCATCTTCGGCACTGTCGTTTGCAGACGTCGGCCCATTAGGAGCTGCGACGGGCTGTATCCGCTCACTCCTGGCGTGTCGCGGTACACAAGAAGCGCCATGTGTGGGTCCTTGGATTTTGTGAAAAGATCCTTCATGGTCCGCACCATGTGTTCTGCCTCGCCGTTTGACTGTGGGTAGCCCGGGCTGCTCGTGATGTGATGAAATCCGTAGGTCTGCGCGAACTCGGCGAACACCCGTGACGAAAATTGCGGGCCGTTGTCGGACACGAACACATCAGGTATTCCATGTCGCGCGAACGTGCTCTTGACAGCCGCAATGACAGCTGTGGAGGTGGTTGACGACAAGCTGATTACTTCCGGAAAACGAGAGTAGTAGTCCACCACGATTATGTAGTGAGTTCCGTCAAGTTCAAACAAGTCGGCGCCTACACGCTGCCATGGCCGATTTGGAGTCGGTGTTGCGATTAGTGGCTCCGAACGCTGAACTCTCGTCTGAGCGCATTTCTCACACGATGTTACGAGCTGCTCAATTTCGCTGTTAAGGGTAGGCCACCATACTGCGTCCCTTGCCCTTGCCTTGCACCGTCCAATGCCCTGGTGGCCTTCGTGGATTTGCTGAAGTACCTCACGGCGCATCAGGCTTGGAATAATGATGCAGCGATCTTTGAGCAAGAAGCCATCGCACACTGTGATGTTGCCTCTTTCCTTCCAGTACTCCCTTAGATGAACTGGAACCTTTGAGACGTTTTCTGGCCATCCTTTCTCACAGAAGTGGAGTAGCCCAGAACAGATGCCGTCTTCCGCTTGGTGCTTGCGTAAGGCATCCATGCGGGAGGACATGAGGTTGGCAGCTGCTGTAACGACTTCCCCGATGAATAACTCGATGGAGTCTGTCTGCCATTGACTTCGCTCAGGATCGTGTCCCTGAATAGGAGCCCTTGACAGCGTGTCTGCCGTGGCAATCAGCTTGCCAGGGACGTAGAGAACAGTGAACTGAATAGCGCATAAGACGGATTCGCAAGCGCTGGATTCTGGGCGGAATCATGTCGAGTTCTGCTGATCCCAGGAGCGTGACTAAAGGACGATGATCCGTTTCGACTTGAAATGCGATGCCCCTCAGAAACTGGTCGAACCTCTTGACAGCCCACGTCACAGCCAAAGCTTCTTTTTCTGTTTGACTGTAGCGGCTTTCAGTGTCCGTTAGGATCGTGAGGCGTAAGCAACCGCTCGTCGTTCTCCCGATGGTTGATCTTGAAGCAATACGGCTCCGAGACCGTATGAGCTTGCGTCAGCTGACACAACCGTGGGGTACGATGGGTCATATTTAGCCATGCAGACCTCTGAACTGAGCAAGCTTTTGAGCTTGTCGAAAGCAGCTTGCTGGCACGGTCCCCAAAGCCATGAGTTTCTCTTTTGAAGCAATGCCCTGATCGGTGCTGTGATGTCGGAAAGATGAGGAATGAAGCGGCCCACATGGTTCGCCATTCCCAGCAGTCTTCGGACACCGCTGACATCCGATGGGGTTGGTAGCTTGGCCAAGGCCTCGACCTTTTCTGGATCGGGACTGATTCCTTGTGCGCTAACCACGACTCCAAGAAACTTGACTTGGTTTGCAGAGAACGTGCATTTCTTGCGGTTCAGCTTGATTCCCGCTTCTTCCAAGCGCTGTAACACCTGCTTGAGACGTTGGTCATGCTCTTGCTGCGGTGCTCCGAAGACAAGAATGTCGTCAATCATGCTCACAACTCCTTCGAGGCCTTCCAGAATTCTGCTCATCTGTCGCTCAAAATATTCTGGCGCTGAGCAGATTCCAAAAGGTAGCCTTTGGAAACAGAATCTTCCCATTGGTGTTATGAACGTAGTGAGTTCTTGACTTTCTTCTGAAAGCTTCACCTGGTGAAAGCTAGCGGTAGCATCGAGCTTAGAGAATACCTTTGCTGATCCGAGGCGTCCCAGGATGTTCTCGACTGAGGGTAGTATGTGACGCTCCCGAAGCACGACTTCGTTGAGTCGGGTGAGGTCAACGCATATTCGGTAGCCTCCTCCTGCTTTTGGAACAGCCACCATACCGGAACACCATGGTGTGGGACGGTCCACCCGTTGGATGACTCCCTGGGATTCGAGCTTGGTGAGCTCCTCTCGAACTGGTTTGTGAAGCGGAATCGGTACTCTTCTCGGCACGCTGAGTGAGAACGGTTTGGCGCCTGGTTGGAGACGTATCACGTATTCGTCTTGCAGCTCGCCCAAGCCATCGAAGAGACTGTCCTTCAAAGTGACAGTAGAATCCGTTACACTGTCCACGAACCGTATAACTCCGAGAGCCTGTATCGCAGGGAATCCAAGAAGCGGCGGGTCTTGCGAAGGCACAACATACACTGTTTGCACTGTAGACCTGCCTTTCCAGCTCAGTTTCGCTTGGAATGTTCCGAGAACGGTGAGGGAGTAATTTCCTGGGCCCGTAAGCTCACCTTCTGGCTTTTGCAGCTGTTTCGGTATGCCTGGAAACGAGTCCGGTACCACTGTCACCTCCGCACCCGAGTCAACCTTGAAGTTAGCGTAGTCCGTTGACGGCCACTTTTACGAACTTGGCTCTGGTGATGGCTGCTACGGAGTGCAGTGTGAGAGCTCCCATGTTCTTCTTGCTTTTCTTTTCGCAGACTGCTTCGAAGTGTCCAATCCGATTACACCCTTTGCACTTGGCTTGCCTAGCTGGGCAATCTGCTCGAGGATGCGTTGGTCGACCGCAGTATCTGCAGCTCGTGGTAGCGTCGCTTGTGTTGGACTTCGTAACACGCTTGCCGGAGCTCCCTTGAGAATCCGAGCCATGTCGCGGCTTTTGGAAGCGCTTTTGAACTTTGGCCTCGGCCACAACGTGAGCAGGATTCGGCTCTTTTTGGAACACTGCTGCACGGGCTTTCACGGCATCTTCGTTGATGCGAGCCTGTAGTCTTGCTTCTTCGAGGGTAAGCTTTTGTGTTCGGCACAGTTTGTCCACAAGGTTAGAGTCCCGGAGACCCACGACGAACCTGTCTCGAACGAGTCGTTCTTCCACTTCCGCTGAGGCGTAGTTGCACTTTTTGACAAGTGTACGCAGCGCAGTGTAGAACTCGTCTACGGTCTCGCCTTCGCCCTGGGTTCGACGGTGGAAGCGGACACTTTCGTAGACCTCGTTGACCGGGTGGATGAAGTGATCGGTGAACTTCTTCTAGCGAGCTCCAGTCTTCGCTGGACAATGCTAGAGTGTCGAGAACGCGGCGGGCGTCTTGGGAGCCCATGTCGTAAAGAAGCGTTCTGACCTGTACTTCTCCCGGCGCTTGGTAGATCCCAGATGCATAGCAATAGTCGCCGAACTGGTAGACCCATTCTTTCCAAGAGCTTGGGTTCCCAAAATCGAATTTCGGTGGCGGTTGAAGCCCGGTGCCGCTGAACTGGATAGAAGGATCTCCATCCGCCATAGCGTGTTTTGCAGGCTACGCACCTTAGACTGATTGCTATTAATAATTGATCGATGTGTCGCTAACTTTATCCCACTTCTGACACCATGTCTCGTCGGCTGACGAGCGACGATGAAAGCGACCACACCGACCGGTTGCTGGAACTCAAGTGCCTTTATTAAGCGAAGAGAAATAAACCCCCCCCGGTCCCCGATGGCGCGGCGGCGCAGGCGTGGAACACGATAGCTCACGCGTCACACATCCGGCGGGTCCGGTAACGCGAACCGCCGCCCGAGCGAGCGTGAGAAACGCACCTTCAGCGCGCCGTGAAATGCGCGTCCACTACACTTCCGAAATCTGGGTCCTAGTAATTTTTCTGCGTCAAGACTTGCGCATTGAATCTACAACGGCACCAGCGGAACGGGTTGGTCACTGCAACAGCAGATTTTCTCTGGAATTGGAGTCTGAAGAAAATCTCAGTGATGTCAGTGATTGTCAGTATCAGTGATTGCCGCGATTTAAATAAAAAACAAGAGCGCGCCTGTTTTTTATCCCTCGTACGAACAACCGACAAGGCATCCAGCGTGCGACCGCGACTGGTGACTGCGAAGCTGATGGTGGCGCATTGCTGCCTGCCTAAGTTTTCATTCCAATTTATTTGAAAACATGTTGGCACACGGGGGCGTGCACGAGTAGGTAGAGCGGTAAAAACGTTAGAGCCCACGTATGCGTGCGACTGCGTCGCGATAAGTCACGCGTATGCTCGCGGAAAAGCGATCGCCCGAAGGCATATGCAGAAAATGTTGCCGTACGGAAGCCAAACTCGAGGGATTTGTTCAAAGGGCGCTTGCGATCCGTCAGCGCTCGGGTTACAGCACGGCTCGGGAAGCGGCCTCGCATTCGCTACCATCGCTAAATCGGCGTACGCGTGAAACAGCTCTCCAAAGAAATTATTCGGTTTTTGTAATCAACCATGTATTAGAGGGAACTTACCAGACAAAGTCGTGGATACGGTGCGGGTGCACTTGCGTCGGCATCCACGGCGGCAGCCAACTGCAGTGTCGGACTTTGCGCGCCGTTTCCGGCCGTTCGCTGCCGCGGTTTCATCCTCCGGTGATGCGAAGTTATCGATGGCAGGTAGAGCGCCACCACATAATGTGAATGCGATTAATAATATATCTCTTGACGCCACTACAAATTGGTTGAAACGCGGCAGACGACAAACGGGACACCGGTGTTTTTTTTTTTTTCTCGAGATGTGGGCGCACAGCGCATGCGCTAGCACAGTGGCCACAGACATGGCGGCTTTCAGTGTGGCCAAGCGAAGAAAATCGCCCCGCTAAACTTTTGAATGAATACCGTCTATAATATCACCCTACGTCGCGGCCAGACGCGCTATATCAGCACAATTTTGAATCCCTGTTATGCTGCACAGCCAAATTATTTCATGTGTGGGTTGCTAAATAACGACTTCCTACGACTGAGCTGGATGGCTGTAACGCTAAAAATTGACCAAACCTAGAGTTTTGGTAATAACGGCCAAACACCAGTCGTATATCTGATAGTAAAAAATTAAGGACTACTGCAAAATTACTGATTGACACGTTGTACGGGACACGCATTTTACCGAAAGTTCTTAGCCGTATTTCGCTATTTGTTGGACATCACTGTCGTTAGTGTGTGCATGTACAGCGACGAGAAAGATCCCTGCTGCCCCAAATTCATAGCTAATTACAATAAAAAACCACGTGCCCGCGTCCGTTCATGTGAACACCATGTGAAAAAGTTAGGCACAACATTCTGGAATTAGGCAACAGAGAAGACTGCGATCAGACGATCAGTTAAACTTTAAATTTACAGATTGCGGACTCTTCGTCCCAAACTAACAAACGAACAAATTTCTCCAAGAACATTTGCTATACAAATCGCTGATGCAGTTATTTACGGCAGTCAATTACGCATGCAATACGTTTTTAAGCGAAAGTGATCCCATACAAGAGCTATCGATGAAGGCAGGCACACAATTGCTTTGTAGGGGGAAATCTATCATATTTCTACATGGCGAAAAAAAGGAATTCATCGATAGGATATCCACAAGACAAACCGTATCAAAAAGTGTACTGACAGAAAACAACAAGGTGAATCACAAAAATGGGGTAGTGTAACAAAAAGAAGACTTTATTAGAACAAAGGCAGCAATGACGTCCTGTCATTGGCTTGTGCTGCCGAGGTAGCTTGCTCTGACAACAAAAACGCTTCTCCAAGCTTCTCCAATACCTGTTGCTCAAATGGTCCTCAGTGAAACGATCCTACTGAGAAGGGAAAAAAAGTTGCAAACCAATTTCTCAGGTGTGCCACAAAACACTACACCAATATACGCAATACCGCATTCCAGAACAGTGCTTGCGACATTTGAACCGAACCTGGGTTGAATTCGTATTTGCGCATCTGCTAGTGTCACGTGACATCCACGCTCAAGTTGCGGAGAATAAATGCGTTTAAAACTCGCTTTGCTTGACAAAAATACGCTTGATGAAAATATGTTTGCCCATTGTGTTTTGGTTCCCACCGCAGACACCGGATACGCTAATTAAGCTGAAGTAACCGGGCACCCTGCGAATTCACGGAGCGACGCACATAGCAAACGTAAAGACGCATTCAACACTGACTGTGCACGTTGCATCCATAGAAGAAATGATGTACAGACGTTAGAGTGCAAATATGCATTTGAATTGTCCACTCAAGCGTTTGCACATTTAACCAAGCAGTGAGAGAATTGGGTATCAACCTTACGTCAAAGGCGGGGGGTAACTCAAATTGCCGGCCTGAGTGTTTTCAACTGGCGCGAATTTTTTACTTTCTATGGCCGCAATGTCCGCCGCACAGAACCAGCTCGTATTACGCAGAAGTTCAATCTAATGTCATACAACGGGCGTATAACACTACCAGGGTCCTATACACACAACACACGACCTCACTCAGCAAAGCGCGCACACGCTTTTAGAACACACACACGCTAATCGGTCCACACGCATGCTGCCATCGACCAAATCAAGCGCGAATTTAAGTTGAACGTAATCCTTGTGGAAGGGCAACCTTACGACAACCAACTTGACCCGGCTACGCCACTGATAATTAGGCCCCAAAACAAGGTCGCATACAGCTAATACACGACCTCCGCTCCAAAGCAATTCACGCGACCAGACGACACCTCCCTTGCGTGAAATACCTATTCAGGGGCAGATGGTTAACGACCGTTGAGGAGTGATTACGCACTTCTCCGTAAGCCACCACCTTAACGCGCACAAAAGTTAACAATGCCAAAAACAAAAACTGCCAAAACTTCTGTGGCAACAGCGTGATGACAGCGTTGGCTTGAAGTCTGCCGGTCCAGTTCTATGCAACCATAAATATTTTCTTTCTACGTCGCGGTTACCTGATGTAATTATTAAAATTTTCTATCTCTGACCCTATTCAAGAAGCCTGGGTACAGCTTCCCAAATTCTAATAACAGCGCGGGAGTGACTGCCGATGGGAATGTCAGTGCCTTATCATGGTGTCCACTGGAGAAATAGGCGAGAAGCATGCGCACGCACATAGAATTGTGTGTTGCATGAGTGTCGTCTGCTAGGCTGTTCTGCTTAATTTAAAGGAAGAACATACCCCTGTTGTTCCTATGTGTGGAGGCTCTTTCGTCCATCGTAAGTTTCGCCAACGGCCAAAGGTAGCTGAGTCGGCGTAAACGTTCCTAAAGCACGTTACGCGCTGAGGTAATAGGGAAGAAATATCTAACGCGCATCAAAGACGAGAATCTGCTTTCAAATAACCCAGGTTTTTTTGTAAACAACTTCATACCGAAACCGTCGTAGGGGTGTAGCACTATTAAGATAACAGAGTAGCAGATGGATTCCTACAAAAGACAGAGTTTTTTGTGCGCGCGTTCACCTTGGTTTATTTCGCAGGGGATCACCGTGCTGTGGTGCTGACAGGCCGCTATATCTTCGGTCCCTTGATTGTTTATAAAATTTGAGGAGGCTGTGCAACACATTGGCATTGCGAAGCAAGATCAAATGACACCGATGCACATTTGTTAGAAGCCAGCAGACAATTCTTAGGCTGATATCCTCGCGCGCCTGTGATAAAACTGCTTTGAAGCATCAGGGACATACATGGGGCTGGTTAAAGGCCTCACCCCGCCGTGAAGGAGGCATAAGAAATGCAGAACTTCCACGTGACTTTACGCAAGCCAATTGCGGGCGGCGCTGGGCGGAGGAAACTGAAATGGCAAAACACCACAAAGGAGCGAAGGAGCGGTGGTGAGGGCGAAAGGTGGCAATATCATAGGTTGGTGCTATCTTAGGTATTTTAGGTGCCCTTACATGCCTCGACAACCACCAAGTAGGAGGGAACGCACAGCCACACATCACTAATGCGGTGGCGGCAACAGAAATTCGTGTGTCCACATGTCTACTGGAGGAGGCTGGGCGGAGAACGCACTGAGCATGCATTTCTTGAGCAGGCTTGCAGAAACCATGCGATCGTCGGGCTCAGGCGCGTGTTTTACGCAGTTCTTTCTTGACTCCGGGTTGAAATCTTTTCTGGCGTACGTAACGGTCAACGGCTGGTTTTGCGGGTGTAATTTCCAATATTATGGGCGAGCAGTTCAAATACCTTTTAGAACGGTTTACAAAGTGGTACCGATGCTACTTAGCAAAACTGAGTTATTGTGCGTTCGCACCCGAGTGCGCAGACTCTCATTTTTCACGTTTATTTTCACATGAAACATCTCAATGAAATGGACACGTCGAGGGTGCCAAAAATAAGCAAGATGTCAGCAGCAGATCCAAGACAGATGAAGTTGTGACAAAATATGTAATCGCTCCAGACTATTCATCCCGACTACGCAGAATCAACCTAAATAATACATTCCAGTTTATGCAAGTGTCCCACCTAATTAAAAATTTGTGAGTGTTTGTGTTTCTATTATTCCTAGGATTGCGTAACACACGGATGCCTTGACCGGCGCTGAAGTTAGCCCGCCACTTCACTGATCATTTGTTTTATTCGATTGTTGGTATGTAGAGCGGGAACAAAGTACGACTTAGATTAGATCTAGATGAAACAAAGCGATTTCAGTATTACGCGACCGCCAGCTTTAAAACCGCCCTTTCTCAGGCGTCTACAGACCTAATTTACGCACGTTGAGTAATACATTCAAAACGTATTTTACAGGTGTTTTATAGTATCTACTTTAAACTGAGATCTATCGAGGTTTAGAAAAGCGGACTAGTTCATATGAAAGGGTTAGCCAGCCTGACGTTAGCTGCGGTATATGGCATCTCTGCAACGATGGTCGTCTTTTCTCAGTGTTTAACAGCCCTTTATCGTCTGGGATACACCCAGCATATACGTTTCGTAACCCGTTTCTGCTACCTAGGACTCGCTTGTTTGCGAAAATTGGGGTGAAGCAGTTGGGGGCGAATGGGTATTAAGTGGATTAGACTTGATGAGTAGCTGTATTGGACACCCTTGTATTTCGGACTCACTTTTCCAGCCTCCTTCACATACCTTATGGGTAAATAGCTCTTATGTTTGCAATTTTACGTTTGCCGCCTTTTTGTTGTTGATTTCGTGTGCAAGAAAAAATAGCCGTATTAACTGTGGTTTTGTGTCCCGGATAAACTTTTTTTGCCTTATCTTCGGGTTGGATGTCCCATAACTGTTCCTGCCCCTTTACAAACCCGACTATATTTTCTGCGTTTCTGGAGTACCTTCTTGGCTTTAATGTTCATCATTATATTAGTCGTCCAAATACCTGCTGTCGACGTACCTACAGCCGAATCTTGTTACTACGAACCCCACATTAACAAATTTCTCACATTTACCAACATGTTGAAATTACCCTCCACATTGCCTATATTATGAACGTAAAACGTTTTTAAAACTACGACTGTCACGAAACAGCATATTTCAGAATAGCGCACGCAATTTATTTTCTTTTCTTTACACTCATGGAACCTCAGTATTACGAATTAGGATAAAGTAACAGTTGCCGCTTCTCTTGAGTGAAATAGAATCCACCGTTACTGTGTGTGTTCCCCCAGTGGCGTAGCTATCATCATCACCACATTGAGTGCCAATTGCTAGCGCCCACAAAAAGCTGTAGTTTACCAGGCAGTAGCCTAACAAGCCAAGCCGTAAGTCATCGTCCTTACGCGAACTAAGATATGGGTGGATCACAGAACGCAGGAGAAGATGAGATAGTTTCCAAAATTTATGTTTTTCTCTACGTGAACGAAAGGAGAGGTAGATAGAACTCTTTATTATCTTGATAGCAGAGAGGTCTGCTGTCATGTATTACCTGCAATGCTACGCTGCAAGAATGGGCTAAGGGGAATAAAGGCCCTAAAGGAAGCAGGGCGAAAGAGAGGAGGGAAAAAAGAGGTAAAAGATAACGTAACATAAAGTGTTTCGTGTAATACGTAAAATCTGTATGGTCCCACAGGAGGACGATGTAGAGTTCTACATTGTCTCGGCGGACGCCGATGTCGTGTAAATATTCAAACTGCATCTAATACTTTCGTTGAGATGATGGAGATGACCATGATTCAAGCATACCTTTCGTTGATAAAAGGCCGTTGTTGGGGCATTGGATCTCCTTGGCGAGGGGGTTCCATTATTGGCTGTACGCCGGACACTCTAACAAGATGTGTTCAACAGTTTCCAGCAAAACTGCAGCTGCAACAATAACGGTTTGTGTTTGACCGAGGCGATGTCGGTAGGAGTCCGTAACGCTGCGTTGAGGCGCAAGTGATGGTAAAGCGTCTCAAGTCAACGTGAGATTCGCTCTGGGAGCCTCATTCTGAGGTCAGTGTAACTATGATACAACAAGCGGTAATGAGTTGCGGGGAAAGGCCATACGAGGGTTCTTTCCGCTGAGGCAAGCTGCTTCGCTAGCGTTGTAGCCTCCTGCATTGTAAAGAATATTTTTCTTACATTACGTGGTTGTAGTACTCTGCAAGCCACCTAATCTGCTTTTCTCGTTGCCGAGAATGCCACAATTTGCGGGTATTCATTGTAAGGTCACACGATGCCCGGCGACGTAGGCTAGATGGTGCAGGTAAGTGACGTCGAGGAATACCTGGCTCTGAATGCTGCAACAGGTGGCGTGTATTAGGGTTTGCAGCCCTGTAATCGAATCCGTGAGTATAGCTTATTCTGCTGATGGCTGAGCAAGAATGGAGTGGATGCCTGCTAAATTGCATGAAGCTCGGCAGACGTGGGTGATGTCGCACGTTCTAGGCGGTAGGACCGCGCTTGCCGGGTTTGACGAAATACTGACGCCAGATGAACTACTGTGAGGTGTAGATGAACTGTCCGTAAAATATGGGCCATATGTGAATAGCGGCAACTGATATGGGTAAGGGTGGGTTGAAGTTGAGGGAGAGTGTGTTTGAGTTGACACCAGGTATGTTGACTTTTATGGACACGAGTCAGAAAGTCCAGCTTCAAAATGAGACAGTATTGCTGGTGGTGCTTGGGATTGTACAGATATGTTCTAGATTTTATCATCTCTGCGAAGCTGAAACTTTTGTTGCGCTGTACAACTTAGGTAAAAACACTGGTTCTCATGTGCAAATCGATATTTCTCGTATATTTCGAATGTCTGCTGCAGACGAAGAACATCTAAGGGCAAGACACCAGCCTCCGTATGGGTACCAGCGCAGGAACAGCCCCGAGGAAGGACAAGGCAAGTGGGCAAATATTTATTTTTTTCACCATTAGGCCCCTTTTTGTTTGTTGCCGACAGCGGCAGCAAAACGGGCAGGTTGCAACACAGAAAGCCATCGACAAAAGCTTTGGAGAGAAGCGCGAACAGTTTACAGTCACTGCCCCATTAACTTCTGGCAAAGTTACCCAATGACTCTTCTGCCGCCACGGAAATGTGAATACGTAGCCTCCGAATCTCAAGGGCCCCGCAGAGGGTTTCATTTAATGGTTATGCCAAGGTATGTTTTTGAGTGCGCACATAATCCATACAACGACCCGCCAATAAAAAATGGGTACTCAGTCATCCGCTTGTGGGTAAATGAGTGGATATGTTCTTCTCAGATGTGAGGCGGAGACCGTCCATGCAATGAATTTAGATATATTTTTTGGAGCTTTATTGAACCTTCGTGTTTATTAAAACGTGACCTATAGACGACCCAAATGCACATGTCGTCGGCGTAGATTGTGACCTTGACGCCAGTAGAAGCATGAGCTTTAGGCCGTTTTCTATTATGTCTAATATTAGAGACTCAAAACCACTTCTTGAGGTGCTCCTATTTTACTCTGTAACACGAGGTAGGGGCCTTCCGGTGTGCTCATGAAAAGCTCGCGTCCTTTCAAGTAGCGGGAAATCCATGCATAGAGCCTCCTACCAAGACCAAGAGCACCAAGGGACTCTAGAATGGCTGTATGAGAGACCGAATCAAATGCCGCTTCATGTTTAGATAAAACACTGTTGTCCACGCTTTCATCGCCTCGTTGCGTTGATGTAGCAGATAAGGTATTGCGCAGAGTGTAATCCGTCGTGCGAATTTCTTCGAATAAATCTGCTTTGAAGTAATGCGCGACGTTATTATTTGAGTTTGCTTGCCTGCACTCGCGTATACTGCCAAGGTACGACATTTTTAACTCCTAGGTTTGAGCACTGGCTTATACCCGCAAGTTTTTCATTACAACGATATTTCAAAATAACGAACAATTTTGGGCAGTCCCGCGTGATTCGTTATATCGAGATATGACTGTATACACGATCCCTTCTATATGGACGGTTTTATTCGTTCCTTCAAACTTATGTGAAAATACTGATTTCTAAGAACAGTTGCACCGCGTTTTAAAGGCTCACCTCAATACCGCAATGTCATGCTTACAAAGAAGTGTGACTTTTCGCCTACCATCACATATTATTCCGAACATTGTTTCACCGAGTATTGTAACGCGACATCCTAGTGGCTTTACAAGCACCAAAATTCGGGTTTCACCTATATGAGGCATTCATACGCCATAATAATGGAAATCTGGAAATAATGTGCGGTTGAAAAAAGTGTAAAAAAATGCAGCAAACGTTGAAAATATGGAAAAAGTGAAATGAAGAAATCGCGGAGGTCGCGCAATATTTTGTAATCCGACGAATAAGCAGAAAAAGATATCTAGGAGCACAAAATAGGACACGTATAATGATTCCGCCCGGACAAAATGCATCATAATTTTACTGAATAGCGCCTTATGGCCCCGTTCAGTGCATAGATCTGAAAGGCAAGCTACTCGCTAAAGCAGCCATCAACGCTATGTACGTGTTTCGTGATGGTAGCTCTGCGGGAACCGGAACGCACCACTCTGGGAGA
Source organism: Haemaphysalis longicornis (assembly GCA_013339765.2). Taxonomy (NCBI): domain Eukaryota; kingdom Metazoa; phylum Arthropoda; class Arachnida; order Ixodida; family Ixodidae; genus Haemaphysalis; species Haemaphysalis longicornis. Next base: position 235,777,466 of record CM023449.1, read on the forward strand.
TTAGGCCTCTTATTTATGCCAGCAAACAGAGCGAAAAAGCTTAGCCACAGAGCAGCAATCATATTTAACTTTGGACTCCTTTCAAGTGCGTGTTCATCTTCCGCTCTCTGCGATTTCTCAACGTCGCGTTCTTTAAATAAAACTAGACACGGTGTTACGAAATCACAAAGGCGTAACTAATTTAGCGCACACACGGCAATACATCAGAAGTAGTGTGGTCTCCGCCGCCACCTATGGTAGAAGCAAAAAACCCTTCATAGACATCCTAAACAGAGTTAGAAGAAAAGAGTTTTTGCGGATGGAAAGCTATATGTGTATATTACGTTGACAGACACAAGAAAACTGCACGAACGTTGGACCGTGGCTTGGTTGGGGGCAGGGGGAAGGCGGAGGGTTAGGGAGAAAAAAGCGGTGTATTCGTTGAGAAAGCGAAGAGAAGAGGGAAAAATATTTATTCCAGTCGATCTACCTAAAAAATAAATAGGCTGATAGTGAGTCGCACCTTCTCGCCATTCAACTGCTGTGGCTTGGACCCGCTGACAAGGTATGCCAGTCTTCAAAACGGCAAGCTGTCAAACACCCCTGTACCACTGCTCTCGTTAATACGGCAAATGAAAGCGGATAAAATGTTGGGCTCTATTGAGGCTGTATCCTCCTGCGAAATTGGCCCTTGTATCAGTACAGTGCTCAAGCCTCCGGATCTTTGCGGCGGGGTTGTGTAGAGGCACTACTATTTTCGCTCTTAGGTGCCCTAATGCTGGAGTTGACTACATTCGTTTCGGGGCAAGCCGTTGCGCCATCGCCGTTTCTATGAACCGCTCTTCGTTTGCGAAAGATCCTTCAGCTTACCTTTTTCCAAGTGCTGTCTCGGCTGCTCGCTCTATGGTTCTATAATCAGCTCCAAATACAAATAAAATATATATATATATATATATATATATAATATATATATATATATATATATATATATATAGATATATATATTATATATATTATATACATGAATATACAACGCTGAAAGGCCGTACTCGCACTGGTCTTCGCGATGTTATCGTCGCCGAAGTCCCCTGCTGCAGCGCAATGAGCTGAGTCGCGAGCAGCAAAGCGTGCATAAAAAAACATGGGGCCCCTAATTCTCATTACTACGGGCGTTTGAACGCATATCAGTGGTGATCATCATCATCATCACCAGCCTATCTACGCCCACTGCAGGGCAAAGGCCTCTCCCATTATTCTCCAATTACCTCGGTCCTGTGCCAACTGTGACCAAATTTATCCCCGCAAACTTCTTGATCTCATCTGCCCATCTAACTTTCTGCCGCCCCCTGCAACGCTTGCCTTCTCTAGGGATCCACTCTGTTACCCTTAATGACCAGCGGTTATCTTGCCTTCGCATTACATGCCATGCCCACGTCCATTTCTTCTTCTTAATTGCTACTATAATATCTTTAACACCAGTTTTGCTCCCTGACCCACTCCGCTCCTCTTCTTGTCCCTTAATGTTACACCTCTCATTTCCCGCTCCATTGCCCGCTGAGTCGTTCTCAATTTAAGTTGAACCCTCTTAGTGAGCCTCCAAGTTTCTCCCCCGTAGGTGAGTACCGGTAAGATGCAGCTGTCATGCACTTTCTTCTTCAGCGACAATGGTAGGCTGCTATTCATTATCTGAGAATGTCTGCCAAATGCACCCCACCCCCATTCTGATCCTTCTAATTATCTCTGCCTCATGGTTGGGATCTGGGGTCACAACTTGGCCTAAGTAGATTATATTCGCTTACCACTTCCACTGCCTCGCCACCTATCTCAAACTGCTGTGCTGTCCCGAGGTTATTGATCATTACTTTAGTTTTCTGCATATTAATCTTCAGGGCCCACGGTTCTACTCTGTTCGCCCAGTGCGGTAAGCACGCTTTGCAATTCGTCCCCCGAGTTACTTAGCAAGGCAACCGTCGTCAGCAAATCTGAGGTTACTGAGGTATTATCCATTAACCCTTAATCCCACCTGTTTCCAATCCAACGTTCTGAATACTTCTTGTAAGCATGCTGTCAATAACATTGGAGAGATTGTGTCTCCTTGTCTGACATCCTTCCTTATAGGTATTTTACTGCTCTCCCTATGGAGGGATGATGGTAGCTGTAGACTCATTGTAGATATCCTCTAGTATTCTCACATAATGCCTCATCTACCCCCTCGTTCCGTAATGCCTGAATGACTGCTACGGTTTTCGACCCGAGTCAAATGCTTTCTCATAATCTATGAAGGCTATATATAGGGGTTCAGTATACTCAGCGCCATTTCTCTATCACCTGACTGATCGTGTGAATATGGTCCATTGTTTGAATCAGTGGTGATACTTATCAATGAATCTTTTACTACACTGTTATCAAAAATCAAACTAGAGCTATTTTCGCACGTCTTTCATCTCTTTCGTTTTGTTGTATTTCGGCGCGAATTACCTCCACAGATTTCGTTTAAGCTCCACGATCTTTCCGTCTCTCTTTTTGTTTTCGTTGCTTTGATTTACAGGGCGAAGTATTCCAGCCAGCAGACTAACACCCCCACAGCCTTCCTCATGTCAGATTTCGGAGAGAGTGGTTTATTTTTTCTACGTTACGATTTTAACGCAATGGCCAATCGCAGGTAATGGCCTGAACATGCCCATTACCTGCGGCGACCACGCGACACGCTCTATTCTAGAACATCCGCATTCCCAGTTCACAGATTTGCGACTTCTGTGAGGTGGGCACATCATCTTATCAAAGCCCCCGATTCGTGGTCAGTCCCCAGCTTGGTATATGCCATGATCAAAAGAACATCTACGACTACATCGGTTCTACCGGTCGTAATCTGTCGAGTTTGGGCTGAGCTAGTGCACTAAGCTGTAATGCAAGATAACTTGTTTTCAAATCTCAGCATATCAGACACCTTTTCCTATTTTTTTTACACTTGCGGATATATTCCGGGCCGAAACCCAAAGACTGCGGCAGAAATAACCGAACGTTTTTCGTAGATAGGGACACACAATGCTTCCTTTCTAGTACTAGAGAGTTTTGGATGAACGAGTAGCACCAGTGCAAGCTTCATCACACAGCGGAAGTCAGGTAAATGTTTGCTATCGAGGTGGGGGGAGTTTTCTTCAAGAACAAAAACGAGAGAACCACAGCTCTCCAGAGCCTAGCTCAAAGTCGTGTGCCAGAGACATGTTTCAGCTAGTGGCTTGCACATCAACTCCAGGCTCGGGAGCAATATACCGCAATTACGCCAAGCCGCAGGGCCACTGCCACTCCTAGAGGCAGCTGGCGCTGGGGAAACACTTCTCCTGTCATTTTTTACCTTTCTGCTTCTCTCCTGCGCGACTGGGGGCAAACATGCGCGAAAACGGACACTGCCGCCGCTGCTGCTGCTGCTGCAGGGCGAGGCGGCGAGGCTGCTTTGCTTGTCGTTGTAGTGAGAGATTTTTCGTGTGTGCTCCCTCGGACATTATGGTGCTGCAAAAGAACGCCAAAACCCCAGGATGAATAGTAACGCTATGTCTCTTGGAGTGCTGTTAGCAAATGAAGAGAACCTCGTTCGTATGCCATGACGCTGGGCTCAAGGATAGTTAGGGACTTGTGTCGTGCTTGTGCTATGCTTGATGACAGACAACCTTGTCTGTGTTGTATTGGGCATCATGTGTTTCCCACTGCACGTCGTGTTCGCTCATCTAACGCGAATAAAGTGTTCAAGTGATATTCGAGCTGGCGTCGTTACTGCCCAAGTGGGTACCCCGGACAGCCTAGCTGCACCATCCGCGTGCCGGTCGCTGCGGGGCTGCCCGGTGTGGGCAGCAGAGCGGTGGTTGCCGGGTGGGAATGGGTGTGGGGGCGAGGAGGGCGAGAAGGGCGGAATCCAAAAGACATGGGAGGGGAGAGCATCACCCCTCCCTAACCCAAGCTGCAGCCCCCTCACGTTGTTGCCATGACAATTATAATGCCTTGAAGGCCAACATAGTGGCGGCGTTGCTATGGTAACAATAACGCAATAATGTTTCCCCAGGCTCACCAGGGGACAATATGACACTAGTAGCACAATTAGCCCGGACGCTGGGTTCAAGTCTAAGAGTCCGCCTCCTGGATATACTACAGTCCAACCAAGCAGCCAATGAAAACTTCAATAATACATTAGCCGATCAGAAAGCAAGCGTCAGGGCGAAAGTTTATAGCAACGCCTAAAAACTGTTGGCATTTCCCTTTTTTTTTCGCCGCAGGCCGTCTCCTGTCTGCAGATGAGTCCCAATCACCAGAAATAAATCATGGCAGACATAATTCTAAGAGTCGGCTGAGGCAGCACGACCATGCAAACGCGTCCGCAAAACCTTTAGTACAGGCCACGATAACTACATTGGAGCTCACTGAACGCAAATTCCCGCTTGTATAGCTTTCACAGTCATGGCAGATACACCACTGGCATGGTTGTAGCTTTGACAGCTTTAACCACTCAGAATTAAGATCAGCTGGTCAAGAAAACAATTTCCATCTCCCGACGTCATGCCTACGTCAATGAATACGAAAATATACCTGAAAAGACAAGTAGACTGTTCCAGATGTCTGTTTGAGCAGGTCAAATGTTAGGGAAAATGTAGTTGTTAGGGGGCGGGCATTCACAGCAACATATGACTTCTGACTACGATACGCAAGTTTAACTTGTTATGTACCCAATGAACAAGTAGACAAGAACCCTGATGAGTAAACCAAGAACGCTGTTCTGTCTTGTTACTCTTACTCGTCTCAGTGTGTTTTATTCTCGCTGTACCAAGAACGAATGACGAACTCGCACCAGCTTATTTATACCTTGGCTATCAGTAAAATATCTAACCGAAAACTAAAAACTAACGAGCGAACACCAGCCATGCCTAAGTCCCAGGCATGGTGCGGTCTCGAAACTTTATTCCGTGCACAGCGCTTTATACATGATTCTACTGAATAAACAGTTAGGAACCTTCAACTACACCCACACCTCAACTCAGGGAGGGCCTCCTGACGACGCCCGGCATGTGAGCCTGGCGATCTGTGCTCGGACAGCCACCCGAGGACAAGCGGACAAATAACTCTGTAATAACCATTTTCTCGCAGTCAAAATGTAGTCTCTCTTATTTCACGCAATATGTCATATACGGTGCGTAGAAAAATTAGAGGGATTGTCCGAACAACACCAAAAACTATATTGTCTTGAACGGTCGGTATATTCAGGTGAGTATATAATAATACACGTGAATAACGCCTATCCACGCTCATAAATACCGCAATTTTTTCATTGTGTGGTTTACCATGTGAAAGCTGCACTGCAGATGGTATGGACTTCCGCGTCCTTGTTCTGAGGAGCATTACTGTAGAGCAATCAGCTACCGTCGCATGTAACAGTGCGAACTGCACGGAAACGTTATAGTGTCGAACTATAAACAGCAAAAAGAAGTGTACAACCAAGAACAACCAACTGATTGCGAATGTAAATGTGAATTGGGGCCTTGCGGCCGGAAGCTGCTTGTTTTTGAATATTTACTCTGAGAAACCTTTTGCAAAGTCAATATAGTGGAAACATGACAGAGCTCGTTCTCTGGAAGAAGTTTTGAGTTAGTTTATTTGCCCCACTCTACTTATATGCCACATTACCATGGCCAAATATAGCCACATTTTCATAGTGATGAGCCTGGCAATAAAGGTTGATACTCATTTTTACCTTTGCAAAAAAAAAAAACAAAAAAAAAAGGAATGGTATACTTCGACCTTCTTTACAGCAGCTCGCGAAAATTCCGCGGTTTTCTGGGTCAATATAACGCATTATTCAAAAGAAAAAAAACTGTAGGTAGCTCGCAAATGGTTAGTTTACCTAATGTCATTTCACAGTAGCGTAGCTTTTTAATATCCAACAGCGTTTGCACCTTTGAGGCGGGAAAAAACTTAGAAAAAAAAACGTTTTTCTCAACACCCTCCAGGGGGCGATTCCCCTCAAAAGAAGAAACTGACGTGAGTCCCCCATCTCGGCGCTACATCTTCGACTGAGCTTCACCAAGGACGACATGATTTCAGGTAAGAAAAAGCTGCCACGGAGCTTTTCTGCCGATTTTAGTAGCGATAACCGATTCCAATGCACGGCGGCGGGGCAGGGTTTCGGCAATACCTTCACGTATCTCCTTTTAATTTTCTCTTGGTGGGGAGATACTGTTCGGTTGAAATAAGAGGCCACGTCATTGGCAGTAGCCGCTGTAGCAAAAAAACTATTCGTTCCAGTAGCGTCGAAAGCGGCCCCTATATTAAACCGTGTACGGGTACCGAGCTGTAGCCAGAATTGCAGCCGCGGTGGTCTCTTTTATACCTTGATGCAGTGATTATCGGTTTCTAATGACTGCCGTAAAGATATCTGGCAGATGCAGGACGGATAAATGGTGCAGCCCTTACTTGCCAGACCATGAATTTTAAGAAGCGTGTTCTTGCGATCATTTCTTAGTTTTTGTTTCGAGCGTCTAAGTACCTTTTGCCATCGCATTCGCTGGAAAAGATTGATGTTCTATTTGAGGATAAGCAGTCATGTCGTTGAGATGTGAATTGAAAATGGTAACTTGACCGACACTGTATACATTACATCATTTTGGGGGCAATTATGCACGCTAAGATAACTGCAAACGGAAATCAATGAACCCTTTATGAGAGTTTTAGAATAGCTTAGAACATTTTAGTTAAGGAATCATGAATTTGGTGTTCTTGAAATTTGTTTTCGCGATTTGGATGGGCATCACCGTAAGCGTCTTTGTGTTAGTTCTCACAGTCTACCGCGCACGTTTCAGCGCATAATATTCGCGAATATCGCACCGTGCTTCACTTTCACTGAAGTATAGTATGCGGAAATGTTTGTAGGATTTATTTTTGTTGTCGAATTAAACGCTTACCGTAAACGTGGAACTAAATTTCGTGTGTGTGCTATTGTTGCCCCCCCCCCCCCATATATGTTATTTCTAGAAGGAGCATTGGGCGCAAGAGATACGCATGATCTAAACTTGATGTAATGTTACCGGAGTATTTGAAGTGACGAAGGTATTCTTAAGGTTTTTCAGTGGCCCTAAGTTTTTTTTGCCATGAATTCATATTTTTTTCAAAAAAATGTAAACGCTTTTTTGTATTTCTTTTATGTGACTGGAGAGTTCAACCACAATCCATATGAAGAGTAATGAGGTCTTTTGGCTGTTTTGTGGACTCGAGAGGTTTGGAATATTATTTATGGTTGAGCTTTTGTACTACTACACGTTTTACTGAGATTACTACCTTGTCACCTGCGTAGTAAGAGAAACGCGTGGAATACAGCAAATTTGTGGTAGCCCGGATATGTAATGGGAAGCGCAGAGGGGCTCCCAAAAGAGGTTTCGACAGTCGATACAAGGGTGTTGACATTTTCAGGTAAACCAATGTTGCAGAAATCACCCCCTTCACAAATGTTCTTAAGCGATGAGTAATATTGGGAATATTACGAATAAAAATTGGCCGCGTATCTGCCTTTTTCGTCGCAAATGTGGACGAAAGAGGATAGTCTACCGGTGCCGTTGCAAGTAAACTCCCCCCCTCTCTTTTCCGTTCACCTTTCATGCTATTGCTTTCCCATTTGTGCCTCCTAAGATAACACATCAGAGGTTTGCTCAAGCCAATTTAAATTTACCGCGTTCCACTGCTCCAAGTCGCGTGCCTCGACGCCAGCGCTTCCGTACGGTGGAGACGCGCGTGAAACGTGGCGCCCTACTACAACGTTTATAGAACCACGTAGCCCTACTCCACGAGCGTTCGAAGCGGAACGTGAAACCTATCTAGTGGAACCTTTCGTTGCTTTTGACTCAGGATTTATTAACTGCCACCAGGTTGCGCTGGCAAGAGCAGGCGACGGTTTTTGCATTTGATGTAGTATTTTATATGATATCGCAAAAATTAAGGCATCCGTGTATTTGTAATAAAGCAACGCAGCCAAATATCACTCATACATTGATTTTATGCCTTATATTTCATAATGTCTTGTCCTTGTTCAACAGTGTTGGAATGTATCAGCATTAACACCGTAATGTGACGTTCAGATTTGGTGGTGGGCATATAAGGCTATTGCGCTGGTTCTGTTTCCATTTGGCTGGATGGCGGAATCGAGTCGCAGGCAGACAGACAGACATACATACAGACCGACCAACATTGCTGCGTTTAGGTTGCGCAAGAAAGACTTTCGTCCTTAAAGCACTGCATCTTCGCACGCGCCGCGATTTCCCTACGTTTCGTCCATCCCCTCGCCAAGCCACGCGTGGCTGCCCATGATGCCTCGGTTCTCGGTGCGGTCTCCAAGAACATCCCTTTACGCGAGCCCACTATTGCGATAGTCTGCGCCGCAGCATCGCTTTGGGGCGGGCCCTCTGACTTTCTTGGTTCTGTTTGCGCCGTTTATTTGTCATTCTGCTTATGATTTCTGCACACCTCTCACGGCGGGAAGAGCTGACAGAAGAAACTTGGCGGCCTTTTACCTTTCCAAACCAAGCTGAAAGTACACGCGAAAAGAGAACGACCCCGTCCACCGCGCGTTCTCCGTTACGACGTGTCATGGTGCACGTGTGAGTGTAAAATATGTAAGCAAATGACCAAAATGACGCCTCAAAATTTGTTATATTGGGCAGCCCGTACATGTGTTCCAAACTGGCATCGGTTTATTTATTGCTTAACGGGCTCCTCGTTGACGCCAATTTTGAGCTTGGTGTTGTTGTGGTGGCGCCATTCACGCGCGTACACCGGCAGTATAGTAGTATTCCATTTCGTTATTCCGATCGGTTGCGAACGTTCATACCAGTAAAAAAAAATCACCTAAAAGTTGCACAATAAGGCACAGTGACCTTTTTAGTGCATCTTGGGTTCCATTTTCCCTCCGCTTACTTTCTCGGAAACTTGAACGCGACACTGCGTTTTTGAAATACTATGGACGTACACCGCAACCGATATTACTAGGGGTATCGAAAAAGCATTGTATTTTTTTTTTGGGGGGGGGGGGGAAGGCGGGGGCGTGCGAAACTGCCTTTTGTTCTACTGTGCTTATGATTGCACAAAAAAATATTCCAACGTCGCCTTTTCTATAAATATCCTGGAAGACTTTTTGGCTCTGTAAAGTCTGTTGAATTGATTTTTTTTACGCGCTCAGTTTTGGCAAGTGCTGAAAGTTCGAGGGTTTGGTTTCTCCGCCGGAAACAGCCCTATAGTACTCCTCCCGTTCTTCCCGACCCCCCGCCCCCCCGAGCCTACCTTGTGTCTTGTTTAAAAAAAAGGGGCTTTTTTTCGCACAGAGACGGGACGACGCGAGAAGCGATTGAGTCATTTACTATTACGAAACTAGGATATAGGTGTTTATCGCACCCTTCGATTACGCTGAACGAAAAAGAAATTGCATTCTTGCATAACACCTATGAGCCGGCTCCAAGAACACAGTGATACGGTGGTCTTTATATCGTTCGATATGCCCTCATGGCATGCGCAGTGGCCTTAAGTGGGCGGAAGAAAACAATGATTGCTATACATAAAGACAAAAAGTTTCCCAAAATACGCAAATGAGTGTTTTTTTCCCTTGAAAGTACAATTGGATTTTTATATATACAAATCATTTTATATATGCATACATATATATATATATATATATAATATATATAAAGAAATGCGGGCAGTCTACACACGCCAAAGAAGGCACAGGGGAATGGTTGGACTATATTTTTTTACCGCTAGTGAAATTATTATTTTTTTTCATTTTAATTGAAGCGAGAAAGAAAGAAAGAAAGTTGTAGTAAATATAAATACCCCAGAAAGTGAAGGCAGAACACAGTCCGCCCAGATAGCCGAATTGGTAAGGCATTCGAGATCTAATCGAAAGGCGTGGGTTCGGTCCCCACTCTGGGCGCGTGTTTTTCTTTCTTTCTTTCTTTCTTTCTTTCTCGCTTCAAATAATATGAAAAAAATAATAATAATTTCACTAGCGGTAAAAAAATATAGTCCAACCATTCCGCTGTGCCTTCTTTGGCGTTGTAGACGCGCGCATTTCTTCCTGTATATCCTAACGAGCCCCTCATTTCCTAACCATATATAATATAATATATATATATATATATATATATATATATATATAGAGAGAGAGAGAGGAGAGAGATATTTATGAAGAAGAAAAGTTTATGACAGCTGCATCTTTCCAGTACTCACCTACGCGGAAGGAGAATAATGGGAGAGGCCTTTTGCCCTGCAGTGGGGGTAGATAGGCTGGTGGTGGTGGTGATGAATGATGATGATGATATATATACACAAGCGCAACTTTAAACCGATTCAATCATACCGATTGCTTAAACGATGCATTGGCGTGTGATATTGCCGTTTATTTAAAACACTTTGTTTTCCATTCGTGAATAAGAATAGTAAACCATGCAACCTAAAAGACTGCGAACAAAAAAAAAAGCAACACCGCGCCGGGACTTTAACCCGCGACTTTGATGCAGTGAGCGCGATGCTTCAGTCGACCGTGTAACATGAAAACCTGAAGTCCGTATGGAAACAATCTAGAGACTATATTGAGACTTATCATTTCTTGCCTTGACGCAGCAATGTTTTCTACCTCTTTTCAAAAATTTCTGTCTGGTCCAACTGAACATTTCTTGAATAACAGTTGCGAAGTAAGGTTTCATGAAGCTCCCATCATGGCTGAGCGCCAGCAACAGCGATGTTTCGGGCACAAAAGCAATGGTAAATGTGGGTACAGCTGCGACCACTGCGATAATAGGGCTTGCTGTACTTTGTTTTCATGCTTTAGCGCAAAAACAATTTCGTAAACATTAATTTTTATTACCTAATAAACCTTTTGTAAATCATTCAATGTCTTAACTGAGATTATGTGTTCTACAGGCGTTGCTGTTAAGACACGAATTCGGAGTTTGCAACTCCGCTGCGGGTAACAACTTGTTGCCAGAGCGAATGGCGTAATATTCGTATGCAGGAATATGAATCACCTTAGCGCCAGTGTTGCGTTGTATGTGCTTCATGGACCTTACTGTGTTTATTACCTTTTCAAAAATTCCTTGTTCCCCTACTACACCCCCCTCCAACAATGAGAAAACAAAAATTAAGTGGGAAACAATAACCGCTTCAGCAAGTCTATGGCAGAGTTAAACCCAATATAAAATAAATGAACGGGGCTAGAACCCCACATTTTTTTAGAAAACTAATTTGCACGTACTTTTTAAGAACTAACTCTATGAAGTAACAGAACAGAACCGCATTCATTACGGCACGAATGATATCGGCGCGCAGTTTTCGCTTATAGTTTTATTCCCTCGTCGCCGTTCTGCCGATCGGTATTGACGGTGGTATCTAAGTTTTATTTTACCACCTTCAGTATCATACCGAGTATCACATGTATAACATTTTATAAAAAAAATTCATATCTCAACGCCATTGAGCAGAATTTCTGCGGATTAATTTACTATAATGGGCGCCAGAGTAGCAACGAAGGGAGCAGGACGGTAAGTGCTGGCTAAATGAGACAAGGGAAACAGAACGTAGAGACAGTGAAATTTGAAATCAGTGAAATCAGTGAAATTTCTCGCGGCAGTGGCTTAAGCATATCAACCTCGGGGCCGAGTGGCGGAATTAAGCTTCGCGAGATTTAAAATAAATTTGGCGCATTGCGAAAGGTGGGCAGAAAGCAGTGTTGCTGGCCATAAAAGAACCAAAAAGTTGTCGTTCTTTATCTTCATCATTTCGCGCTCGCCCTCGAATGTTCCTGGGGTGTACAGTTCCCCGCACATACTGCTATAGAGCTACCCGTAGCGAATAGCCCTATTGCGAGCAACGAAGGAATCTAGGATGCCGAATTTCACCGTCAGCCCTGAAATTAATATCTTTGTTGCAGATTTATCGCGGTCATTTTCTCGCTTATGGAATCAAATCAGGTATTAGTGTCAGCCGTCACAAAATCGATGTGTCAGCGGACGTTCCAGTTTGATCTACTTTAGCTCAACAAAGTGATTTACGGGCGTAGTGCTGGTGTGCCCTGCATGCGTGTTCGCATTTGCACGAGTGGCTGGTGAGGGGGAAATTTTGCCAGATCGAAATGCAGTCAGACCAAGCGAGTGCGATTTGTCAGCTTCAGCTCATTCGCACAAACACACTCCAACCGGAACAGTTCCCACTGACGATAACGTCTAAGGCGCATTTCAGTTTAGTTAGGGCTAACAGAGTAAACTGGAAAAGGTAAAAAGAACGCAAAACATGAAAACCGCATGCAGCTCAAACCACGTTGGAAAGAAGTGAGGTAGTGGTCGCCTGGCAGTTTTTTTTTTTTGGTTCTTCGAATTTTCTTCTGGGGTATGGCACCAGGGCGGATCCTTGAGGTCCAGGCAGACGTTAAGCCTGCGCACGTTTGTGGGGCAGTTTGCCACAGAAAGCAAATATCAGGTAGTTGTCATTTCATTATGCACAGGATTTTTTTGTTAATGCTTACAACCCCTCTCCCACGCCTGCTCTATCTGAGCTGGCAATCTCAAGGGAGCACCGGCTCTCTCACCTTGCAAAATGAAGGTACGCAGTACTCAAATTTCAGGAAATGGTCGTCTTGAGCCTTCTCAGATGCGACTTCGGTGTATGTGTGTTAGACTTGTGCCGACGGTTGGTATGTCGAGCGACATCCTCGCCGTCCGTACGTGTGCGGTTCTAATATTGAGAGGTGGCATAGCTGTGGTATGAACGTGTCCTTCGCCGATACTATGAGAATAAAATTAAGTAAATTTGATTCTCGCTTTACGGTTCTTTGGAATACAGGTAAAATTGGTTGCTGAGGACCCAGGGGAATTCTCTACGGGGTGGACTGAAATCAAAATATGGGGGCCTGTTCTTCGCGAGCTCTTATTCTCGCCATTGGGACGACAGATATCCTTTAAACCCCGTCACAAGAGGAATCCGATGATCCTGCTGTGGTGGGATTTAGGCTTTTGCACCGTGAGAGAGAAAACTTTCGGCCAGAAAATGGGCCCGCAATTAGGCCCGAAAAGATAGGGCGTAAAAACCGGCGAATCAACTTCGTAAAAAAAGAAATTGAGCGTTTAAGGATGCTAGACACACTTCAACTGTCGCCCGTTACACCTTGGCGACCCTTTAGGGGGCAGGATGCTGGCAGCAACTTTTCAAACGCAAGAGGTTACATCCTTTTACAACCGCTTTTTAAGGAATAATTTTAGCGACAAAACACCGAATTGTTTGGCTTAGGGCCTGATTGTGCTTTAACGGCAACTATTTTTTAACTGGGAGGAGTAAAAGATATCTCATCCTAAATGTCACATCCTTGATTAAGGAACGAGTGCGACAACGAGCAGATATCCACCGCGCCACTTTAAAAGGAAACATCGTCATAAACCGCGAAGATCAGCAGCCGTTTTCAGAGCGCTGAAGGCTAAGGAATCGCAGCGCAATAAGCACTAAACCAAGACAACTAGCATAGGAGAGCTTCGCTGATGGAGCAACGAACAATCACGGTCATGTAACTGTGGCTGTGCGACAAGGATTACGCAAACTGAAGACTACCTTGACAGGGACTGACAAAACGACCTTACTCTTATTGAGGCGCCGTCAGGCCCTGTTTACAATGCGCGGCAGAAGAGGCATCGCACCGCCAAGCAAAGCAGCTGCCCTGTGCACCCCTCGACAATACTGGGACGCCCGTGCTTTCTCTCAAAACGTATATAATGAACGTTCAAGAGGGAGCAGTGACTAAGAGCGGGAAAATGGGTGACGCATAATCGAGTTCGGCTACAACCAGCGAGATGTGCAGCGCCGAGGCCACCTTGTATATCTACCGGATTTCTCACTGAGTATGATCCAAGCGCCAGTGAATATAATCCACGTGCGAACCAATACAATCCAGGCGCCAGCCAATATAATGCAGCACCCACGCAGTTCAGAACACATGCCAGCGGCTTTGTAACTTAGTTGGTAACCAATACCGTCAGGGCGCCGTGTATTTTCATCCAAGTTAGTTGAACTAGGATACGTGACCAGTTTAGGCAGACGACCTAAGAACTGCGCAATCAAAACAGTCACGTGACTACCTAGCACTCTAATCTAATTACTATACTGTATCTGTGGTTAATGCTATGGGTCACGTGACATGTCACGTGATTCTCAAATTGGGTTAAAGTCAAAAAGACGCCACTAGGGCTAGTGAGGTATCAAATTACAGGGGTCGATGAGAGGCGTCACGTGGGACAAAAACAAAATTTTAAATTCCTCAGCAAAAATTTTAGGGGAAACTTCCAGAATGCCTAACTCTCGAAACATAATACCGGCCCGAAACGTGGGACAGGTGGCGCGGCTGGCCGTTCAACGGCAGAACCAGCGGAATAAAATCGAAAAAAATTCCCGCGCCTTCCCGCGAGGGGAACACGAGTAAATGCAGAGCATTGGGGCCTCAGTACTGGTTGAAGGCAGTGTTGCTTCCTTCGCTTCTTCCATGATGCTGGAGTAGCAGACATGAGTAAACGTGGGAGCGAGCGTCAACCAAGGAAGGGAAGCAGCAACGCAGTGACAAGCACGAGCGACCGCTAGCCGCTTTATATTTGCAGCGCGCGCAGTAGAGGGAGAGCAGTACGGGGGGGGGTAGGGCGGGGAGTGTTTATGCGCAAGCAGAGCGCGCCCTTCCACGCCCCACCGCGCTGCTATCACGCACCTGTTCCGCCGAGACCGCGACGCAGCGAACGGGCTGACTACGACGCATGCGCGCGCCAGCTGCTGTTGAGAGAGAGAAGGGAAGCAGGAGAGGCGCACCTGCTGCGGACGCGGAGCTGTGGACGCCGTCCGACGCAGTAAGAGGCGAGGCTAAGAAATGCTCTGTATTTAAAAGAAATGGTCGGGACTTGCTCTGGCGTGTACGCGTGGAGAACGCGTGTTTCCGTGTTGTTTAAAGTGGCAACATCTCGTTACCGTGATGATGTTAGTCATACAAAACTCGCATTTTTTTGTCAGAAATTAGGTCCGGGCGACTCGAGTTCGGTTTAATTATTTACCTAATAAAGGTACCTAATTCATTATTCGTTATTCATTGATTGGTTAAAAGTGAAATTGAATGTAACCAGGGCTGGTGAGGTACTAAATTAGAGGTTCCTTAAGAGGAATAACGTGGGAGAAATCAAGAATTGCTTCTCTGGTTATAGTCATGTTGACATTCACGTGAGTCATGAGACTGGGTTAAATGTCAAAGCAATGCCACTAAGCGCTTGTGAGGTATGAAATTTAAGGTCTGTATAGGTAGAATCACGTGGCACAAATAAAAAAAATAGCTTTCCGGTTGAAGTCATAAAGATAGTCACGTGAGCCCTAGATTGGGGTTAAAAGCCAAAGTAATGGCACTAGGGCTTGTGAGGTATCAAATTAAAGGTCTTGATGAGAGGAGTCACGTGAGACATTGTAAAAATCGCTTCCAAGTTATACAGTCAAACCCGTTTATAGCAAACTGCAATATGCACCGCGATTTGTTCGATATATCCAATAGTTCGATATAGCCGAACCCGACTATAACGAGCTTATGTAACGAGTTCGCATTGCGCGGTAGCCCTCCCCCCTCCTCAACTCCACCATCCCCGCATGCAGAAACGAACACAGTAAACTAGCCATTAACCATACCCAAAATAATCTATTTATTGCAATTAATAAAGTTTTTTTTTCGCCTTAACTGCCTCCTTTGCAAACAAAAGCGGTGATTTTTGTTTTCACTTCCATTTTGTCGGCTACAACTAGCATAGGATTCTCTACACGAAACATTGTTTGTAGCAGTAGGTGTCTGCGTTCTCCAAAATCGATGATGCGTTGGCGGAGCACATCGACTGCCGAAAGCGCTTCAACTATAAGCATCGGGGGGCTTTCACTCGCGACATCATCGGCAATGTTGGGGGAGCTCTTCCCACAGTTCACCGATGGTGCTGTCTTGGTCCGGACTCACTGACTGGGCCGGTTCCGTAGTAAGTCCCACGCGTCGGAAATAGTTACGGAAAGTGTCGGCCGTCCCGTCGCTCCGTGCAAGGTGCAATGTCCCAGTCGCGGCTATTACTCCGTGGTCGGGGCCAATCCCATCTCAATCGCAGCTCCGATACCATGCATTCCGGTGGCCGTTCCAAGGCGCACGGAGTTTGATATATCGGTTGTGAACTTCGTTATATGGAATATGTTTCCCATGTATTTCCGTAACTGAATGTTTTTTGTTCAATATATAGCATAATTCGCTCTATCCGGGTTCGTTATAGCCGGGTTTGACTGTAGTCAAAGACATAGTCACATGAGTCATAGATTGGTTAAAAGTAAAAATGATGTCACTATTGCTTGTGAGGTATTAAATTAAAGGGCTCGATGAGGAAAATAGCGTAGGACAAATTTACAAATTCTTCCTTGTTATAGTCATGAGATAGTCACGTGATTCACAAAATGGGTTAAAAGTCAGTGTGACGCCACTAGGGCATGTGATGTACCAAATAAAGGTCTCGATGAGGGGAATCACGTGGACAATTTGAAAAATTACTTTGTGGTTATAATCACGTGATTGACAAAATGGGTTAAAAGTCAAAGTGACGCCACTAGCGCTTGTGAGGAATCAAATTTAAGGTCTCGATGAGGGAAGTCACGTAGTTACAAATTAAAAATTACTTCCTTGTTACAGTCATGAGATAGTCATGTGAGTCATAGTTTACGTTAAAAGTCTATATGATGCCACTAGGGCTTGTGTGGTATCCAATTAAAAGTCTCAATGAGGGAAGTCACGTGAGACAAATGAAACATTGGTTCCTGGTTATAGTCATGCGACAGTCACGTGAGTCATAGATTGGGTTAAAAGTCAATATGATGCCGGTAGGGTCTTGTGAGGTATCGAATTAAAAGGTCTCGATGAGGGGAATCATGTAGTACAAAAATAAAATTGCGTCCTAGTTATATTCATGAGAGAGTTACGCGAGTCATTCATTACTTAAAAGTCAATGTGATGCCCTAGGCCTTGTGTGGTATCAAATTAAAGGTATCGATGAGGGGAGTAGCGTAGGAAAAACGAAAACGTGCTTCCTTGCTGTAGTCATAGTCACGTGATTCTCAATTGGGTTAAAAGTCCAAAAGACGCCGCTAGGGCTTGTGAGATATCAAATTAAAGGTCTTTATGAGGGGAAACAAGTGGAACCAATCAAGAATTTCTTCCTGGTTATAGTCATGAGATGGTCACGTGAGTCATAGATTAGGGTAAAATTCAACATGATGCCGCTAGGGTTTGTGAGGTATCCAATAAAAGGTCTCGGTGAGGGAAATACGTGGGACAATTTAAAAATTGCTTCCTGGTTATAGGCATGAGATAGTCACGTGATTGTCAAAAGGGGTAATAGTCAAAGAGACGCCACTGGGGCTTGCGAGGTGTCAAATTAAGTGTCTCAAAGAAGGGAGTCACGTTGGACAAATGAGAATTTGCTTCCTGGTTATAGCCCTAATATAGTCACTTGAGTCATAGATATGGTTAAAAGTCAGTGATGCCACTGGGGCTTGTGAGGGATCAAATTAGAGTTCCCGATGTGGGAAATCGCGTAGTATGAATTAGAAATTGATTCATAGTTATAGTAATCAGATAGTCACGTGAGTGATAGAATAAAAGTCAATGCGATGCCACAGGGCTTGTGAGCTATCAGATTAAAGGTCTCAATGAGGGGAGTCACATGGGAAAAATTAAAAATTGCTTGCTGCTTATAGGCACGCAGTCATAGATTGGGTTAAAAGTCAAAGTGATGCCCTAGAACTTGTTATCGCTTGCCGATTGTAAAAAGAAAGATACACGTGCAAGCGGCTGGTGTTGTGTTGACAAATTCAAGTAGATTTGTTATAGTGTTGCGTGACTCCTATTGTTAATAATCAGGTAAGCGACTTACAATGGCGTTTTTCTAACTAGTAATGCATCATACTTATAAATGATCGCTATTTGTTTGCTTGTTTGCGGTATGTTTTAAAGAATTTTTCATTGCAAATATTATTCCCAAAGATGTCGCATGGATCTTATGGCTCATGAATTAGCCACGCAACTTACTATGAGATTTGTTGCATGACGAGACTTGGCATCATGGGTGTCAAAAAACTGTGTTGAATAACTGGTATTCGAGATGTTCCGAAAACCTTGTCATGGTAATATGGTTCCTTACGATGACGCATGACTCCAATAAAACATGAATTAGTCATGTGACTTACAGTGATATGTAACATCACGACTATATACATCACGAGTACGGGGACCTTGGGTGACAAATAAACGCTGTTGAATTGCTTGGTTTCGTTATGTGCTGAAAAAGCCTGTTATTGTGAACATGTTACCTTAGAAATCGCATCACACCTATTGATCATCAATTATTTTTGCTTATTATAAGGTTTAATATACTACGAGTAATCCCATCATAGGTGTGATATAAATGCGGTTGAATTGCTGATTACCTGATTGCGAAATGTTTCTCTTGTTGTGCACATGATTATGTAAGATATGGCATGCCCTTTTATTATCATGAATGCGTAATGTGACATACCATGAGGCTTATGATGTCATGCGTAAAGAAACAATTCAATATGCATTATATATGTATATATATATATATATATATATATATATATATATATATATATATATATATATATATATATATATATATATATATATATATTATATATATATATATATATGCGGCGACATTAGGCGTGACGTCATAGGCCTCATGGTATGTCACATTACATATTTATGATAATTGGTGACATATTTATGATAATCATGTGCACAAAAAGAAACAAACATTGCCATCGCTTAAGCAGAAATTCAACAGCATTTATTTCATGCCTATGATGTGATTACTCGTGGTATAATAACCCTTACAACTCCCATAAATAATTCATGATCAATAGGTGTGATGCGAGTTCTAAGGTAACATGTTCACAATAACACTCTTTTCCGTACATCACGAAAGCAAACAGTTAAACATTGTTTTTTTGACACTCATGATGCCAATACTCGTGATGTAATACACCTCATAGTAAGTCACAGGACTATTTCATGATTCATTGGAGTCATGTGTCATCATAAGGAATCATATTCATCATGGCAAGATTCTCGTACACATCTCAAATACAAGGAATTCAACATCATTTTTTTGACACCCATGATGCCAATACTCGTCGTGTAATAAACCTCAGAGTAAGTCACGTGTCTAATTCATGATCCATAGCAGTCTTGCAACACCGAATAGAAACGCGTTAACTATGACAAGATGTTTTTGCGCATCACGTAAACAAGCAATTCAACAGTGTTTTTTTTATACCCATGGTGCCAATAGTCGTGATGTAATTAACCACATGATAAGTCACGTGACTAAATCATGATGCATGAAAATCATGCGACATCTTTGGGAATGATGTTTGCAATGACAAATTCTTTTGCCCATACCGCAAACAAGCAAATAAATGGCGATCGTTTGATACCTATGATGCTAGTACTCGTGAAACACTAAACTGCATGGTAAGTCACGTGACTGATTAATCCTTCGCAGGAGCCACGCGACATCAAAAAAAATATAATTAAAATTTTTCAACACACCAACAGCTCTTTCTCGCATGATTAACTTTCTGTTTACATTTGGGCGGGCTAACAAGCTCTAGCGAATCACAGACGTTTAACCCAATCTATGACTGACGAGACGATCTAATGACATACCCAGTAAGCAATTTTTATTTTTTCCCACGGGGTTTCCCTTTATCGACACCTTAAATTTGTTACCACACACGGCCAATTGGCATCACTCTAACTATTTACCGAATCCATCACACACGTGACTATGTCAAGACTATACCCAGGAAGAATATTTTTTAATTTGCCCACGTGATTTGCCTCATCGAGACCTTAATTTGATACCTCACAAACCCTAGTGGCATCACAGTAACATTTACATAATATATGACTCACGTGACTATTTCATGGAAATAATCCGGAAGATATTTTTAATTTGTCCCACGTGACTCGCCTTATCGAGACCTTTAATTTTGATACCTCACCAGCCCTAGAGGCATCTCGTTTGACTTTTAATCCAATCTATGACTGACGTGACTATCTCATGACTATAACCAGGAAGCAATTTTAGATGCAACGCACCTCAAGCTCACCTCTCTGTCCTTCCTGCGTCTGTGCGGCGTTGTCCGCACATCTGCGCCTCTCCTTCTCTCCTCTCTCCGATAGCGAACACTCTCTCCCAAACAGTTGCGGGTTGGTGCAGCGCGCTCTCACTCCGTTGCTGGGCGCCTGTGGGCGGCGCTGCGCTCGGTGCTGCTCGCCCTGCGCATGTGCAGTACTCTCTTTCTCCGTGCTCTCCTCTCCTTCAGGCGCTGTGAATATAAAGCGGCATGCCGTGCTTCGACGGTCTCAGTCGACGGTCGTCCGCGTTGCGCTTGCACTCTCGCGCAGTACTCGACGATTGCTTGATGCAATCGTCGAGCCCCTAACTTTGCACTTTACGGACCGCAAGGCACTCATTCTCGTCTGCAATAAAGACCGTACCTGAGAATAAGAGTACTGCATGTGCATTGCATGGTGAAAATGGAAAATTACGCCCACCTCCCCTTCGCGTGAGAATCCCTCCTATAAGCGTAATCAAAACGATGAAAAACGCCAATGGAACCCCCCATGAGATGCGTTGCATCACACCAGGTTTCCGCGAGGGGATGTGGGTGTAACTTTTCATTTTTTCCCACATCACTTCCTCATTAAACCATTAATTCGATACCACACAAGCACTAGTAGCATCATATTCACTTGAAACCTAATGTATGACTCACTTGACTATCTTGGGACTATAACTAGGAAGCAATTTTATTTTTATTACTACGTGATTCCCCTAATGAAGACCTTTAATTTGATACCTCTCAAACCCTAGCAGCACCACGTTGACTCTTAACCCAATCTATGACTCACATGACTATCTCATGACTATAACCAGGAAGCAATTTTTCATTTGTACCACGTGACTCCCCTCATCGAGACCTTTAATTTGATGCCACAAAAGCGCTATTGGCATTATATTGACTTTTATGTTATGTATGGCTCACGTTACTCTCTCATAACCATAACCTGGAAGCAATTTTTCATTTGTACCAAGTGACCTCCCTAATCCAGACCTTTAATTTGATACCACCCAAGCCCTATTGGCATCATATGCGAGTGCCCACGCTACTCGGCTGAAAGAAAAAAGCTGTCGTCAGCGCTGAGGAACCTGGACTCTCGGCGGCCATTTTCGGAGGAGAAGATTCTGCGCTATTGGCCCTCTCTGTCATCCGCTCAGAAGGCGACTAACGAACTTTTACGCTTTCTACGGGCGACGAACTTAAACACCAGACTATAGACTGAACGCCTCCAGTGTCTATCAGTGTCAGTGCTTCAGCGCTGGGCATACGTGTCTACTCCAACTTCTCTTTATTCTTTCTTTTCTCTTTTTTGCCTATTTTCCCTTTCCCACATGCTGGATAGCAAACTAGGCTCAAGCCAGGTTAACTTTCCTGCCTTCCTTCTACACCCTTCCTTCATTTCACGTAATTTATGACTCACGTGACTATCTCATGACTATAAACAGGAAGCAATTTTCATTTGTACTACGTGATTCCCCTCATCGAGACATTTATTTGATTTCTCACTAGGTCTAGTGGCATTACTTTGACTTTAACCCATTTTGTGAATCACTTGACTATTAATATGACTATAACCCGGAAGCAATTTTTAATTTGTACTATGTGATTCCCCTCATCGAGCCCTTTAATTTGGTACCTCACAAGCCCTAGTGACATCATTTTGACTTTTAACCCAATCTATTACTCACGTGAATATGTCTCTGACAATAACAAGGAAGCGATTTTTATTTTTGTCCAACGTGATTCCTCTCATAGAGACCTTTAATGAAATACCTCATAAGCACCTAGTGGCGTCACATTAACTTTTAATTCAATTTGTGAATCACCTGACTATGTAGGAACTATAACCAGGAAGCAATTTTTAATTTTAGCACAAGATTCCTCGGATCGAGACCTTTAATTTGGTACCTCACAACCCTAGTGCCATCACTTTTGACTTTAAACCTACTCTAGGGCTCACGTGACTATTTCATGACTTCAACCGAGAAGCTATTTTATATTTGTCCCACGTGATTCCACTTATCAAGACCTTTATTTCATACCTCGCAAGCCCTAGTGGCATTACTTTGGAATTTTCCCCAATCTCATGACTCACGTGACTATAGCATGGCTATAAGCAGGAAACAGTTTTTTATTTTTCCCACGTGTTTCCGCTTTTAGAGACCTTTAATTTGGTACCTCAGAAGCCCTGGTTATGTAAATTTGTCTTTTAACCAAATCAATGACTACTGAATAGTGTCTTAAGTGCCTATAAGATAAATAATAAAGCGGAACGCGTATCGCCCGGACCTAATTTCTGACAAAAGAAGTGAGTTTTGTATTACTAACATCATCATGGTAACGAGAGGTTGCCATTTAAACAACATAGAAACAAGCGTTCTCCACATGTACTAGCCCGGGCATGTCCCGACCATTTTTGAAATTTTATTCCGCTGTTGGCACTTTTGAATGGCACCAGCAGCGCCACCTGTCCCACGTTTGGGCCTGCAGTGGGTTTCGAGAGTTAGGCATTCTGACAGTTTCCCCTAAAATTTCCAGTAAGTGAGCAATTTAAATGGTATAATTCATACCCATGACACCATCCTCGATTCAGTATAGTAATTAGGCGAGAGTGCTGGATAGTCACGTGACTGTTTTATTGCGCAGTTCTTAGGTCGTCTGCTTAAACTGGTCACGTAACCTAGTTCATCCAACTTGGATGCAATTAAACTGCGCACGTATTTGTAGTGGTTGCCAATTTAATTACAAAGCGCTAGCATGTGTTCTACACTGCGTGGGTCCTAGATTATATAGGTTGGCGCTTGGATATATTGCTTGGCTCCCGGATTATAATCACTGGCGCTCAGATTTTATTGACTGGCGTTTGGATTATATTCAGCGGGAAATCCTTTAGAATCTGGACCCACTACGTTAGCTATTTTTTCTGTGGTTACAGGTATGGGGTTTGCGTCGACAGGAGCACTGGTGCTAAGATATATTTATGTCTTGCTTAAAAAGTGGCAAAACTCCTCACTATTAGCGAATTTCCATTTTGACAAGATGAATAGAGACAAAGAATGCACTGGCGATTACTATACTACCTAATACGACATTTCATCAAAGCGCTAACTGGTCTCCTCAGTCACGGCTCATATCTGCTGCGTATCAGGAAGTGATCTGCAAGCGCACGGTGACGCGCTACTATGCCGTTATCTCGCATCGCGTCCCCGCCTTCCATGTATGTTGTGGGAAATTGTGTTTTAGATGCGACGGCATCTCATTCACTCGCTTTGTACCTCCATACGGCGTTGTCGTTGTCCGTCCACACCCCTCCCCATTCTCCTCGCCGCGCGAGCTGCGCTCTCCGCCGCTCACCCCCTCTCCTCTCCCATAGCGAACACTCTCTCGCGAGGGGCATTGGATTGGATTCGATTGTTTGGCTTGGTTTGGCTTGGCTTGAATTGGATTGAATTGGATAAGATTTGGATTGGATTAGATTGGATCGGATTTGGATTGAATTGGATTAAAGTGGATTGTGTTGGATTGTGTTGCGTCATAGCCACGGCAGGGGGTTCACGGCACGTTTAACGCGATGGGAGAATCAACCTAACGGAAACAACAACAGAACTCCCTATGCGTCGCATCTACACAGGGGATCCCGCGAGGGGAGGTGGGAGTATTTTTAAGCTCTCTCGCACTTCTCACAAGGTTAGGACGAACGGTGAACGAAGGAGCTACTGGCGAAATTGAGAGGGGAAGATGCTCGCCACCAGCGACGCCGGGTAAAGTGTCAGGGGAGGCAGTGAGAGAGATGAAGACATAGCAGTGCATGCCGACCTTCGCTAACACTCGCCAGGCGCTCTTCTTCGTTTTTTTTGCGCCTCGGGTACCTCGCTCGCTCACATGGTTGCGCGGATCTTGACACCGCCTCCGACCTCAGGTACTGGGCGCCAAGGTGCTGCGCTGTAGAACACCGAGTGAACGCCGCTACTAAGGAGCATATTACCTGGTTATACGCTCAATTATTTCACCGAAAAACAAGTCTGACCAAAAGCTAGCGATACCACGCTGGTGTTTCGAAGTGTAAAGTCCTTGCTGGAGTGATTAAAGCCCTAACTACCAAAACCTAATCCCAGCTGTTCTGTCTGTGCTTGAACGCACTCGATATTCATTTCTATAAAACGGCCGCAAATTTAAAACCACCGCTGTTTATCGCACAACGTTAGAACAGGTGATCCTGGGTTATTCCTTAACTCGCTCGGTCGGTCGATGGACATCAAACAATTATGTTCTCTCGGGCACGCGTTTTCGACATGCGAAAAATAAATCAATTCATTTACACGGCTTGTAAGCCCTTGTTATGAAACATAGAACCTACCGTTTCCAAGCGGTATTTGGTAGGTGGCACAATGGCCGGTCGTTCTGGGGACGGTTTTGAGCGTTTGCGAGCTGTTGTCTTCAGTTATAGACATCTCCGTAGGTGTAAACCAAAGTAAAATTCCCGTTGCTCCTAGACATACCTTCCCTGCTTCCACTGAAGGTGTCGAATATACAAATAATATTGTCTTTTTTATTTGCCGGCCTCAAAGCAGCTCAAAGCTACTTTGAGCAGCTAAGAAGCAGCTCGCGATCTGGAAATTGCGTAGTGGGTCACGTAAAGCAGCTATAGCTCCTCTGAACTGCCAGCGATCCGCCGCGACAGGCGCACTGCGGTGAAGATTTGTCGTATGCTCGTGTCGGCACCTCACGCAGGCAGGCGCTCAACAACTCGAAGTTACAATCCTGATAAGTGACAAAATATTACAGCGAATAATGTTTGAAAACGGCTGTCAAAGTAACTACAAAATATCTCAGTTTCGTCCCTAACCGTTCTCGACGCAACCATACACGGCGTGTCGGGGAGTGCCGGACGGTGTCCGCATGCATATTGTCTTTGCGGCTGGCCATATTTTGTGAGGCGTGCACGGGTGCGTTGAAATGAACAGTTTAACACACACAGCCGATGCCTTAACTGCAATTTTGGATATACTCAACTCCTATGGTCACTGCGACGAAATGGTGGCGCACCATCAGTAGAAATATGCAATACGGAAAAAAACCCATGCAAATCTCATCGCGTTTGCTTCCGTGAGCGCTCATACTAACCTTTCATGATATTGTAACGTGGCGGCAGAGCCAATGAATTGAACGATGGTTGAAGGATGAGCAACAGCCTATTTACAGAATTCGGAATGCGGCCATAACAGCGCGCGCTGCCACTTCTTCGTTGTCCTCGTCGTCTTCTGTGATGAGCCATGATGGGGCATTGGCCGCCCAGGTGCCCCGTGAATATATTGTCTAAACGTTGCCCTTTGTATATTCGTACCGACAGATGCCAAAAGCTGGCGCTCTTCGCTAAACACTAGTGCGCCGCCTTGGTCATAAACCATGGTCACAGCGCCGTCTTAACGTCAATTGTAATCACGAACTGCGAAGGAACAGCAGACAGACCCATCATTATCGCGCTGACTAGACGATGAACTGACGCCAGAACGAGCGAAAACGCCAACGAGACCCCGAGTGTTCTTGTGCAGATGTCATCTGCTCCCGCGTCATCTGCTCGCCTCTGTGTCGTCTCATCCGCTATCTGCCCTCTTCAGCCGCGAGAGCAGTTTCGGGCAGCTCTCAGTAGCTCCCTGGTGCAAATGAAATACGATTTAGCAGCTCTCTAGCGGTGGGTGGAGCCAATGCGGCGCTGCTTATGCAAATAAAATACGGATCAGCTTGGAGATGCTCGAAGCTGTTTTGAGCAGGCAAAGAAAGAGACCAAGTGACAGTTTTGAACATGGTTTTCAAAATGGTCACCCTGTCCGCGTCCGGCCTTTCGCAGGCGCTGTGCCAAACGCACATCAGTTATGTAGCAAAGATTTACAGATTACTCATTCAATATGCTCAGAAAATGCAACCTCTTTATGCTGGCTGGCTTTCTTGAACATAGGAAGGGAAAAGATTTACCTTGGAGTGTACGCCTTCCTTAATTTCAATGTTTGGACAAACAAGAAACGGGCTGTTTTCGGGGTGCTTGCGCTTTCCTCGGGAACAGTTGACGCAAGATCGGCTCACTCAATTTTTAATATTCCATACAAAGTCCGCCACCAAGAGCTACGCTGCTATCGCTGCACTTCCCATATGCAGAAGTGGGGATATTCTTTATTTTTGAAATTCAGACATTTTTTGAGACCAGAGCACGTGGGCATGCATAAAAAACATAGGAAATAACAGTAAAATAGGTAGGTATACATGCATACTCATTTGAAAATACAGTAAGAGTACTCGGGTGATGACATAGCAGTGCAGAATAAACATTCAGGTTATAAAAAGGAAACATGTAGGACTTGTTTACAAAGCGAGGTGTCTGGTGTCGACAAGAAAATGAAAGCGCTGGACTCATAGATTAACATAGTTTGGCCGAAGAAATCTGGGGAGTTTACGTGTCTGAATGTAGAACTTTATTTACATCCAAGTAACAAAAATTGAGCATGCATGTTGAGAAAGTTATTCAAAGTAAAAGAAAAACAGCATACACGTTTTTTGTAGAGAAATCAGGAATAAAGACGGAATAAACAGCCAAGAGTCGTCGCAAAAGCATACATTGCAACACTCGAGTCATTCACACAAAGGCGTAAGGTGCTGTACATTGTGCAGCGTACTGCAGCATAACGTAAATGCGAACTGGACGAAAAATTTCCAACTCTGTTGTTTTCTTTTAGGGGCTACTATTCGCGCATTTTCATAAAAAATCAGATTAAGAATACAGGTTAGTGATAGACGGGCTTAAGTGGTTTTAATTTATTAAAAATTCAGATAATGAATCCACATTAGTGATAGACGGGCTTAAACGGTTCAAGTTTCTAGTGGCAAGTGTAAAAAATGAATGCACAAAGGCATCGCTATGGCAGGATTATTCTAATAAAGTGCACGGGTGCTTGTGTCTTCTTTTTCGGATTTCCAAAAGGCGAATGTACCTATATGCGTCGATTTTTAATGCTTGTGTAATACTTGGAACAGGTACTTTAGTCGCCCTCGTTGTGCTCTAAATTCAAGTGAAGAAAGCCCACAGTCAGTCACCATATTAGTTGGTGAGTCCGTACGTATACACTTATTTATATAAATCTGACGGCTCGTCTCAGAAAATTTTCCAGTTTTTTTTATGTTGGTGGCAGGTACGGGAGCCATACGGTGTTTTCGAATTCTAGTACTCGCCTTATGTCCTTATGTATGTGGTGTAAAAAAAGTAGTTTACTTTATTTCGGCGGACGCTGCAGACATCTTCGAATATAAAACAACTTGCGTAAGACATCGGATGTAATATTTGCTATGTAGGAGTCCCATTTAAGATTAGATGTTATGATGACCCCTAAATATTTTGGTTCATTTTCTTTGTCCAGTTGCGTGCTATTGATGTGGCAAGAGAAAGCAATTGGTTATATTTAATTTTATTGTCATACACACTGTTTTCTTCAGGTTAACACTCATTTGCATTTTTTGCACCAATTGAAAAGCTGATTTAAACAATGACTGAGTTCGAGATGGTCTGTAGGACTCTTGATATCCTTGTAGATCATACAATCATCATATCAGCAAAAAGTCTGATGTTACATAATTCAGTAAAAGTTCCATTTAAGAACCCTTGCCAATAGCTGTCTTCCTTTAGTACATGGATAAGCATTGTATGTAAGGCTGTCATTTTAAGATGGTGCTACGGAACTTCTCTGCGACCTGTCCAGTGCACTTTTGACGATTTCAAACGTGTATAGGTTTCCCATGTTCATTAGTGCAGTAGTCACGGCATTGTGGGATATTTAATTGCATATATAATAATTCTGACTTCACCCTGAGTGCTCGCATATATTGGCAATGTCAGTGAAGTCAACCACGTCATCGTTGAGTAGTGTCGCGCTTGGGTGAAACTTTTCACTGAACATCCGAGTCAGTTAGAGTAAGTTTAAAATGACTGTTATGCTGTTTCAAGTTTAAGGAATAATCTTTAAGAAGCTGGTATACATTTTGCTCATCCGACCCATGGGCCAAAGCAGTAACATTTCAAACTCGCTGAGGATAACTACATTGTAAAAAACAATAGTCCTTTGGCGTGTTGGAATGCACGAAGCTTTATTGATAACGGTTTACTCGGGACTTCTCGGAGTACGTTACCCTTCCGAGTCGCCGTTATTGTTTGTAGTAAAAGTTTTCAATTGAACAGGAAAGATACGCATTACATGCACAATGCTTATTTTCCAGCATCGTGTGACGCGAATCGGCGAGCCGCAAGGCCTGAGTAAGTGTAACGTCCGTGTGATTGTATTTCGTTCGGTACTGTTGTCCCGTCAAGACAAAGATACAAATATTGTTTTCAGGCCCTAGCGCACCTGTAACAATGCCTCATTTCCCTTTATCCTAGTGTTGCCGTCATTGTTTCGTGGCATGGGTGGAAGAAAGCGTTTTCATTGGGCGCACGTTGTGAAACTGAGCGGCAAGGACGCTACGTTCGTAAATTTTCACACATGTGCGCAGTGGTGCAGTGCGTGCCTTATGTTACTGATATTTAAGCCTTGAAGAATCCCTATTGTTTACAAAAGTCTTGTTTGATGGACCTTTTGATTTTCACCAATTCGAAAAAACTAAAGTAATTTTAAAAGAAACAAGAGCGCTTGTTTAATTTATTGCAACCAATATACAGTACGGAGGTGATTCTAGGAGCTCCACAATATTAAGATATCACGTTTTATGGACCGCCTTGGCCTCGGGTTTGACAAGGCGTGAAATACGGTCACTCAGGGATGGTAATAAAGATTTCCTAGCCTTCATTTAAAGTAGTGGTAAATCAGTCACGACTGCGGATTAATCAAAACTTGTTAAATTTTTATATAATGCGAATCTGAAAGGAAGCATTTCCACAATGATATGTGCAAATGCGCCTTGGGCGTTCTCACACCGAGCTTTCTGTCAATCACAGTTCAGAATATTTGCATTTCGGCATCACTATCCGCTCCACAGATTGTACATCGACGGGTGCAAAATACTGTATATCTATGTGGCCGTATTTAGTTTGTTCACAGTGGCAACAATTTTCAAGGCTACGCCAATATTTATTCTAGTTCAAGAGCACTCGTGCGTCCTGAAGGACAGAATATAAGCTACCGGATAGAGGTGATAACTTGGAAAGGCCGTCATTACAGGCCGTTTGCCGGCACCACTTTATCTACACTAGAAAACCAGTATTTAAAGGGCCGGTGAAGGCAATTAACTTTGTTTTGCTAAAGAGAAATAGCCTTGATTGCTCACTCAGCTTCATTACATCCCCTAAAGGCCGTTTTCATAAAAGAATAAAAATACCAACTATTAAGAAAGGCTTTACCGATATTGACAAATTGCCACTATGAGTCAACACCGTTTTCAGTATTTGACATGCCCGGTAGCATTGACGTGATACCATCAGATGAAAATACACTCTTAAAAAAAGGTCAGGGCATTCACTAATGGAACACTAACAAGTTACTTGTCCCAGTATACACTAGGCACTTAGTAATTGGAGGTAGTCAGTTTAGTACTAGTCAGGGTTTCTCACTGAAGCAGGCAGTAAGCACAACTACCTCCACGAGTAAAGTCCTAGCGATAACACTTCTGAGCTACATGCGCTTACTAACTGGCCATGCATACCTACCGTATTTACTCGCATAATAGTCGCACTCGCGTAATGATCGCACCCCTGAAGTTCGTCGTCAAAATATGACTTTTTTCATTTCCCGCGCAATGATCGCACCCTGAACTTGCCCAACCATATGTCGTTGTGTGCCAAGTCTAGACGACGATGGTCCTGCTTAGACTAGTTTCCTCCTCTTTTAAAGCGGACATGGCTACGTTATTGCCGCGGACCTGATGATATTAGCGATATTGTGAAGTGTGCATGAGTTCATAAGTGGTGCGGGAGAAACTCTCACAAAACGCACTTAATGTACTCACAAAACAAAAAAACGAGCTCGGCTTGCTGCGTCGGCAACCGTATCTTTCCCGCAGTCTGACAGCAGCAGCCACTTATTGGTCGACCTGTTCTCAACTCACAGCAAACTCGTTCCTGGCGCGCTTCGTAATTCCGTAATTCCGGCGCGTTCCGTAATTAAAAACACTAAATTTTGCATCACTCGGTGGTCATTCGGTGGTCAGTAGAGTTTTCATTGTTTTTATTTTTGTTTATTGTGTTCATAAAACATCGTAAACATTCTGACCTGCAACTTGAAATTTCTGCGCTGAAATTTTTCCCGAAATATTTACCCTGCCTAACGATCGCACCCCTAACTTTGCATCCTATTTCTGGACAAAAAGTGCGATCATTACGCGAGTAAATATGGTAGTCACAAGCACGACCTTAATCTAGCGCATACTACTTCCTACACTCAGTTAATTTCCTAACCATGCAGTTGTTAGTGGCAGAGCCTACGTACAAAACTGTGGGGTAGTAAGGTTCGTAAGGAGTTTGTAAATACGGCCATTACAACCTTTTTACGACCTTTTTTTATTAAGAGTGTAGAGGCCCCACTACCACCTCCCAGCATTACGTGGTGTTTAATATGCATGTTTAGTATTATTTTTTGCAATGTCTTTATTGTTCAATACCGCTAGACTTATTCTTGCCTGCATTCTCTATAATATTATTACAGTTATATGGGCTAGCTACGAAAATAAGCATCCGAAACGCAGGAGGATACACGGTCTTTGCGACTGTATTTTATTCTTGTTTTTCTTGTTCTTTCGGGGTCTTCGTATTGCAGGGGATGTTTATAACAAAAATACTTTCATTTTGGTATTTTTTTGTGTGTTTCATTTTGTATGTTGGTAATTTTTGCTTTCCTCAACAGTCGTTTTACGAAATATTTTGGTCTACAATATTATACTAAATATTTCTGTTTTCCGTGCCAAATATATTTTATTTTGCGAAACCTGTGCGTTGGACATATGTTCACTTCCACAATTTTTATTCCTGCTTTTACGCATTCTTAGCCGGAATTTGATTTTTTTTTCTTCTGGCGTTGATGTGTATAATAGCCATAATTTTGATTTCTTATTCATTTTGAAGTTCTGCCTTATCCTCTAAAAGTAGATTTTCCTTCCTTTATAGGTTTTGTTTTCCTATTACTAAGGCTAGCGCAACATACCCGTAAATACGCTACCTTCAACATTTATTCTGGAACTTCCGGACATTACACGGGTTGGCCATTTTGAAAGTTTCAAGGTGCAGTTTCAGCGTTTTAAATCAAGTTTCACATTTTTTCGTGTCAGAAGAATTAGGTGTCCAATACGAGAAAAAACGTCGTTCCTGTTGTTGTTGTCACTATATATTACGAGAACGCCTGCCCACGCCTTCAGGAGCGCAACGACTTTCGTCACCAGCAAGGCCCGCGTACTAATACCAGGGCTCCGCATATCACCATACAGCTTGCCACACTCTGCCCATACCAGGCGAATAATCAGCACCAAGAATTTAGTAGGAGCACATTTGCGCTAATAAATCTAAAACTGAGAAAACATCAGTAAACATCTATAGGCATTCTTCAAACAAGGACGTAATATCCTGATCGATACTACTAATAATGTTGTTCTCATGAAAGTTTTTCTATCAAAGTTGTTCCCCTAAAAAAACTTAGGCACTAAAGGTTCGCTCTTCCCGAAATTGACAGGACCATGACTTGGAGCCGCAGAAGTTGTAGGGTAGTGCGTGCCTCGTTAGTAACTAACAAAATTGCGCCTACGTAACGTAAAAAAATCTGCTCGAAGAAATCCGTGCCAAAAAAACAACTCTGATGCAGTCATTCAACTAGAACACAGCAGTAAATAAGTTAATAGAGCCAAGCTTTCGCCTTTAAAGCACGTAAGGTGACTTAAGGGTCCCGGGGAAAACAGCTATTTTTGTCGTTCTTCCACGCGTTCAATACGAACAGCTCTATGAGGTGCAAGTACCGACGGGGTCCACAGTATGCTTCCGGCACTGACTAGCTATGGGTAGAAGCTTGTTGAAAGAAACAACCACATAGTTTGATAGCATAGCTACAGGGGAAGCGTGGTAATGACGAATGACGGGAACCAGCTTTCCAGAGTGCGGTCGAGGGGATGGGTCAAGTAGTGACGGGTGCTGCCGCTGGGTTCAAGACATAGTTGAAGGGCATACCAGCGCAATATTTTAGCAGGCTCTCGTTCTCAACTTCCTCGGTCTAAGCACCCCCCCCCCCCTAAGCTTTTCGCTGTCCCAGCTAATCTGTCTATGTCTAACGCCCAGCAAATACACCCGTATACAGACAGTTAGCTAAGAATTACGGCTTGTATATAAACCGGTGTATATATATAAAACCTCCCATGGATATGCCAATTAACTCACGGCCCTCAGTCTCCAGTGGCTGCGAAGCAACTGACCACTGTGGCGGTTAGACCTGTTATCCAGCAGAGGGTGCTAAGAATCCCTGGAACTGGACAGGCCACCATTGGAATCTGAACCTGGGAACATTTAACGCGAGAACCTTATCCACCGAGCCGAGTCTAGAGGTGTTGTTCGAGGAATTAGAGGGCATTGCATGGGATCTCATAGGACTTAGCGAGGTTAGGAGGAGCACGCGTGATGCCCTTACGGTGCAGAAAAATGGGCATGTGCTTTGTTACCGTAGTTTGATTGAGAGAAGACAACTGGGATTTGGATTTCTAGTCAATAAAAGCATATGCCGGCAACATAACGAATACTATAGCATTACGAAAGGGTAGCCGGTCTTGTTATTACGCTTATTAAGAGGTAAAAACTCAAGGCTGGTATAGAGCTACGCGCCTACATACAGCCATTACGACCAGCTAGATGAACGCTTCTCTGAAAATATGGAATCAGTAATGGGTATAGTAAAAACAGTATACCGCAGTTATGGGAGATTTCAATGCTAAAGTAGGCAAGCATCAGGCTGGAGACAAGGCAGTTGGGAACTACGGGCTGGGCTGTAGAAATAGCAGGGGCGACCTACTAGTCGATTGCGCCGAACAAAATAGTCTACACATCTTGAATACGTTCTTCTGCAAACTGGAGAACCGGAAGTGGACGTGGAGGAGCCCGAATGGGGATCACAAAATGAAATAGACTTCATATCATGCGATAACCCTGGCGTCGTGCAGCATGTGGAAGTGCTCGCAAAGGTAAGCTGTAGTGACCACCGTATGGTGAGATCGCTGATTCGGCTATATTTGAGGAGGGACGCAACAAGCTAGTACGAAAGAAGCCGATCAAAGAGCTAACATTAGTGCTTAAAGTTGAAGAATTCAGGATCGTGCTGCAGAACTGATATTCAGCTCTTACCGAGGAAGCACAGTTTACGATACAGGAAGCCAGTGACAATCATACAAGCATTATCACGGAGTGTGCAGTAGAAGTCGAGGGCAAGATGGCTAGACAGGATAATGGCAAACTTTCCCCGACGACGAAAGATGTAATTGAGAAACTGGAAAGCATGGCGACCTCCACCACAGGTGACAGAATTGGACTAGCGGTGCTTTTCAAGTTAATCAATAAGCCTAAGACAGCTGACACACGAAAGTATAGTATGGAGAGGATCGAATATGATGTAAAGGACGGAGGCAGCTTAAAAGCAGTGAAGAGGCGTCTAGTTGTGGGGAGAAACGGGATGTATGTACTTAAAGGCAAGCAAGCAACATCATCACATATATGGATAAAAAAGTCAATGTAGCCGAGGAGTTCTATACAGATCAGTACAGTAGCCGGGACATCCAGGAAAACACCAAAAGAGAAAGTAATTCAGAAAAGATAGACATGCCACCACTAACCACAGAAGTAAGGAAGGCTTTAAAAGAAATAGAAGTGGGCAAAGCAGCTGGTGAAGACCAGATAACACCAGACCTCTTGAAGGATTGCGGGTGCATTGTACTAGCAAAACTGGCAAACCTGTACACGTAATGCCTAATGACAGCGAGTGAACCAGAATCTTGGTAGAAAGCGGGCATGATATTATACCACAGGAAAGGTGATATGAAGTACTTGAAAAATTAGAGGCCGATAAGCTTACTGTCAGTCCTCTACAAGGTAATTACCAAGGTAATCGCTAAGATAATTTCTACCACCTTAGATTTCAGTCAACCTAAAGAGCAAGCAGGGTTTCGTAAAGGCTACTTAGCGATGGACCATATTCACACGAAAAATCAGGTGATAAAGAAGTGCGCAGAGTATACTGAACCTATATATATAGCCTTCATAGACTATGAGAAAGCGTTTGACCCTGTCAAAACCTCAGCTGTCATTCAGGCATTACAAAACCATGGTGTAGACGATCATTATGTAAGAATACTAGAGGATCTTTACAGTGGGTCCACAGCTACCATCACCCTCCATAATGAGAGTAATAATATACCTATAAGGAAGGGCGTCAGGCAAGAAGACATGATCTCTCCAATGCCCTCAAGTTGCGAAAAAACACACATTGGCCGACTTCAGTCACCTTATCTTGAAAACCTAAGGGCACAAAACGAAAACCGCACAAAATACCAGTAAACTTGCATACTGCGTATAATGGGTCTTACAAATTTGGCGAAAAACACAAAGTGAAGGCTACTGCAAAAGAATGACTGTGCAGTAGCAGACAGTCTGTAAAATCCTATAGATTTTTAACGCAGTGTGACACTCATACTTTTTGCCACACTGCTATCGTATATTACAAGCAAACTGTCGTTGTGCGACTCTGCAGTGGCTTTCCAGCTCGTCTTGTTTGTATACCAGGACAGGCCACTGAGAATGTGACATTTGTGGGTTTACTATAAGAATTGGGTCGAGCCAAGGTATGGGTGGAAGTTGTCAATATACCTTTTCTAGCATCCCGTTTTTTGAACCTTTTTCTAACAGTAATATCGACATAACGTCTGTTTTAGAAAAACGTTTTGGGAAACTCTTAAGCTCGGTCGTGCCTTTACAGCTCCGCAGTATTTATCGTTCCGGAGTGGGCTGAGCATGAGTTCAGCTCTGGTAAATCACTGTACAACCTCCGGTAGAAGAAGGACTTTTTAGGCAGCTTTCTCTCCTCATGGCATATCCGCGTATAGTACCTACGAAAAAGGGAATCGTTAAATTGTCGTGTTCTTCCCGCAGAAACCGGCCGCACGTTGTTAAGTGGTGGAAGAAGGTTTACGTCCTGAAGGTTATGGCTGCCGTGTCTACAGTGATCACTTTTCTGGCCGTTTGCTACGCCTTCCAGTCTGATGCTCACGGTAAGTAACACTGACATTTTTGTGCTAAAGCGCATTCATTTTTAAAACTGAGGACGCACCTTTGTGATTTCTACTCGTAACTTGGCTGAATGTCTTGCGCTCTTGACTGCAATAAATATTGGCCGCGAACCATATATAAGTTTATTGTTTGCTTTTGCTGCCCGGCCATGCCCGGCTCTGTTATCTGCGTCCCAAGCGAAGTCTTCCATTCTTTATTTTTATGCCGCTCGGGCTATCACATTCAGATAAGCAGACTGTCTCGCCCTAGCGTCACTAGTCCAGATGATATCTGATCTACAATCTTCTGGATGTAAAATCGATGGTTTCAGAAACACTCGCGCCTTGAGATAAAAGCGTTCAGAGCAAAGGTCATGGCAATCGAATCGGCGGACACCAGTTTCCGCACGTCACTTTGTAATTGCTGTGTCGCCGCCTTGTATTCGTTGAGTTGTTAGGGGAGCACAAGTTCGCTCCAATAAACTTGTTTTTCTTGAAGACAACTGCGTCGTCTTTGGCAACATGACATCTGGTGGAGGAGAGGGGGTACATGAACCCTCAACCCTCTTCAAGTCGTCAAGCAAGCCCAACTCATGCCAGCTGCCGACAGCAAGGCCAAGAGCTGGAGTTTGGACTACTGCCAGATAAATTGAAGGCGGAAGACGTCACGGGCCGTTGCCATGAACAACTCATCCACGATGACCCGAGTCTCCTGTAGTTCTGCAGCAACCCCGAGAACCATCATCATTTCATGGATCTCCCACGGAAGATCCTGAGGACTGGTTGGAGAAAGTGAAGCGTGTCCAGATCTTTAACAGGTGGGATGACTAAGAAACGTTTCGGCCTGTCTTCTTCTATTTGGAGGATGCAGCTCGAAATTGGTTCTAGAAACATAAAAGCTCATTGACTGACTGACTCCCTTCAAGAGCAAGTTCCTTAAAACGTTCGCCACAGTCATGCGAAAGGAACGAGTCGCTCTATTTGCGGGAAACGCGCACGCAACGCCCCCAACGAAGGGGAAGAGATCTTTGTTGAGGAGACGAAGAGGTTTTTTTCGACGTGCGGATCCGGAGATGACAGAAAAGAAACTAAGGTTTTTCATTCGGAGGGTAAAGGAGGAGTTTTTTTGCTTGCCTTGTCCGCAGCCTTCCTAAGACGGTGACAGAATTCGCGTCTGAGCCGGCCGCGATGGAGAAGACGCCTGGAAGTTCGAACGAGGCAGTACGATCACCCGGTGAACGTGCTGGTTTCCGAGACGCTCGTTTCCGGGGAAACAAGCTCCGA
This sequence comes from Haemaphysalis longicornis, assembly GCA_013339765.2. Lineage (NCBI taxonomy): Eukaryota > Metazoa > Arthropoda > Arachnida > Ixodida > Ixodidae > Haemaphysalis > Haemaphysalis longicornis. The sequence continues at coordinate 235,814,240 of CM023449.1, forward strand.
CACACTGCGCTAGAACCATCCAAGCAGGGTACAGGAAGGAGCTGCGGAAGCTTTTTAAGACGACGCCGCAACCCCAAGTGGGTTCCCTGACTGACGTCATCCGCGAAGAGTTTCAACATGCTTTGGGGACTTTTATGTCATTCGATGCACCTCGAAAACCACAGGCGCTGACCTACTCCACGGCTGTTCATCGACCCCACCCGGCTCCAGCCCGTCTATAAGAAGGTGCGCCGTACTGCCGTCCACTCTCGCCGCCGTCCCCACTGTCGCCGCCATCCACCGTACCGGCGTTCACAGCCCAAAACCAGACGCCGAGAAAGACCGATGTTTGGCGAACCGCCGATAATAGTCCGCTGTGCTACCACTGCTGAGAGGCCGATCACATCTATCGTCGTTGCCCATACACGAGATTCGGACTTCGTGGTTTTCTCTATCGACGCACCTCGCCCTCTCCCTGGGCAACGACCACGTGAGATTGACGACTGCCTTTTCAAACCAGCCGTGGCACAGCCCGTTTCAAACGTTTGCCGTCGCCCTACCCATACCAATCGCCGAGCCGCAGTAGCAATGCGCACTTCTCATGTGGAAGGTCCCCAGCCCACGCAGGGGAAACTAAAGCAGCACTTTGCGAGGTAAAGTTGCACAACGGCGGAAAAATGAAAACCCTCCAACGACGCAGTGACTCGCTGAAGATAGTGATTCATGACATGCCCTCATCTCAAAGAACCCGACCTAACCCTGACGAGACTGCCGAACATGACGACAGCCACACCGCGCGACGCGTACCCTACATGACCGAATCTGCCGCTAGGAAGACGACGACAACGAGGACGCACAGTGCGCGACCGTTAACACGCAGGAGCCGAGATGCGACGCCCCGACGCACCCGGCACTCGAGGAAGGCGGCATCTGACGTCAAGGTGTCCATCGACGACTTTGATGTAGTCGCCCTCATAGACACGAGAGCCGACTACTCAGTAATGAGAAGACCATTTGCGTCTAAGCTGAGGAAAGTAATGACCAGATGGGACGGTCCGCACATTCGCACAGCAGAAGGCCACTTTGTGACGCCAAATGGAACGTGACCATCGCGCGTCACCAATAAACGGCAGAACGTACCCTGCGGCGTTCGTCATTTTGCCTAACTTCTCCCACAACGTCCATTTGTGGTATGGACTTTTTGACGGGCAATGGTGCAATAATTTATCTACAGGCCAAGTCCATAACGTTTTCTTCCGATCACTCTATGACGCCGAAACCTAACCCCGAACACAATGCTGCTGCTAAGGATCGCCGATTATCATCTCACCCTGCCACCCAATGCAAGCTTGATGATCAGTGTTTGCTTTAAAGATGCTGTTCCTGACGTCGACGCTATCTTAGAGAGTGATCAAAGGTAGCTCCTCGACCGTGGTGTCTCCGTGGAAAGAGGGGCTGCGCGCTTTGAGCAACGCCAATCCTATGTTTTGGTCACCAATTTCAGCGAGTTTTACGAGCATTTAAACAGGGGCGCTGCAAATTGCGTTACTCGAAGAAACGCAAGAAAAAAGTGATGTGATGGCGATCGCCGACTTGTAACGCTCACCCATAGATACCTTCAAGCTTCCGAATCCCTTCGACGTGAATCCGGCGTCACCGTAAGGAGAACAAAAGAAATTATTGGATTTGATGCGTCGCTACAGCGAGTGTTTTTCGTCGAACCCAAAATTACGTCAGACACCTCTGCCGAAGCACTGGATAATAACCGAAGATGGAGCCCGACCCACCCGACAGTCACCGTACCGTGTCTCTTCAAATGGGCGCGAATCCTTCCAGACTCAAGTCGACAACATGCTCACCGACGACATATAGAGCCATCGAAAAGTCCTTGGGCTGCGCCTGTCGTACTCGTGAAGAAAAAGACGGCACTTTAAGGTTCTGCGTTGACTACCGGCGACTGAACAAAATCCCCAAAAAGGACGTGTACCACCTGCCACGAATCGGCGAATCCCTCGACAACCTCTGCCATGCGAAGTACTTCTCATCGATGGATCTGAAGACCGGCTACTGGCAAATTGAAGTGGTAGAGAGAGACCAAAAGAAGGCCACATTTATAACCCCAGATGGTCTATACGAGTTCAAGGTGATGCCGCTTCGCTGTGCACGGCGCCAGCAACATTTAAAAGGTTCATGGACACTTTGCTAGCTGGACAAAAGTGGCACACCTGTCTCGTATACCTCCACGATGTTGTGGTATTCGCCCAAAATTTCGACGAACACCTCGTAAGATTGGAGTCTGTACTGGAGGCTATTCGCATGTCCGGGTTAACGCTGAAGCTTGAAAAGTTCTGTTTCGCTTACGAGGAACTCAACTTTTTGGGACACATCGTCAGTGCCGCAGAAGTCCTGCCTGACCCGGCGAAAACATCAGCTACAGCGAACTTCCCCAGACCGAAAGACAAAAAGGCCGTGCGAGGAGTTCTCGGACTGTGCGCATACTACTGGCAGCAATCGTCGCAAACTTCGAACGCATTGCACAGCCACTCACGCACCTGACAAAAGATAGCACCCCCTTTTGCCTAGGAAAATTCAAAGAAAAAGCATTCTGCGAGCTGAAACAACGCCTGCAAACCCTCCCTTACTCGCTATATTGACGAAAACGCCTAAACGGAAATGCACACCGACGCCAGTGACATAGGCGTGGGAGCCATTCTCGTCCAAAAGCAATCGGCTGCGAAAACCTAATCGCCTTTGCCAGCCGTGGTCTGTCGAAGGAGGAGAAAAACTACTCTGCCTCATGAAAAAGAGTGCCTGCATATCTTATGGACCATTTAAAAATTTCGTCCATACGTGTATCGTAGAACACTAAAGGTTGTGACAGACCACCATACGCTGTGTTTGCTCGCCAATTTGAATGACCTCCACTGGCCGTCTTGGGCGGTGCAGCTTGCGCCCGCACGAGTTCGACGTTACAATTGTCTATAAATCCTTCAGCAAATACTCCGACGCCATCTGCCTGTCCCGCGGCCCCGTCGACCCACAAACACAAGACTCCGATGAATACAGCGCGTTCTTCGGAGTCGGGACTGAGAGCGACCTAGTCGCCCTAGCAGCGTGCCGACCCCGACTTGCGCGTCATGATAGATACCTCGAAGGACGCAATGTCGCCCTCTCCGGGCGTTCAACCGGAACTTACCAGCATTCAGCCTCAAAAAGTCCGTCCTCGTGAAGAAGAATTTTCGCCCCGGAACAAGAACGAATTATCTACTTGTCGTCCCCGCAGACCATGTCAGGAAATTTTGAAAGCGTGCCACGACAACCCGTCAACCGGACATCTCGGCACAGCTCGCACTATAGCAAACATCAAGGCGATGTACTTGTGGCCCCTGCTTGCATCCCACGTCACCCACTACGTTAGGAGTTGCCGTTACTTCCAGCGATGAAAAACGCCGCCGACAAGACCCACCGGACTTCTGTAACCGCTCACCGTCCCGTCGAGGCCTTTCAACAGATTAGAAAGGACCTTCTAGGCTCGTTTCTACGTCACGATCACGGAGCAAGTAGATTGTTGTAGCGACAGACTACTTGACGCGCTCCACAGAGACCGCCGCTCTTCCGAAGGGGACTGGACAAGAAGTCGCCAATTTCTTCATTAACCAAGTTGTGCTGCGACATGAAGCCCCTGAAGTCCTTAGCACGGACTGCGGAACGGCCTTCACTGCGGAGCTTATTCAAGGAATCTTACGTTACAGCAACACGGAGCACCAAAGAACGGCGGCGTACCACCTCCAACGAACGGACTAACAGAATGTCTGAACAAGACGATCACGGATGTGCTGTGAATGTACGTCGACGTTGAACAAGTGACTTGTGACGAAGTGCTCCCGTATGTCACGTTTGCGTACAACACGGCTATCCAGGAAACTACGCAGATGACGCCTTTCGAGCTTGTCTATGCAAGAATGACTACTACGACGCTTGACGCCGTGCCTCCTCATGTAGAAGACGACGACCTCAACCCCGACGTCCAAGGATACCTTCAGCGTGCGGAAGAGTCCCGCCAGCTCTCTCGAGTTCGTAGAACCGACCATCAGCTGGTGGATGCAAGGCGCTACAACCTCCGACGCCGAGACGTCGAGTACCACCCAGGGGATCGTGTTTTGGTTTGGACTCCCATCCAACGACGCGGACTAAGTGAGAAGCTTCTGCGATGGTATTTCGGACCCTACGAGATTCTACGACGTGTTGGCCTAACTGACCTGCGAGGTGATCCCCGATGTTGATTCCGGAACATCATGACAACTCAAGCGGCCCGAAGTCGTCCACGTGGTTCACTTGAAACCTTACTATGCATGATGACGGACTTTTTTTTGTTGTTGTTCGGACGGTCTTTTATTTTACCACCGGGTCGATTTAGTCTTAGAGGGGGGGTAATGCCAGCGAACCAAGTATAGTTTATTGTTTGGACTTGCTGCCCGGCCATGCCCGGCTGTGTTAACTGCGTCCCAAGCGAAGTGCGTCTTGCATTCTTTATTTTTATGCCGCACGGGCTATCACTTTCATATAAGCAGACTGTCTCTCACTAACGTCACTAGCCCAGAATGACCTTCTTTGATCTACAATGTTCTGGATGTAAATATATGGTTCCAGAAACACTCGCGCCAAGAGAAAAAAGCGTGCATAGGAGACGCGTTGGCATTTGAATCGCCGACACCAGTTTCTGAACGTCCCTTTGTTCATTGCTGTGTCGCCGCCTTGTACCGTATAAACCGAATATAGGTCGAGTTTTTTTTCAAAAAAATCCGCACAAAAGTCACCCCTCGTCTTATATAGCGGTCATTGGCAGAATGTAAATCGTTGTCTGGCAACAATGTTCAAGCGCAGTCCGTCGCCATCGCCATTCGTGTCGCACTGCTCTCTCGCACTATCAGGCCTTAATTTGATCTCGCTTTTCTCTAGTTTTTCGTCTTTTACTCGTTTATTGCAACGCCAGTTAGGCGTTTCGGAGAAAAGTGTGCGGTACTGGCGGAGCCAGAAAGCTAAGCTGTGCGCCTGCAACCCCCGAAACCGATCATTCCGTGGACATCAAGCGGTGCACCCCGAGTTGGAGAACAAAGTGGCGGACTTCGTCCGGGAACTTCGTCCAGGAACTTCGCTCATGATCGCTCCGGAGGCCATGCGCGGACCGGCTCCGCGAACTGTACAATGAGTGGATAGCCGGCGACAACAAAAAGACCTTTACGGGCCGGTTGCGACCGTGTCAAGCTGGGTGTCCTTCTCTGGGCAGTCGCTGCCCGACGACATGGTTACACGAGCGTTCAGGAAGTGCTCCATCAGCAAAGCGCCTGATGGCACGGAAGATGACAGTGCGAAGCAGTCATCCTTGGACAACTCTGAGAGCTCGGATGAGTCACTGCGGCAGGCATAGTGAGTGGCAGTGACGGACGGGCGTCGAAAATAAATATAGACATTGTGAGTGCGCTTCTGTGCTGAATTATTTTTTGTTGTCAACTATTCCCACCTCAATGTAGGGGGTCGACTTATATACCGGGTCGACCTATAATCCGGTTTATACGGTATTGTGTGAGTTGTTAGGGGAGCACAAGTTCGCTCCAATAAACTTGTTTTTCTTCAATGCAACTGCGCTGTCTTTTGCAACGTGACAATATCACCGGGGTTTACTTATTCTCTTCTCAATCAACCACTGCATGCAATTTTTTGCCCAGCAATACCAATTTTAGCCAGTAACCCCTGCTAGAGAGAAAATGATACAAATATCTCTAATAGTCTGCGGAACAGCCATCATAGAGGTATATACAGAACACAAAACTGGTGGATAACTTTATGTAAAAAATTAGAAATCCCATCATTTTTAAAGAGTAAACAAGCCACAATGACCATCCAAGTGGCGATGATTATTTCGTTACCTTTGCAGAAGATAGAAGGCGAAGAAAGTTTAGTCGTAATCTTCGCTAAGCGTAACCACCCTAGAGGGAGGTTCCGGGTGGGCGCTTCGTCTGACGAGGGCCAAGAGCCTGTGGTCCTTGCCGGCGTCTTCCGCTAGCTCGAGGACTTCAACTTGTACTTCCGGGATGCAGCAGAGCCGACTGGCCCCCCAGTGATCAAAACTCCAAAACATTAGCGTAACGCCACATCTGTATTTACCCCATTTCGTAACACCTAGTCATCTGTGACATTTGTGCTGTTTTAAGCGCAAAGCAGAACCGACGAAAAGATATGACGTCTTAAAGGTGGATTTGATTACAATGGCGATAAACGCTTTCCTGGAATACCTGTGAATACATTATAAATAAAGCTAAGTTTAAAGTCGCACGAGGGGATAATTCACTGGATTATCTGCCCAGGTTCGAATTCGCATGATAGAAGTTGTTTTCACTTGAAGATAGGGAAAGGAGTTGCCTGGTTTCACATAAATATTGTACACAGGGAGCAGCTGTAAAAGAGTGAAGGCAGGGTTTAAAGATATTTTGGTTCCTGAAGTTTAGCCATACTTCAGAGAGTGATTTTCTACTGGTGTTCGCACGAAAAAGATTTTTCATACTTATTTTACATTTACCAAATTAAATCAAAGCCATTCCTAAAACACTGCTGTCGTAAGTCCATGCAGCGCAAATGTCCAAGACACCGTTGTTTTGCAAAATAATTTTACTAAAAAGAACCACGGCAATGCTAGATTTCCTAAAACCCCTTTTCATTGCAGACAAAAACTTTTATTACTTCAGATATACTCCAAAACTTTAAGTTTGTGTATTAAGAAAGCTTCAGACGTTTGCAGAAGGAGACATCATAGTTTTTCTTGGGTTGCAGCCGGACATTAGGGGGCCGTTATTTTCTGCTCGGAGGGAAGCATCGCGGGGGAAGTATTTTCATTGTTCTGTACCGGCATATTCTCTATGCTTGCAGCCAAATTCAGGACGAAAGCATCCCCGGAGGTTTGGATTACATTGCAGAATAGCTGTTAGGAAGGCAACAAATATGGGCCGGGATACAGTGACGCTACTAGTGGTCTCGACGCGAAGCACGTGCTTCTTTGGCCTGTGGACAAAACATGGCCACGGACAAAGGCAATACGATTGGATTTATCGGTTTTAACTTTGGTTGTATAGAGACTATCTCACAATAATTATCATAGAAATATATTAGGAAATATTCTAAGGAAGTATAGTGTGGGTGTCTTGATGCGATGCTATTATTAGGGCACCATACATAACTCAATACAGTTAGGGTCGATGAGGCTTCGCTGGTCTATCATCGGCAGAGTATAGAAACAGCTGTATATTTGTTCTTCTTTTGTGGACGTTCGCATAGCAATGAAGCCGACTTTAAGACCAGGGGACATTGTAGCATGGCTTACGCTTTTACCTAACAAATGCCGGTAGGGTTTTTTGTAATTTCTAGCGGTATTTCCCAAAGTATGACTAAAAATTTATGAACGAAGATTACTACTCCGGATGGATTATTTGCGTTTCCGGGATGTTGCAGTAACGTCAAAAACGTATGGTGTGCGTTTTCGCCGCCGTTGACGTCACCATTTAAAGCAAGAGGTGGACCAATTCCTAATGTTTGCCTTAGAATCACGTTTGAAAAAACGGAACGGAGCGGTGGTTTAAATATTATTATCTTAGCTTGTTTCGTGTGGAATATAAAAACAAGAACAAAAAAGTATTTTAGCGGTATGGTCTTATCTCTCTTTTTAAAGAGATAAAATTTATGTAAAATTTAATAAAACAAATTTTACATAAAATTGTAACTAAAAGAACCGCGGAAAACTGCATTCCGAGCAAAACAAATGAATTGGTCGAGTTTCTACAGCAAAAATGGATGTTTTGTAACATGTTTAATACATAAAGATAATCAGAGACAGCGCGCAGTTCACAACATGTATTGTGGTGTGCTAATAGCTGCTATGATTAGCGCCATGAGCGCTAAAGGGTACAGTATCAAGAGCTGGGCATCAATCAAAGCTATTCTGTTGATGCATTACATTCCTGTAGTTACCCGTTTGTTCATGGAGACTGCTAGACACGCTATCATTGGCCAAAACGAGCAAATGGTGGCTGACTCGTTGCAGTATTGGCGAAAGTGGCATTTTCTAGGTATACTGCTGCACGAGTAATATTTATCTTATGTGAACGAACCCTACCAATATCGGCGAATTGTAGTACGGCGATACTGTCGTGCTTGGCTCACATTGATGTAGTACCGTAGCAACAATAATCTAGAATACCAGTTATGAAATAAAATATGAAAAACAAATTGAGTGTGCTCGTAGAAACGAGAGATTCATAAAGTTAGCATCGCATGTTTTATGCCAAGTAAAAAATATTTGTAGAATAAATGTTTTAATGTGGAAGGATTTGAATGTAGGGCCACCACCATTACAAAAAGGTAACGGAAGAAGCGAAGTAGTGGCATACCTGAGTGCGAAAGAATACATTCTGATAGCGTAGTTCCCGTCATTATAAAAACAGTCACAGTCGGTCTCGTATTAAATGATGTCAGCTTCAACCACACTATTCCGCTGCACAAAAATGAATGCATGAAGAAGAAAAGCAACCCTGCATATGCTACGCAAGCTGATATTGTAAACATGGTTAGACCAGCTGTACTTTGAAACAGAAACGGGACGCCTCGCATTGGTATTTTGGCCCTAAGGTGAAGCAATGTGTGAACAGTTGCAAATAAGGTCGCATATTATGCCAAAAAAGCCGCCGCATTTAGATGAGTGGTAAGACGTTCCTTTTAAGAATAATTGTCCAATTTTCTGAATAAATTACTTGGTAGTTCAGGGATGTTTACCCACTGGGCAATACTTTGCTAAAGTTTTTACATCCTGGATTTGTGATACAACAGCTGTATACTCTGTAACTTTAGCCTAGGCGTAGAGCAGATATGTCCTATATTTGTTAGATGAAATAAAAGTACTACACCTTCCACGGATTACCCCGGCAAAGCGAGAGAGTGACTGCTCTTTATAGCAAGAACTCATGTAGAAACACATGACCACTGAAACCGACTACAAGAACTCTGTATTTGCAATTGTTTATGGTTGTGCACTATGTTGGCTTTATAGGCGAATATATTACTGCAGGTTTCTGCGAAAAACGTTCGTCGTTTTGTTATTCCGATCCAAAAATGGCGATAGCTGTTAAGACCGAATAAACATCACAAGAGTGACCCAAAAAAGTTAGACTTGGGTCTCCAAATAAACTACTCAATGTCCCACCGCCGTGGTAGTTCCCGCTTTATTTTTTACTGCCACATTGGACACAACGAAATGGTACGCAGGAAAAGCTACAAGCTGCATTGAGGCTAGCGTAACATTGATTTAAATGGGGCGTATTCAGCACTGTTTTATTTCCAGAAGTCACTAAGGTGGACAAATCTGAGTAATACACACATCCACACTTCTGCTGACAGCCACGCAGAATTACTATTTCCCTTTCTTTGCGTTGCCATTACTAAGGCGGAAACCCGTGTGCGACGTCCGTATCCAGTGGAGGAATCCCAGCACCAATTATTTGTAGGGTACTTGTTTGTCATTTTTGAACGCACCATTAAATATTATCATTATAATATAGACAAAAATTCTTTTCAAATTACGGTGGAGGACGTTCGACGGAAACACAAGGCCCAGACGATCTTGGAATGGATGTTTGGCGGTTGCGGGCTTTAAACATAAATAATTTGCCCTCGGCGGAACAAAGGGCCGTTCAAGGAATTTACGTTTTCTCTGCCACAACAACAGCATGCCACTTTAAGGTGTAACGGAAGCGGCTAGGCACACACGCGCAAGCGACTCCCACCAACTGTAACATTTACTTTCTCTCCAGTTTGTCGCCGGCTTGACGACAGTGCACCTTTGTGGAAGACGCGTATTGGCGACGCCACCACCGTTTTACTACGCGAGTCATTGCCCGCTCTCTTCAACGGTCGCCTTTCGGGGGAGCGCTAACTTGTTGTCCGGCCGACTCCTGGCATTAGTCTTGGCGCCGTTGTCATCTGCTCGCTTGTGGGGCCTTTTTCCTCTCTCGTTTGAAGGACGTGGTGGTTTCCCCTTCTTTCCCTTGTCGGGGGAAGCAAGAAAAAAAAAGGCTTGCGTTCGTTCGAACGCGAGCTGTGAAATAGCAGGAGTCTCCTAAATTATGCGAGGACGAATCTTATAAAGAGAAAGAAACATTTGAGGCGGAAAAAAGAGAATGCACAGTACAACTGGCAGAGTTCGAATGAGAACAGGCAGAATTAGCACGGCGCCTCCAGAGGAAAAGAGGCAAAGAGAACACGGACTGTGCCACAGGCGAGTCATAGAGGTCGTGGGTCACCGAGCCCTATGAGGCTCGCGGGACAGAAAGAATGCAGGTCGAAGACCATGCATCTGAGGTGCACGAGAAAACAGACCTGGAGATGCGTTTGTGGAAACAACAGAGTAGGTTAGAATTGAAGAATAAGCTCCCGCAGGTGCAGCGAGAAGTTGCATTAGTTAGAGTTCACGCAACCCCTCGTGTGGTCGAGAACGTGTGTGTTCCCGCACACGCCGAACAGGTACTGGTAGAGACCGGCCGCTCGCAATATGCCTTCACAAAACAAGGAGCAGCGAAACAGAAAAAGGAAAGAGCTCAATACAGCTGCAGTCGTCCATGTATGGTGTGCATCACAGGCTGCCAAAAAACGCGGACTTTCCAGAGCGGAAGATAATGAAGAAAAACAAAAATAAGCAGCATTTTGTTTTGGCCAAGGCGACCTTCAAGCGGAACTGTGATTTTGCTTTGGATATTGGCACACATCTTTCAAACCTGGAAAAAAGCAAGACGAGACACCTGTGCATGCTTGCAGTAGGGACCGAAAGATGAAGTAACCGATCTCTTTGTAAGGGAAGTAAATAAAGAATTTGTAGTGCAAAAAGGGCTCACGGAGGTCACAAGACCGTCCACCCATTGAAAGAACAGAGGCTGTGACGGTGTCCTGATAGCTCTAGTACCGAATTTTTTCAGAAGTCCTCCGTGGTTTAGGTATGAATCACGTTTTGTGTACTGTTTACTCGCCTATGAAAGAAAGCAATGAAAATGGCTTGCCAGTCACTAGCCCCCGATACCTGAAACTGAACACGAGCGGGAGGAGTGAGCTACCCCCGGTACGTCGATCACCAACCCGGTCGCATCCCGGCAAACCGTAGCCGCCAGGATCATAGGGAAATTTTCCCTACAGGGTCAGCTGTCTATGTCCAAGTACAAGACAAAGGACACATCTCAAAACACTGGACACGACACTGGCCGTGTGGCTCTCGGCGCTGGCTGTGGTGCTCGCGTTCAGCCCCAATTATCGGGCGACCAGCTGCGTGGTTCCTTTCTCCGTAACTTTCCGCAACATTCTTGTGCCGTAAACCCTGGGAGACCAAACCACGAGCAGACTCTACTTGACATGGCAGATACGCCGAGGCACGCTAGGCTCGGGAGGCCTTTGGATCCAGCTGATTTGGGACGCCTCGTCCTCGAACACTGCTTGCAGCTCGTAGCTCGTGCCGAAGCCATGTGTCCGCCCGTATTTGCCGCTGTTTGCAGTGAAGCAGCAACGCCGCAATCTTGACTTAGTGAGACAAGCCGTCACAAGGGCAGGAGCTGCAATGGAATCGCTGCCAGGGGTCCCCACCCACCGACCGAGCAGATCCGCTTCAACTTGCGCGCCTTAAAAAGCAAGTGTGAGAAAATGACGGCCGTGATGAGCGCATCAAATCGAGCCTCGATTTTGACGGGTCAGAAGCAGACGTCTTCAGGAGGTATGAGATCGGCAAAAAAATGTCAGCTTGTGCCGCGCGCAGGCTCTTTACCAGACCGTCCATTGTTTTTTGCGTTGTTGCTGCTTAGAGTATAGGAGCGGCATGCCCTGAATTAACCCTCATCATGCATGGGAATACCTTGTCGCTCCCCGGTGACAGCAAAATAACCGTGGAGCTGACAAGGTGGCGAACGTTTACGCTGTGCATGAACCGTGTGTGTGTGAACTCACAAATGGCGGGGATTCGATTCACGCCGAGTAACTAGTGAATCTCGCAACATATTTTCTCGATGAACAACTGACTGTACCTAGCATCCCGCCTAGCAATGACGGCGTCGCCCTCACAAACGCCAACGGAACCGGCCTGTTAGAAGACTCGGTGATTACCATGTGCAAGGATGCGGCCGATCACGAGCCGACAAACTTGACTTTTTTCGACAGTTCGGATGTCGCTGCATCTCGGGGAGGTTTATTGCTAAAACAGCGCATTGGGGGCTTTCGCGAGCAGGCATGCTTTCCACTTGCACACCGATAACCGTGTGGCTGCTTGCGTTGGCCCTTTCAGAATGTCCGCCACGCGAAACACCATATGAACCTCGTTGCAGCGAAATCGTGAGCGGCAATCGAACAGATCAAATAACCCCACTTGGTAGCTGCCTAAAAAGATCATGGAATTTCCCGCATCCCAGATCGTCATTTCGGAGCCTTAGCCGGTGCAGCGCAGCACCCTGATCCGTGCAACTCATGAAAACGAGGGGTCATCAGTGACCAGTTACAAGCTATGGCGCTCTGGACGACTACACGCTTCACTGCCAGGGGCACAAAACTGCGGCCGTCAATAGAAGACAGCTGGTACTGCAGGAAGCATTTTCCTATGACCCCGGCGGCAACGGCGGGCCAGGGGGCGACCAGAGTGGCAATCGAGGTACCGGGCATCATCATGTCGACCACGACCAAGATGCACCGCTTACCGACCAGCGGAACTACGCAATCACCCACACCACCTTCCATGTGGACAGCAATGAGGAGTCCGCAGCCATGAAGGAAGCTTTCCTCAGCAAGTTGAAAATGGCAACAGTAAGTGACCTGCTCCTGCGGTGTGTTGTGAATTGGATGGCTAGGAGGCAGCGCATCACCCACATCTGGCTGGGCTGCAACGGTCTTCGAATAATGAGCGAGTGCATCATGGACTACTTTGTGGTGATCCTGAAGTTTCTGCTGCGTCAAACTTCCACAACAGGGAGCTCAAATTCCTTGTCCTCGATTGAAACAAAGTCTGCAACAAGGTGCCCTGTGGAATGGATCGTCACCCATAGTAACATCGCTTATTGTACGCCCTGTGGAAGTGCGCAGCTTTAGTGACCCCCAGAACTGGTCGAAGCAACAGTCTGTAGTGAGTATCAGTGGAACTGTTTCGTGACTTGAGCGTTTCTGAGGTGACCACGGTGAAAAGCGACTACAAGACCTCTACTATGTCGATTGAAGCGTGTTACAGCAAATGTGTATCAACCATATGAGGGCGATGCTATGAGTGCCTGCAGACTTTGAATTGAACTACGCCACGCCAACGCCTTGATTTTAGAAGTCTTACATATGCGGTCGTTCGAGATACCGTGAATCCTGATTAAGGGCTTCCTGCTTCCTGTACTTTGACATCCTCAACATTGCGGTGAACTCGGAGTGCACAAGGTGTTCATGTGTCTTCAACCGTACAAGTACTGTTGTCGTCGTGCTGCCCCTGAACGTGGTACTGCTGCCCCCGACCACCCGTCTTGTCTAAACTACTCGACCATACTTCCTGTGATCGGCTACCGCGTACTAGATACTTCATATTGCTGGCCCTTGTCATCTTGGCGTAAGCAAAAGTGTATTGATGACAATAAAGAGGTGGCTACGCGGGCACGGGCACACAAGTACAGCTTGCTCCGCGCGCTTGTGACAATGCTAATTTCAGCCCGAGAGATCGGGAGGACCGGCTGTGTGGGTTCTTTTCTTCATCGCTTTCCGCGACGTGGGCTGTTGTGAAGAACGAGCCCCATCGGAGATTTCGGCACTTTTGTGAGGGTGGTCGTCGAAGCGACAGCAGCGCGGCGTCATCTTGCAGGGTAAAAGTGAGGTCATACAAAGCGCAGCCTTTGGCGTTCTCTTTCTAAAAACTGACGACTCTGCCAATCATTACACACGCAATCAAAAAGGCACCGCTCAGATATAGCAGGACTGTTTTTTCAGCAGTTCCGAAATAACGCTTGCTCTTTCCGGTAATATTTAGAGTTAAGTTGGTGTGGGACATCTGTCCTTGAATCGGTGATCGAATCCGCATAGGACTTCGGGACGGAGATATTTCTATCGCTGCGAAAACAAGCAGAATTTCTAGACAGCAAGCTACGTGTCTAAACAGTAGGCGGACCTTAGCAAAACACGCTTGTTCGGCGGATATGTGATGTAACCAGCTTATGCTATGAGGTTGGTGAGCGGCTGGAGTGTCTGCTTTGATTACAGAAGCAATCATTGCGTGTCATGTCGGACGTGTTGTGGAGTGAGATGGAACGTGTTCATTTCTTTGTGAAAGATATGCTATCTGGCATCTTTAAGTTAAAAAGAGCAGCAGCGTTAGGCAGTTATTTTTTTGTAATTATTTAATGGCTACACGTGGCCTCAAAAAATAAAAAAGGCCAATAAAAAACGAGCTTTTCTTCTGTCAATATTTTCATCCCTTCAAGGCTAATGTTTCACTATTTTGTAAAGCGTACATTACTGTAGGAATAAGATATCACTTTCTGCAGATTCGTAGCTCGACCTAAAGCTTTCCTCCCGTCGCACCACTGCCAAAAGAGCTGTAAAAGACCACAAGCACGCTGGGTTTCAACTTAAGCTTATTGTATATGAGGTGTTCCTTTAGTTACTTTCAGTCTAAAAGACGGCGCTGCAAGGAGACTTCGTACGCTTCGAGGCACTCCACGGGAAGAAATCGCTTTAGTGCATTAGCGAACTCTCGCCATTTTCGTAAACGGCGACACTAAACAGAGGAAAGACAATTTTTCAACAGACTGTCACAATTATTGCTATATAGGTAAAAGCTTCAGACGTAGAGTGCCTTGCGGGGGAGCCTGGCAGCAGTTGAGAACTGAGGTCGTGTTTCATTTAAATTCGCATGCTTAAATGCAGCTTTTAGAAAAAAATGTACGCTTGCCAAAATGGGCACCACATATTTTACCACATGCAGAAGGAGCTTTTGAAAGTACGTGCTACTACCGGGACATGTTGCAAAAACATAACACATTGCTCATTTATTTTGGTAATGTAATCAAAATTATAAAAAGTCTGCCCACAACAGGGATCATGTTGTTTATTATGAGGGTACACCTAATTGTTTTCGTATCTTACCTAATTTGTTGTAATTATGGCCTTGGTTCAGTTTTTAAATACAGTAGGACAAGCATTAAAGTTTACATTATCAGCTGGGATTACCACAAACTCAAGTTCTTCAACGGATTCTTATTTGGTCATTTGCTCTCGATTTTTGCCATTACATTTCTCTTTGTAAAGGCGGCCTTTGTGGTTTTATTACATTTTCTTTATGCTTGACTGACCTTTTTCAGTTAGGTCCTTTTGTTGGTTGAATAGGAGATGTATGTGGGTGGCTGAGGTTTCTGTATATTTTTTTCTGGGTTTCTTTGGGTATCCAGGGATTGCTTTATTCTTAAAGCAGTACTTTGTTAAACACATTGGAATAATGGTGCTCCCATAATAAGATGGTGGTTTCGCATTTGCTCATTTTTACAAAAGCTACCCACTAAAAAGAGGGGAATAATTTGAGTGCCACTTTCAATTGCCTGGTCAAATTCTTTAGAAATTTCTTTGAAAAATCTATAAATGGTTGCGTTCGAGATGTGTTTATTTTGAAGCTGCATTAAAAACAATTTCTGTTATTCAAAGTAGGGAAAGGTTCGTCTTGACAACGTCGTGGTATAGAGCTACGCAATAATTTTAACGCGTGAGTAGTTTAACTGGCCCCGAACTATAGGCAAGCCTTCATGTTTCTTTTTCTTCTGAATAAGTGACATGGGTTCATTCCCGCCTCAACTGGAAACAAACTCGTGTCATTCGCCTTAGTAATAAAACCACACTGAGTAAATGCGGTTGGTATCGCTGCATATATTCTCTACCATATTTCATATTTATTTACAATAACACTTTAGTTAGAAATTACCTAATTGGAGATGTTACATAGTCTTTTTATGAGTTTTTTTTGTTGCCCTCTGAAATGTTTGAAAGTGCGACAATATATCCTTGGACCGTGGGCGTGTTTGACTGTTTTATTTATGCCTCCTATTAGACTTCCAGCGCCATGTTTTACTTAATTTTTCTGCAGTGCGAGTTGTGTGGCGCGGTGGCAACTCCGGAAAACATATTTGCTTTATACTTTCAAATGATTTTCAATTTTGGCGAATATAATATTTCACCATCAATCAGGGCGCTGAAAAACTAAAAAATTATTTTGAACGCCCGAAAAAGCTTTTTGTTGTGAAGCTATGGCTGAGATCAAATACTTTACCGGATGGCTACAAACATTCATTCATTGGGTGGTGTAATCTATAAAATTGAACAGTTTCCTGAATGCCGGGATAAACTCGCCATCTCTTCGGAATACTGCATATCACATCTAACTCTTTTAAATGCACAAATAAGCTTCCCCAAAAGGACTGATGCGCACCATAAATACGCTGATAAGTTAGAAATGACACTTTACTAAACAAACTATGAAAACGTGCAAGAAAACCAGCTGTTTACTTCAAAATAGGAGTGTTGCTCTCAAGATTGCATCAAACGCTAAGAACGCTGACGGTGCTTTCATTGCACATGAAAAAAAGGCACAGTCATTAGCCGTACCCTACTTGACAAGGGTGCCTAATTTCAGTATTGTTATTTAAAATAAACCATCTCCCACCAGCAGAGCCGGGGCGAGACTTCGCCTAAAACAGCTGTCGGTTGTTCCTACGTTCACCATAGATTTGTTTGCCGCGTAGCTATTTGACAACAAAAGTGGGGTAACGGACGAAACCGACCTCTGTCACTGAGGTTTTACCGTAATGCACGACTGTTTGCTCGAAAGAGCCGGAAGACAACCGGATGACGGCTATAAGGCGGTACGTCAACGTGCACGTTTCGGCCATGCATGCTTTGTGTAGATGGAAACGGTATAATGTGGTAGGAACAATCTAACTATTGTCTCCTATGAATTCTCCACGACTATTGAGAAAAATCTGCGAACCAGTGGCATAAAGGAACGAATCAAACAGCTGTTACTGCAATCCTGCTAGTGGTTCATGTAAGCACTAACAGCAAAAGAGCGTCAACTCCATTGCGGCCTTAGGTAGTACCCGCAATTAGGTAATGCCCGATTTTTATTTTAAGGGTAATTATTGATTCTTATTTGAAACTTCTCCAGACGCCTTGTATTGATATGCTGTACTTTGGTGAAGCATCGCTGCTACGGGGCCATGTTTTACGAAACCCACCATCGTCATCTGTGACGGCAATAATTTTGAACTGTTCGTTCTCCTGTCGTCTTTCTTCTCCGCACATACGCCTGTTTGTCGCGGCCTTGGCCGGGTTGGTTGCGCTTGACGGAAAAGGGATATAAAGGACTACGCCTAAGGTGGGACTGGAACACCATGCAGCCCTAACGACCCAACAAAAACCAGCTGTGGGTGGACCGCAGCTTTGCTCAAGCTGTAATATACATTACCCTCTTTTACATGCTTGGGATTACGTCTTGTGTCGGTATGCAACAGTATGTGGAGGTTCGATATAAATTAAAGATCTGTCCCTTATAACGGCAGTTATGTCCTCAGACGCGTGGCGCACTGCAATCGATGTATTTTAACACATGCACGGTGAGTACCGCGCCAGTGGTCAATATACTTCCTAAATATTTCTTGTACCTACAAACTAGAGGTCATCTTTTGAAATCCACGGAAAAGGAAATAAAGCTATTGTTACATTTGCTGAACTTGGTATGTGAAACAAGAATCTTCATGAAGCACCAATTTTGAAAAGATATTAGGGCACAATTTTTCATTACTGCCCGGATGTTTTATTTGCTTCAACCACCTATTACCTATTCCACACTGGAAAAATTAGTTAACAAGATAGTGAAACCACGGCAATTACGTGTGCGTCGTTCTTCCTAAGGTGTTTTTATCCAGTATTAAAATGTTAAGCTTGCTTAGATTCAAATTACTCGGCAAGAGAAAAAATACTATCAGCAGATGGCGGCAGTTGCCAACAAATAGTTTCAATACTGGTTAAATTTGCTACGCATGTTGTGGGTGAGAGAAAACACTTTGCAAATTTGCCGAGTTCAGATGACAAAAAAAGTTACGTTTTTTCCTTCCCATGAATTCTTATATCTGGACTACAAAGCAGTTTCTGTGGCACCTTTAATTGAGCATCATATAGTACTAGGCGTTGCATGATTTTATTGTAGAATAAAATATTTGGACGTTCAGAAAACAAAGCACATTTTTTTTTGTTTTCTGCGGTGCTTGATAAAAACCTCAATACCACCAGTCAATTGCAGTAACGGCTTGAATCAAAAACTTCAATTGTAGTAACGACTGTAATTCAAAATCTCCCTCGCAGCAGTTGCAGGGAAAAGGAATGGCGCAGTATATACTTTTGTGTTGTAAAGTTATTCTTGAATAATAAAAGATTACTTGCGTGGAGCTCCAGAAGCGAACCTCTTCTTTAAATTAGCAACAATTATATTTGTACAGCTCTGTCATGAAATTATTACAGTATGTTCAAAATCATTTATTATTTTCCTTTCATTTGTTATATAATTTTTTGGCAGCTTGGATTATGCGCTCGCGACTGACTGAAGAAAACACTCAGGAAACAACCGATTCATTCAGTGATTTTGAAGAAGGTAAGAATTCGGTGGCAGCCATCTCTTGTCGCCATCGCGGTCATAAATTGAACGCATGTTATATCACTTTATTTATTTTAAGTAAATGTTATTAGCTGTAAGGATAATAATAGTGGACACTACCGTCAACATTGCCGTTACGAAGAAGAAAACGATCTACTTCAATCATTTTGTCTAGTGCCTTACTGGATTTGCGAAAAGTGGAATTTTTAATTTTGGGGGTATGCTGTTTAATTCTATTAAAACCTTTGTCTTTGGCTGTTCTAGCAAAGTTTTGTACAATGAAATTCAATTTGCTCGCAGCAAGTCACATTCATATGAAAACCACTTCAGTTTTCGCGAATTCAAAAAAAGAACGTCACTCATCTTGCTAAAAGTAACGAACGGAGCCAAACCAGTCCTATTAGGAATTTTTTGAGGTGACGTATGCTTCACGTATGCTTGGAGGCTCACTAAGAGGGTTCAACTTAAATTGAGAACGACTCAGCGGGCAATGGAGCGGAAAATGATAGGCTGTAACATTAAGGGACAAGAAGAGAGCGGAGTGGGTCAGGAGCAAAACTGGTGTTAAAGACATATTAGTAGAAATTAAGACGAAGAAATGGCGTGGCAGGGCATGTAATGCGAAGACAATATAACCGCTGTCATTAAGGGTAACAGAGTGGATCCCTAGAGAAGGCAAGCGCTGCAGGGGGCGGCAGAAAGTTAGATGGGCCGATGAGATCAAGAAGTTTGCGGGGATAAATTGGTCACAGTTGGCACAGGACCGAGGTATTGGAGAATAATGGGAGAGGCCTTTGCCCTGCAGTGGGCGTAGATAGGCTGGTGATGGGTGATGATGATGATGATGATGCTTCACAAAGGAGGGTACACAGTGGAACCCTATTATACGTTTCTCACCGGAGTGGGAAAAGAAACGTAATAGCCGTGAAAACGTAAGAGTCAGGGAAGCCAAGAAAAATGGGCCTTGCGTCTAACTGGCGGTCGTTTAATCCCCCCTATATAAAGCTCCATTGCTGCCAACTTTGATTTCTGACCTCTTCTGCCAAATTTAGCGGTCTTTGTTTGCATTTTGATGCGCACATTAGTGTTTCCCAGCTGCAAATGAGACGGACGTCAAGTTGTGTTAGTCGTCCTGAATTCTCCGTACCACTCGCTTGCTGTTCCGACCGTCTTTTAAGGGTGTAGAGTGTGCATTGTGTAGGAGGGCGTTGTAGAAGAACTGGCGCAAGTGACGGTATGGGGTGGGTGTAGAAAGCGCAGAAAGTAGCAAGGAAGGAACCGCAGACGACGCGTGGAGACCAATTCAAAGCTATTGTAGCTCTACTGAAACGCCGCGCCCTTTGCCAATGGACCTAATCTAAAAACGGTGCAAAGCAACATTACAACAGTGCGGCGGCGCTAACTTTACGCACTTCCGGCGTTCCGAAGTGAAAGTTCTGTTGTAAGCTACGTGATGATCGTGATAGCCCTTTTTACGGATGGCAATCTAGTGACGGCCCATCGAAATCGCTTGCGGCTTGTTAATACCAGTTCAGTAACAAAGATTGGCCAAGACACATCCAAAGCCAAAATGGCGGTGCACAAGCCGCTTCTGAGTGTCAGGTTGCGACGCAATATACGGGAACGGGCCTGCAGTTGGGACGTTGCAGTGGGGTTCGGAATGCATTATATCCTAAGGGAGCTATACCGGGACCCATGGTACACAACGTAACAGCCAGGAAAACGCAACAGTGACCAACATAACAGCGGGGTTGTACTGTATTCGATGTGACTTCGCTAACACTTTTCACATGGCTGTGCGATTCTGCTTTATACAAAAAAATGTTGCAGTTCCCAATGTTTGTATTAGTTTCCATTATTTGGAACAGCTTTTATGTAGCTGCTCTCAATATTTTTTTTCGGATAGGTTTCTTCTCTGAAAATTCACGTGGAGCAACAATCGTGATAACAAATAACGCCGAAGCAAAATGTACAGACAATTACGTATGGTTATTCATTGGTCTTTTATGCAACAAAAAACAGATTGCATGAAATATGCTCCATCCGAACAAATACCTTCCGACTGTCCGCAGGTCCGCGTACAACTGGGATGGATATTGCAACTGAACAGTTCAAAGACAGCTGGTGGAGAAACTGACAGCGGAAACCTGTTGCTCTGAGAGGTAAGGCATGGCCGGTGGCGCTAACGCGTATATATATATATATATACATATATAATATATATATATATATATATATATTATATTCTCAATATATATATCTTGAGAGGACAGAGCTCCGAGATGCTGAAAGACCACTTTTAATTAGGCCTCCCGAGCACAGGCCACCGAAAGACGGACCTGTCCGGGGATGATGATGTTATACACAGATGACAGTGGCGATGGGTTTGGATGGGTAGAAGGAACAGAGAGGGCTTCACCCGCCGTGTTTTACACGGAATAAACAATGGTAATGTCGCTTCCAAGTCATAACTATCACAACAGTACACCCCCAATGCCTACACTTTCCCCCCGCTGCTGAAGGCGGCCGCGCTGCCGTACGGGGTTAGAGCTGGCGACGGGTGAACGGTTTTCACCGTGAAACGTGCACTATTTCAGTTCCACGTCACCGACGGTCTGTGAAGTGTCCACTGGAGACATGTGATAATTAACTGGTGAGGTCTGTTCGATTATAACGTAGGGGGCCCAGGTAGCGGTGAAGAAACTTTTCGCAGAGTCCTGTAGTACGAACAGGGGTCCAAAGGAGAACTTCGTGTCCTTTCGAGAATTTAATGGAGCGGTGTGATGAGTCGTACCGGGCCTTCCGTTCTTGCCGGCTGGATTCGGTGCGGTCTCTGGCCACACGTCGACAGTGAGCGATCCGTTGGGTGAACTGATCGTGAAAAGGCGAAATGGCAGATATCGGATCCGAGAAAAAGGCGCTGTCGAGAGCAAAATAGCGTGGATGGCGGTAAACAAGAAAGAAGGGCGAGTAACCGGTGGTGCGCTTGACAGCTGAATTATATGCGAACGTCACGAAAGGTAGGATGATGTCCCAGGTGCGGGCGGTCCGGGCTGACGTACATCAAGATCATGTCGGACAGTGCGGTGGAAACGCTCGGTGAGACCGTTCGTCTGGGGGTGGTTACTAGAAGTCGTTTTATGAACGGTGTCGGCAGCCCGAAGCACTTGCGCAAGGACGTGGGAAAGAATTGTCTTGCCACGGTCACTCAGCAGGACCCGAGGTGCGCCATGTCGCAAGATGATACTGCGTAATACAAATTCAGCGACTTGTTTGAGCACTACCACATTTAAGGGGAGCGGTCTCAGCGTAGCTGGTCAAATGATCCACAGCCGTCACAATCCAGCGGAAACCATCGGTTGTTGGAGGGTAACGGCACGTACAAGTCTATGCCTACGGCTTCAAACGGAGCGTAGGGGCTTGGAACTGGTTGAAGCAAACCGGCAGGGGGGCGACGTCGATCCCTTGCGGTGCTGGCACGAATCAAAAGAGGCCGCGTATTGTGCGACACTGGTAGAGAGGCCGGGCCAGAAAAATCGACTGCGAACACGATCATATGTCTTCTGAAACCCGATATGTCCAGAAGTGGCATCGTCGTGAAGTGCCTCGAGTATGCTTCGGCGGAGTTGACGGGGAACAACAGGAACCCATTCATAGCCAGCAGGGTGGTGGTTTGCGCGGCAGAGAACTCCATTAATGATCCGAAATAGACGAAGTTGACGTCGCAAGCGTCTATTGGGTGGCTGGATGGATCCATCAAGGGGGTCGATTAAAATGCGACAATAAGAGTCTGCACGCTGGAGCGTTTGCAGTTCGGTAGAGTTGGGTACGGAAACGGTGGTTGATGGGGGCCGTGGGTAAACACCCATGGCCCCCCATGGGTGTTTACCAGTCTCTTCGGGGGCGGGGGTAAACACGGCTGACTGGAGTCGGAGGAGGCTTGCGACACGGCCGGCTGAGACGACAAATATAGGGGGCACAGCAACAGTGCCGCGGCATCCAGATGCTTTTTGCCAGATTTGTACGTGATGGTGAAGTCGTACTGTTGAAGACGCAGCACCCAACGGCCTAGGCGCCCAGACAAATTCTTCATTGTCGATAGCCAGCAGAGGGGATGGTGGCCTGTGACGATGTTAAAACCGAGGGCCGTATAGGTAGGGACGAAACTTCTGAATTGACCAAACAACTGCGAGGCATTCTTGCTCGGTGATACTGTAGTTCTGCTCTGCTGGTATCAAGGCGTGACTGGCGTACGCGACCACCCTTTCACGATGATGAGCGTCTTGCTGGAGTAGAACAGAACCAATGCCACGGCCGCTGGCGTCAGTGTGCAGTATAGTGGGTGCTGTCTCGTCAAAATGGCGCAGGACGGGTATCGGACGTAAGGGCGTCTTTGAGGGCTTGAAAAGCTTCCTGGCACTCGTTCGTCCAGACGAAGGGCACGTTGGCTCGTAAAAGCTTGTGCAGAGGGAAGCGAGCGTTGCAAAATTGCAGATAAAACGCCGGAAAGTATGATGCGAGACCAAGAAAGCTTCGCAATCTTTCTGTTGTAGTGGTCGTGAAAAACCGATAACGGCAGCAGTCTCATCGGGGTCCGGGCGTATTCCATCCTTGGAAACCACATGTTTCAGCACATTGATGCTCTTACTAGCGAAATGACACTTTTTAGTATTCATTTGCAGGCCGGCATTAGAAAGGCATGTTAGCACCTGATCAAGGCGCTCGAGATGCTGCGAAAATGTGGACAAAAAGATTACCACGTCGTCTAGATAACATACACGTTTTCCATTTGAGGCCACGAAGCACAGTGTCCATCATGCGTTCGAATGTAGCTGGGGCATTACAAAGGCCGAACGGCATCACATTAAATTTCTAAAGGCCATCTGGGGTGGTAAATGCCGTCTTTTCTTTGTCCGCTTCGTGCATCGGGATTTGCCAGTACCCTGATCAAAGATCCAAGCTGGAGCAGTACTCAGCCCCTTGTAAACAGTCTAAAGCGTCGTCTATGCGGGGCATAGGGTATACGTCCTTTCGCATGATCGTATTAGCGCCCGATAACCGACGTAGAAACGCACAGAGCCACCTTTTTCTCGACCACCACAACGGGCGATGACCATGAACTTGTAGATGGGCGAATGACTTTGCGCTTTAGCATATCGGCCTCATTATCTTCAATTATCTTGCGCTCAGACGAAGAGACGCGATACGGTCTGCGACAAATCACAGCCGAACCGTCTGTTTCAATTCGATGCTCTGTGGCAGTGGTCTGTGTGAGGCCAGGCGAATGCACGTCAAATGAAAGCCCGGGTGCTTGGACAGAAGATCAAGCAATAATTTGGTCTGGTTTGGTGTTAGGTTGGGACTGAGAGTGGCAGCGAGAACTGACAAACCACCAGGCGAAGCAGACGCGGGCTTGTTTGAAGAACGCCGGCCAGAGCTAACGACTGCTGCAGGGCGGCTGTGGGCCACTGAAGCTATCGTAGTTCCATGTGACAGTAGTATTGGTACATTTGTGGTGTTACGGGCAACCAAGGCTGCGGACCCACACACGAATCGAACAAGGCAGGTGGCAATGGCAATCCCTTGAGGCAAAAGTCGACTGCACGGAATTGAACCACGTCGCCGTCGAGAATTTCGCCTGATGTGACCGACAGAGTCTCTTCGCAACCGGCAGCCAAAACGTGATCGGCATTCAATTTTAGTGTTTGCCGTGGGTGCGTCTTCATAATTTGGTTGTTGGGTGTCGGCGATGTGGATAGTTGGCTGACGGCAGGAGATAACAGCCGAGGGCAGAAGAAAGAAAGTCCCAACCAAGGATGAGTTTCATGGGCATAGGGAAACATAACAGCACACTGAATGTGATGGCGGACTTCTCCGATTAAAACACGCACGGTGCAATAGCCAAAAGGTGTGATGTCATGCCCGTTAGCGCCACGTAAGCAATGACCAGTATACAGAGTCTATACCTTGCGAAGACGTGAACACAATCAGCATGAATTACAGAAATTTTTTGCTCCGGGTATCAACTAACGCTTCCACTTGAATTCTTTCGACGAAGACAGACGACATATTAAAAGGAAGTTCAGGAGGACTTGTGGACGTTCCAGGTGATGCAGTGTTACCTCCAAAAACTGCAGCATCTAGTTTCCTGGTGATGGTTGGAAGTATTGGAAACGGGACGAAGAGGAGACAAAGTGCGCTGGAAGGGCGAAGGGGAATGACGGCGAGAGGGCCGGAAGTCCCGCCGAAGGTCCCTGGTGTCAGCAGGTGGTATTCGGCGGCGAGGAGATGATGAATACGCATGCTGACGTGGAGAGTAGCTGTAGTAGTCCCGCTCGTAAGGGCGTAGCCGCGCCTCTCGTCTTGCTGCCGTCGACGGGAAAATCGAGAAATATGCCCCCGGATGCCGCAGTAGTAGCAGACAGGCCGGTCATTTATAGGACGCGGTACTCACCACGTTGAACGAAAAAAACGGTGGGAGTGGAAGGCGTAGAAATGGTGGTCAAGTGGCCGTGAGGAGTTGGAGGTGCAAATGTGCTCTGTGGACACAGGTTGCCTTGAAGCAGCTTCCGAGTATGTAGGCACGTGAAGTAAAGCAGACTGGCAGGGCTGCGGAACGGGTGTCACAGCTGCGAGCTCCTCTCTAATTATGTCACGCAGCCCTTGTGCGTGGACGTCATTGACTGGATTGCTGTGATGACAGGGTGCATCGCGCTGCTGTAACTCTTCGCGAGTGATGGCCCGAATCAAAGAACGCACCTCTGTACTCCCAGAGGAGCCGATGCTCCAGGGATCGGATTTGGAGTCGGATAGCCTGAAGTTGATCAAGGCGCTGACAAATGCTTCGCACATCGGCAACGGTAGCGGGATTTTGGATCACCATAGCTTTGAAAGCAAAAGAAGAGACCCCTTTAGTGATGTGCCGCACCTTGTCCGTTTCGGGCATATATTTATCAACTCGACGGCACAACGCGAAGACATCCTCAATGTAGGAAGCATATGTCTCCTCCGCTTGTTGCACCCGAGCGTCAAGTTTCTTCTTGGCTGCCGAGCGACCAGACGATGTACCAAATACTTTGCGTAACTCGTGAGTGAAACCTGACCAATCGTCGAAGGTGTCTCGATTGTTGAAGAACCACGTCTTCGCTACTTCGGTTAGGGAAAAAGCAACGTTGCGGAGTTTGAACGTGTCATCCCACCGGTTGTACGAACTCACTCGATTGAAGTGGTCGAGCCATTCTTCCACATCATCGCCCCGTAGGCTAGGGAAGTCTGGAGGATCACGGTGGGGAGTGGTGATAGTGAAGGCAGGCTGAGCAGGAGCTGCTGGCTCGAAGCACCACGGCTGCTTTCGTGCCGAAGCACCACGGCTGCTTTCGTGCCGAGTCGGCGACTGCCGATCCGGCAGTCGCCGACCTGATGGAAGCTCCAGCGGTGCAACTGAGAGAGGTAGAGGGAGGAATCGAGCGCACCCTCCACCACTTGAGAGACACGAGCTCCGAGATGCTGAAGGACCACTTTTAATTAGACTCCCGAGCACAGGCCACCGAAAGACGAAACTGTCCGGGGATGATGATGGTTATACACAGATGACAGTGGCGATGGGTTTGGATGGGTAGAAGGAACCGAGGGATTGACCCGCCGTGTTACACACTGGATATAACAATGGTCATGTCGCTTCCACGCATAAATATCACATCAGTACACCCCAATGCCTACACACACACACACAAACACAACACAACACACACACACACATATATATATATATATATATATATATATATATATATATGTATTGGTCGTGGAGTGGTGTCAGGAGAGGGCTCGCAGTGGGTGTAGATGGCGGTAGTGCTAACCGAGGCGGAATGGAGGTCGCTGCCTTGGTACTTCGTGGCTCACCGGCGCCTTCTCGTGGTATGTTAGCAGCGGACGAGGCAGCCTGTAGTCGGTGAGCGTCGGCGATGTCGTCGGCTGCCAGTACCATCGGTAAAGGTGAGGCTGTGAGTCTTGTTGGTGTAAGTGTGGCTGCCGTGCTGAAGGTGGAGTCTAGGGGCGCGACACTAGTGGCGTGGGACGAGGGAGATGGCTCAAAGGTTACAGTGTGTGACTTTAAAAGAATGCGCGGACCGTGCGTGTACCCGTTTTGTTCCAGCCGAAACAGGTCGTCCGTGAGGCCGTAGTGGGCGAGCACGGAGCGTGAAGGTCGTCTTAGGAGGTGGCTCTGGGCGGTGGGAGGACGAGGACAAAGCGCAGCTCTAGCAGAAGCGTCTTCAAAGGTATGGAGTGCTTCAGAGGCTCTGCACTGACGTAGTTGAGTCAGTGGGTAGCCTCGAACTTGAAGAACGATCCTCTGACGTGGCGTGCGTCGAACACCGGTATCGGCGGATCCCCCCACGTTTGCCATGTCGCTGTGCCGCGGGCCGGGTATATGGCGCAGAACCTCCTGGTCAGTACTTGTAGGAACCAGACTCGGTAGGGTGTGGTGGCCTCCTACATTTTATGGGAGAGCGCAGGCCCGGCTAGGAGTGGGAGCGCTGCAGACATGCGGCAATCCAGGCGCTCGGTCGTGTCGATCTGTGGCGCGTGGCGCTATCGCCACCCGGCACGCACCGCGCGCCGCTACACACACATACACACGTATACAAAATATATATATATATATATATATATATATATATATATATATATATATATATATATATATATATATATATCTATATATATATATATATATATATATATATATATATATATATGTTTATATATCAAGGTTGCAGTCGTCATTGTCGTCATTCCCATTGCTTTTTGGCTGTTTCCAATATATTTATAGTGCCGAATGACGTGTGTTTGTCAGGTTTCTTTGATACAGTGATAAATGAGTGAAAATATAAGTCGAGAAAAAATCCACCGTTTTTTCCGGGAGCGGGAGTCGAGCCCACATCTCCGCATAACGCGTGCGGTGCACTGACGAATTATGTTTTCCCGCAACGGCTCCTCTCTCGACTTAACGCGGGGGTTTTAATTTACAAGTGCTCTGAGGACGGTCAACTAGCGCCGCCCCTCGACCACCATTGCAGACATAGAACGTCTTTTTTTCTAGTGGCCGCCACGTAGGACGTGGTGGGATGTCGGGGTTAGCAATTGGCACATCCGAACTGCTGGAGCCAGAGCCCTCGTAATTCATGTAGCAGAGCAGAAAGATACCGGACGAGGGACTCGGTAAGGACACATATCAAGGTTGCAGTCGTAATTGTGAGTGCTTTTCGGCTCTTTCGGAAATATTTAATAGTGCCGTATGACGTGTGTTTGCCATGGTTCTTTGGATAGTGATAAATAAGCGAAAATATATGTAGAGAAAAGTCCGCCGTTTTTTTCCAGGAGCGGGAGTCGAACCCATTTCTCCGCATAATGCGTGGGGTGCCCTGACCAATTATTATAATTTTTTGAGTCAGAAAGAAAGTGCTGAAAAAATGCCCGCCAGGTGATATCCGAACCCACGACCTCCAGAATACCGGTTTGGTGCGATAACCCCTACGCTACAGGCGGGGCTGTTTCCCAACCACTTTCTTGGGTATTTATGTCAAGGTAATTTTTTTTTTGTTTCCTGCACTTAGGGGTGGTAGCCAGCGCCACTCGCAATACTCGGGGTTAAGAGATCCTTCTTTTTAACCCCTGGGCCGTGACATCGAGTGTCTACGACGTGTCGAGAGTGGTCGACCAGCGTTGAACCCTCTTAAGCTACCTTACGCACCAAGACAGCCAGGAACGGAGGCCCTCACTATGCATGTAGCGAATAACAAATGGGAAATGAGGTGCTCAGTGGATTAAGTCAGAATAAGAGTTGGCAGTCAAGAAAACATCGGAAAGCAAAGGGCAGCATGCGGTAGGTCATACGAACAGATTAAAAATTTTTTGAGTGAGAAAGAAGGTGGTGAAAAAATGTCCGCCAGGTGGGATCCAAACCAATGACCCCCAGAATTCCGGTCTGGTGCGATATCCACTACGTTACCGGCGGGGCTGTTTGCCCACCACTTTATTTTGTATTTATGCCAAGGTATTTTTTGTTCCTGCACTTGGGGGTGGTAGCCATCGCCACACAGACTACTCGGGGTGAAGGGGACCTACTTTCGAACCCCTTGGCAGTGACTCGAGGGTTAAAAGAAGGTACCCTTCACCCAGAGTACTCCGAGTGGCACTGGCTGCAACCCCCAAGTGCAGGAAACAAAAAAAATACCTTGACATAAATACCAAAAAAAGTGGTGGGCAAACAGCCCGCCGGTAGCGTAGTGTTTATTGCAAAAGACCGGTATTCTGGAGGTCGTGGGTTTGCATCCCACCTGGCGGGAATTTTTTCACCACTTTCTTTATGACTCAAAAAATTTATCTGTTCCTGTGACCTACCTCATACTCCCCTTTGCTTTCCGTGGTTTTCTTGACTGCCATCCCTTATTGTCTTAATCCACCGAGCCCCTCATTTCCCATTTCTGATTCGCTACACGCATAGCGAGGGCCTCTTTTCAGGCATTCTTGGTGCCAAAGTTATCTTAAGAGGCTTCAACGCTGGTCGGCCACTTTCGACATGCTAAAGACACTCGAGTCACGAACCAGTGGGTTTAAAAAGAAGGTCCCCTTCACCCCAAGTAGTCCGAGTGCCGCTGGTTACCACCGCCAAGTGCAGGAAACAAAAAAAAATACCTTGACATAAATACGCAAGAAAGGGGGTGGGGCAACCGCCCCGCCAGAGCGGTTTTTGTGGTTATCGCACCAGACGTTATTCTGGAGTCGTGGGTTCGGATCCCACCTATCGGGCATTTTTTCACCAGTTACTTTCTGACTGAAACAAACAATCCTTCATCTGTTCCTATGACCTTACGCATACTCCCCTTTGCTTTCCGAGGTCTTCTGACTGCCAACCCTTATTCGTGTTATTCCACCGAACCCCTCATTTCCATTTCTGATTATATATATAATATATTAATATATATATATAACTATATCTTTATATATATATATATATATATATATATATATATTATAGGGAGTAGCAGAACTTGAAGAGATGGTAGAGAACACATGAGAAGAAAAACTTCGAACAAGGTAAAAAGCACGATTGTGGCCTACGTTTCAGCAAAGAGAACTTGCTTTCCTCAGGGCAATCTCTCCCCTGGCAGACACGGTTTATATAGGGGTAGGACCCCAGGTGAAAGGGGAGGGAAAGATGGAAGGGAAATTGAGCAAGCTGATTGGTTTGGGAGTGTGTCGGGGGAGAGATTGAGGGGCCAAGAAGGTTGTCTAGTTTAAGCCGTGAAGTAGGTCACACGGAAGTCAGCTAGTGGTTGATATTCGTGGAATTTTTGGAGAGAAAGGATAAGAGGGTGTTTATTGACCCGCCGCGGGGTATAGGGAAAGGATCTCGAAACCGCCGGAAGCAGACCAGGGCGGTGAGGGTGGGGTCCTTATCAGAAATTATCTGCAAGCCTCAGGTCAAAAGAAAAGATAGAGACGGGGGGGAAAACTAACTAGGTCAAGGAAATAAAGAAAACAAAGGGAGAACAACATCAGGGAGGGAAACCACATAAACTCACACACCAAAAGAAAAAGCAATGACCCGGCAACTGAAATGGCACGTGTCACCCACGGCAACATTGCTGGAACAGGCCTGTCCTGAAACTCAAAAACGAAAAGATAAAGTTAGAGTGACGTACGGGCACAAGACCACGCGAAGTAAAAAAAAAAGAGAAGAAATAAAATTAGATTCCAAAAGCAAAGGTTGAGGGGATGAGGGCGAAGTATTAAGCTAGACGCTAATGATAAAAAAAAAAGGAAATTAGGTGACCAGGTACAGAGCCGAGGGAACGGTCATAGCCTTGGATGAGGCATATGCACGAAAATGCCTAATGCTGTATTCCCGGTGAATATCGCAAGGATTCCAAGTTGCCCTTAGACGCAATAATTCTAGCAGGTTCAATGGAGTTGAATTTGTGAATTAAGTAGGATTCTCGGTATTTCCTGTCCCTAGGAGACTTAAATTTGACTGAAGTATATATAACCTTAAGGTCTTCAAAATTGTGGCCTGGTTGGTTGAAATGCTGCGCTACAGCTATGGAGGATTTACTAAGGGTATCTGCCCTGGTGACCATTAAGCCGTAGCTCATAGGTTGACTCGTTCGCCATATACTGTTTGTGGCACATTGAGCATTCCCAAATATACACAATGTTGGATGAAGTGCACGTAAAAACTTGAATTAATCTTGTGGACATAATTACTGGCTGTGCTTTTTACAACGCAGTCTGTTTGCAGGTGCCTACAAGTCTTGCATCTGGGGCGGGAGCAGCTGGCTATGACTGGTTGTTTTGAAGGCCCTGTTTTACCATGCCCTAAAATATCTTTTAGATTCCTGTTTCTCCGGTAGGTAACCCTTGGTGTTTCCGGGAAAGTCTTTTTAAGGTCGGTCGTTACTGGCTAAAATGGGGTCGTACTTCCGCAGTATATTGTTTACGTTTGGGAGGGCGTTTGAAAATTTAGTTATTAGGGCAGGTGGCCTGGCGCTTTCGTTTGGGCGCTGTTTGTTGAGAACGTCATCCCTTTGAGATTAGACACACGCTGGTACGACTGGTGAGCGAGCTTTTGGGGTGGTTACTGTTCATAAGGGTGGCCTTTAGTTCGTCTAGGTGCTCTACGTAGTCACTGTCATCACTGCATACTCTTCTAAGCCTGGTGGCTTGTCCTACAAGATCCCTTGTTTGCAGTGTCTGGGGTGATGGCTTTTATAATCTAGGTACTCTGCTGCCTGTCGGCTTTCTAAAAAGCGTGGTTTTAAGTTTACCGTTGTCTAGAATGACGGTAGAATCTAGGAAGTTCACTTCTTTTTCAGAATACTGGCAGAAAACAATAATAGTCGGATGTGGAGAATTGAGATGGGATATAAACCGTTTTCTAGAGTCGCGCGACCGTGTTCCCAAATCATGAAGATGTCGTCTATGTAGCGGAGGTAAACCTGAGGTTTATGCGGGAAAGAGCTTAATAGGGTAGTTTCAAGTTGCCCCATGAAAATGTTGGCATAGGTCGGTGCAAATGGAGTACCCATGCTAGTTCCAAAAACTTGCAAAAAGTAAGAAGAGTCAAATTCAAAATAATTGAGAGTTAGAACTAGTTTAACAAAGTTATGTATCACTTCTGGTGCATGTTGGTGCGGGTTCACTGATAGAGATTTTGAAATCGCTTCAATTCCTTCGGCGAAAGGAATGTTTGTATACAATGCAGCAACGTCAAGAGTAACAAGGAGGGGTGCCACTGAGTAGCGACCGCCCATATTTATCTCTTTTAATATGCGGAGGAAGTGGGGGGTGTCCTGAACGAATGAAGGAAGAAGAGCCGGAATGTCGGATAGGTGATGATTCAGAAACAGAGATAGTGCCTTCGGTTGGGGTATTGTTATTCGAAACTATGGGTCTGCCAGGAATGTCGGCAGTGAACAATAATTCTACGGGGACTTTATGGACTTTTGGGAGAGGTGAAAACGTCCCGCATGCTTATTATTCAGCATCCACCACGCAAAAATTTACCACGACCCCTAGGACACCTGGCCAAGGACGGACTACACCCTAACTTTCGAGGCGTCCGACTGATTTCCGAAACATCAAGCACAGGCTTAGGAACACATTTAAGGTGACGCTCCCAACTTCACGTATCAACCTCCCGTCTCCGGCCAGCACAGAACAACAGAACAAACCCAACACCCCCAACGGTAGGCGAAATGCCATGTCCACCTAAGAACAGCACATGTGACGCCAGCACACAAACCGTGGACGTGGCCGCAACACCAGCTGTACAGCACGTGAGCGAACAACAACCCGACCCACCAAAGACAACACGCTCATGGTTCACGCAGACCCCAACACGCAGTATAACGCAAACAGGCACCCAAACAGGCATCGATGTGGACCTCACCCTAGCAGCCCCCTCAACTACTGACTCCAAGCAAACAAGTGTCACCCCGGAGGTCTGCTCGGAACAAACACAAATGACTACCACCGAGTAGGCCGTAGCTCCAACCCCTAAATCCCGCTCTTTCCTCAAAGTTCGAAAACTAGCCGGCAAACAAACCAACTACAGATTTCATCTAAAAACGTACTCCTCGTATCTCCAAAGCAAAAAGATCCCCAAAAGGCCTCCGCCTAAAAGTTAGATGTGCCCTTGGTGAGCTCCCTCCTGAAATAGCTGCCAGGTGGCAAGATATTCTGAATAATGCTTCTCTTTCCCTCCTAGAAATTCTTAGAGAGCACTGTACTAGCCAACTCAGCCTCTTCAACGACCAGATTGAAGCTCTTCCACTAACCGAGCAGGAGAAACTAGATCTCAATATTTTCATAAATAGTAAGGAAAATGATCTTAGCAATAAGCAAGCGGTTAAGTTTCAGCCGTGACCAACGTCCCTCGCAAAATGCAGCATGTACTGTAGGAGATCAGCCTCTCAATAGCCGGGACTATGAAGTACTAGGTCATGTAATGTTCCACCCTCGATACAGAGATCGGTTTAATTGAACCTCCTCCCCCAGCCAATAGTCCCTATAGCGGAAACGAGCTCTCTCGCTACCTGCCCCAGCAACGTTATTGACATTTCCAAAACACTAACGGCCGACGAAAAAGGTATCCTAGAACAAGGTTAACTTTCTGTCCCACAAATAACAGTGTGAACGAATACGAGTTACACAAAGATCTCACTGAATTTTCTCGGAGAATGAGACTAAGCGAGTTTTTTTCGGAGAAGCAGGACCAACTTGACAATAACGAACGCACCCTCCACCCTCCTAGCACTTGGACTCCAGATGTAGATCAATCTCCAGAATTGGATCTGTACTTAAAATCAGTATCAAGAGAAATATTGGCAACAACTAAGCGATCAAACAAGCGCAAGAACCTAACTCCGTCGGAAGAAGTTACCCCTGAATTGTCTATCAGCCAGAACCGACATAGTCATAAAACCAGCCGACAAAGGTGGCAGTGTAGTTGTTTTACCTATGGGAAAATACAAAGATGAATCTTATAGGCAGCTCAATAACCCTTGCCACTACAAGCCCTTAGATAACGATCCGAACCAGGAATACAGCCTAAAAATCCTTCAGAGCCTCACAGATCTACGATCTAGAGAATTAATAACGACTACTGACTTAAATTTCATGAAACGGAATAATAAGCATGCAGGACGTTTTTACCTACTCCCAAAAGTCCATAAAGTCCCCGTAGAATTATTGTTCACTGCCGACATTCCTGGCAGACCCATAGTTTCGAATAACAATACCCCAACCGAAGCACTACTCTGTTTCTGAATCATCACCTATCCGACATTCCGGCTCTTCTTCCTTCATTCGTTCGGGACACCCCCCACTTCCTCCGCATAATAGAAGAGATAAATATGGCCGGTCGCCTACCCAGTGGAACCCTCCTTGTTACTCTTGACGTTGCTGCATTGTATACAAACATTCCGTTCGCCGAAGGAATTGAAGCGATTTCAAAATCTCTATCAGTGAACCCGCACAAACATGCACCAGAAGTGTACATAACTTTGTTAAAACTAGTCTCTAACTCTCAATTATTTTGAATTTGACTCTTCTTACTTTTGCAAGTTTTTGGAACTAGCATGGGTACTCCATTCGCATCCGACCTATGCCAACATTTTCATGGGGCAACTTGAAGCTACCCTATTAAGCTCTTTTCCGCATAAACCTCAGGTTTACCTCCGCTACATAGACGACATCTTCATGATTTGGGAACACGGTCGCGCGACTCTAGAAACGTTTATATCCCATCTCAATTCTTCACATCCGACTATATTTTACCTGCCAGTATTCTGAAAAAGAAGTGAACTTCCTAGATACTACCGTCATTCTAGACAACGGTAAACTTAAAACCACGCTTTTAAGAAAGCCAACAGACAGGCAGCAGTACCTAGATTATAAAAGCCATCACCCCAGACACTGCAAACAAGGGATCTTTGTAGGACAAGCCACGAGGCTTAGAAGAGTATGCAGTGATGACAGTGACTACGTAGAGCACCTAGACGAACTCAAGGCCACCCTTATGAACAGGAACCACCCCAAAAGCTCGCTCGATCAGGCGTACCAACGTGTGTCTAATCTCAAAAGGGATGGACGTTCTCAACAAACAGCGGCAAAAACGAAAGCGCCAGGCCACCCGCTCTAATAACTAAAATTTTCAAACGCCCTCCAAACGTAAACAATATACTGCGGAAAGTACTACCTACCAATTAGCCAGTAACGACCGACTTAAAAGACTTTCCCGGAAGCACCCAGGGTTACCTACCGGAGAAACAGGAATCTAAAAGATATTTTAGTGCATGCTAAAACAGGGCCTTCAAAGCAACCAGTCATAGCCAGCTGTTCCCGCCCCAGATGCAAAGACTTGTAGGCACCTGCAAACAGACCTGCGTTGTAAAAAGCACAGCAGTAATTATGGCCACAAGATTAATTCAAGTATTACGTGCATTTCATCCAACATTGTGTATATGTTGGAATGCTCAATGTGCCACAAACAGTATATAGGCGAAACGAGTCAACCTGTGAGCCTACGGCTTAATGGTCACCGGGCAGATACCCTTAGCAAATCCTCCATAGCTGTAGTGCAGCATTTCAACCAACCAGGCCACAATTTTGAAGACCTTAAGCTATATATACTTCAGTCAAATTTTAAGTCTCCTATGGACAGGAAATACCGAGAATCCTACATAATTCACAAATTCAACTCCATGGAACCTGCTGGAATTACTGCGTCTAAGGGCAACTGGGAATCCTTGCGATATTCACCAGGAATACAGCATTAGGCATTTTCGTGCATATACCTCATCCAAAGACTATGACCGTTCACTCTCGCTCTGTACCTGGTCACCTAATTTCCTTTTTTTATTCCTTAGCGTCTAGCTTAATACTCGCCCCATCCCTCCAACCTTTGCTTTTGGAATTCAATTTTATTTCTCTCTTTTTTTTACTTCGCGTGGTCTTGTGCCCGTACCGTCACTCTAACTTTATCTTTTCGTTTTTGAGTTTCAAGACAGGCCTGTTCCGGAATGTTGCCGTGGGTGACACGTGACATTTCTGTTGCCGGGTCATGGCTTTTTTTTGTGTGTGAGTTTATGTGGTTTCCCTCCCTGATTTTGTTCTCCCTTTGTTTCTTTTTCCTTGACCTAGTTAGTTTTCCCGCCGTCTCTATCTTTTCTTTTGACCTGAGGCTTGCCGATAATTTCTGATAAGCACCCCACTCTCACCGCCTGGTGTGCTTCCTGGTGGTTGCTGAGATCCTTTCCCTATACCCCGGGCGCGTCAAATAAACACCCTCTTATCCTTTCTCTCCAAAAATTCCACGAATATCAACCACCAGCTGACTTCCGTGTGCCCTACTTCACGGCTTAAACTAGACAACCTTCTTGGCCCCTCAATCTCTCTCCCCCGACACACTCCCAAACCAATCAGCTTGCTCAATTTCCCTTCCATCTTTCCCTCCCTTTCACCTGGGGTCCTATACCCCCTGAGGGAAAGCAAGTTCTCTTTGCTGAACGTTAGGCCACAAGCGTGCTTTTATTTTGTTCGAAGTTTTTTTCTTCTCTTGTATATATATATATCTATATATAGATAGTAATATATATACTAATATATATATATAATATGTCATGGTGCAACAATTGATGAAGGCCAGCAGGGAGAGAGAAAAGAGGGTGTATTTTGGAAAACTTGTGCCTTAGTGCCTTATGGCTGGTCGCAGTCGCACCACGAACATGCGCTCACGAAGGGGCCGTTCTCGTCTTCTTCTTCGCGGCTTAGGCGGTGATGAGCATGCTTGTGATTTCCATGATGTAGGATGAGGAGATGGAGACACGCCAGAACGGCGCACACCGCTCTGGACGATTGGCGTCTGCGCTCTGTTGCTGGTTACACACGTAACACTATCCCCCTCCCGGAGTAGCATAGTCCCGATGCTTAAGATCACTGTCACAGGGTCCGAAGCCAGAATGGTCGTGAAGTCGGCATTAGCGCGAAACATACGGTTGAAACACACTGCATTAGACAGTCTCTGGTCGAGATCGACGACGACCGGCAACACCAGAATTCTCGGGTACCACCTCGTAAGTTACTTCGCTAAGTTGACGAAGTACCCTTGTACGGCCCGAAATATTGCGCCGAAGCTTCGTCGATAACCCCCCGACGTCGAATGGGTATCCAAACCCAAACAAGGTCACCCGGTGCAAATGCCGCGTGACCACGGCGAAGGCCGTAACGGGAGGCGTCCAGGTGCTGGTGTGTTCGGTGATGCGGAGGCGGGCAAGCTACCGGGCTCCTCAGCGCGTTGTATGGATTGCTGGGAAGAGATGTCATATTCGTCGGTGATGTCCGTGAAGCAGCAGGGCGTCGAGCATTGTTGTAACTTGTCTGCCGTAGAGGAGGGTGAACGGTGTCATTTGAGTCGTTTACTGGCTGGGCTGTATTATAAGCAAAGGTGATGTAGGGGAGGACTGCATCCCAGGTCCGGTGTTCAACATCAGCGTACATGCTGAGCATGTCGGCGATGGTTTTTGTTGAGCCGTTCCGTCAAACCGTTCGTCTCAGGGTGGTACGCACTGGCTTTTCGTTTAGACGTGACGCTGAGTGTGAGTTACTTCGCGCAGAAGTTTTCGCGGTAAATGCGGTTCCACGGTCCGTAATAACAACTTTGGGAGCCCCATGTCGGAGAACTATCATTGTGAGGAAAAACTGTGCCAGTTCAAGCGCGGTTAGCCTTTGGAAGAGCTTTTGTTTTCGGCGTACTTGGTCAAGTAGTCAGTGGCGACTGCTACCCACCTGTTTCCCGCTGTAGAGGTGGGAAAGGGGCCCAGGAGGTCCATTCACACTTGCTGGAACGGCATTTGGGGAATTTGAATTGGTTTGAGAATCCGGCCGGTCGTTCGCGGCTGCGCCTTGCGTCTCTGGCAGTCGCGACAAGTTCGGACGTACTGCCTCACTTCGCCGAGAGCTTGGGCCAGTAATACGCCTTCTTGATCCTTGCAAGCGTGGCGTGCGTAACCAAGGTGGCCAGCGGACGGCTCATCATGACAAGCCTGCAAGATGTCGTTTCGTAGGGTGACGGTGACGGAAGGGGTGGCGGCCTCCTCGTCGAAGTGGCCTAAACAGGTGGGGTCTGCAGGCAACGCCGTAGCTGCTCGAAAGCTTCTTGCTGTTCAGCGGGACCAGACAAAGTGACGTCATTGCGAGTAAGGCGCGTGAGAGGGGCTGCAATGTGGTCGAAATTGGCAATGAATCGCCGATAGTATGAGCAGAGACCCAGGAAACGCCGGACGGACTTTTTGTCAGTAGGTGTTTCGAAACGAGAAACAGCTGAAAGCTTGTCAGGGTTGGCGCGAATTCCAGCGCTGCTAACGGCGTGGCCGAGAAAGAGCAGCTCCTCATAGCCGAAATAAAATTTTTGCGGCTTGAGTGTGAGCGAAGCGGATTGTATGGCCTGGAGGACGGATGACAGTCGCTCTAGGTGTTCCTCGAAATGTGTTTGAGAATACGACGAACGTCATCTAGGTAAACAAGGCACGTTTGCCACTTCAGGCCAGATAGAACAGTGTCCATCATACGCTGAAAAGTTGCGGGTGCGAGCACAAGCCAAAAAGGAAGAAACTTAAACTCGTACAGCCCATCCAGAGTTACGAAGGCGGTCTTCTCACGATCACGCTCGTCGACCTCTATCTGCCAATAACCGCTCTTCAAATCCATGGACGAAAAGTAATGAGCGTGCCGCAGGCGGTCAAGGGAGTCATCTATCCGAGGCAACGGATATACGTCCTTTTTTGTAACCTGATTGAGTTTGCGATAGTCGACGCAGAAATCGCAATGTGCCATCTTTTTTTTTTCACCAGAACGACTGGCGACGCCAGGGGCTTTTTCGAAGACCTGAATGACGTCATCAGCGAGCATCTCTTCCACCTGCCGCCGTTTCGCGTCGCCCTCCTTTGGTACCACGTGGTAGGGATGTTTGTAAACGGGGGGCTCAGATTCGTCCGTGATGATGCGGTGTTTTGTGAGCGGGAGTTTGTCGGACGCGTGACATTGACGAGAAACAGTCGGGTGAAGCTGTGCAACAGTTCCAAAAGCTTTTCTCGCTTTGTTTGCGGTAAGCGCGGCTTAACGTCAAGTGAAACCTTGCTCGTCGCCTTGGGAGTGGGGTCGGTCTGAAGCACAAAGCAATCCGTCGTGTCGGGGACGTCCTCAAATACTGCCACGGTAGTTCCTTCGGCGATTTCCCGACGCTCGTTCGAAGAAATTCGTGAGCAGCACCTCTGTAACACCGCGCGTAGTGGTGACCAATCCCCGAGCGATAGCGATTCCATGCTGAAGTAGAAGCGGGCCGATAGCTTCCGCGATTCCATCGCCACTAGAGAGGTCGTCGCGCTTAACGCGAACAAGCACGCATGACCGTGGGGCACGCTGGTGTCGCCGATGGTGCGCAGAGGTATGCGTTGTTCATGACCTTCCAGGGTGTCTCCTTCCTCGAAAAGCTGACGAACTGTTTCGCGGTTGTTTATCACAGCATCGTGCTCCTGAAGGAAGTCCATCCCCGGATCACGTCCTTACAGCACTGAGGAAGGATTACGAAGGTGGCGACACGTAATCACTGTCCCCTATTTTAACTCGGCGGTGCATGTACCCACGGGTGTCATCAAGAGGCCACCGGCCCGTTTCGAATTTGGGGTCCGTCCCATGGTGTCTTCACTTGTCTTAGTCAGTCCACGAGCTGCCGGCCTCACTAGTTGAATAACTTGCTACAGTGTCCACAAGTGCCGTCTCCTCGTGTCCGTCGATGGCGACTAAAAGATCGCACTCGTGATAGCGTCGACTTCCTTGTTTGCCGCCGTATCATCGTCAGCCGTCGATGGTACTGGGAGGTCTTCAGTGCTTCCGCCGCTAGCAACCTGCCTCCCAAGGTTGCTCCCTTTAGTTTCCCCGCCGCGGGACTTGGAGACCGCCTCGTCGGGGAGCCTCTGTAATCGCGACGGGTGGGCGAAGCATAGCGGGCTGGCAACGGGCGAACGTGACGGACGACTCTCCTCGGAAGACTGACGCGTGGCGAGGTACTCAGAAATGGCGACGGGCCGTTCGCCAAAACGAGGACGGCGGGCGGTCGGCGGGAATCCTGGTAGCCCGATCTCGTGGTAGGGGCAGCGTCGATAAACATGCCTGGCTCGCCACAGCTGATAGCACAATGGCTGGTGGTCCTCGGTGCGCCACACGTCCGTCTTGCGGATTTGCGGACGAGCCGGGAATTCTCTTGCGGCAAGAGCCAGGAGTTTGCGGTCGGGAGTACGTCGGGGGTGGCATAGTCGCCGCGGTCGGCGCTGTGGCCATGTGACAGTGGAGAGCAGTCGCGTAATCCATTTGGGGCATAAGCTGGGTTCGAGGCGGCTCAGGAGCGGAAATTGCTTGACAAGGGGCTCAGGAGCCGACATTGCTTGGCGAGTTTGTTGCCGCACAACATCCGCAACCGAGATGACAGCTGGCTGCGACGGCGCTATTCCTATACCGCACTTTGCCAACTCCTCACGAACAACCAAGCGGACAAGTTCGCGCAGGTTGTTGTCGCCCATAGTGGTGTACAGTGATTGCCGCGGACAGGCTCGGAGTTTTGATCGACGTTCGGGCATACTGGCGGCACCGCTCTGCACAGCTCGCTCAATGGAAGTTGCCCCTCCTTGATAAATTCTTGCACAGTACGCGGTGGGTTGCGCACAAGGCCAGCGAACAGCTGTTCTTTGACGCCGTGCATCAGATACCGAAGCTTTTTGGGCTCGGACATATCGAGATCCGCGCGCCGGAACAGACGGGCCATGTCCTCGACAAAATCCCGACGCTTTCATTTGGCTTTTGTATCCGTATTCCAGAAGGCGACGCGCACGGTCTCGACGGTCGCTGCTGGCGAAGCTGTCGCGGCACTTCCCGGCGGAAGTCGCCCCATGTCTCTAACCTTCGTTCGCGATTTTCAAACCATATCCGCGCCCCCGTCTCCTAGCGAGTAGTAGACTTTCTCAAGCTTTTGTGCAGGTGTCCACTTGTTGAAACTGGCGACGTGCTCGAATTGGTCAAGCCAGTCATCTACGTCCTCGGAATCGGTTCCGTAAAAGCTGCTGGGAGTACGGGGCTGCTGAAGCATCAGCTGAGGTGGCAGCGATGCTTGAGCCTATTTACCTCTAGTTCAGAAACCTGGCGCCTTGGTGCGGGGATAGGCACCGTCACGGAACACCTTACGCAATACGTGGACTCGATAATTAGCATCATACCGCCTAGTTTTCATTCCTATTATAAAGATACTAACCACTTCCTTCCGGACGTTTTAGATTTAGATATTCCCAGCAATTCCCTCCTGGTTACAATGGATGTTGCGTCACTCTACACAAATATTCCGCACGACGATGGAATACTTGCAGTGACTCACGCTTACAGGGAAGCAACTTTTGACAACCTTGTTGATGGCTCTACACTAAGCATTCTTCGTCAGCTAATTCTAGAGCTTAACAATTTTGAGTTCGATGGAAAACACTACGTCCAAATAAGTGGCACATCTATTGGAACACGCGTAGGGCCAAACTATGCCAATATATTTATGGTCGTCCTAGAGGGTGAATTTCTGAATAGCCAGAGCTTAAAGCCACACTATTATAAGCGTTTCATTGATGATGTATTCCTGATTTGGAACCCACGGGCAGACGAACCTGATAACCTTCATAGACGCGTTCAACTCTGCCATCCCTCCATTTCTTTTTCTTACCAATACTCCCCGTCTACTGTTAATTTTCTTGACGTAAACGTCACCGTCTCAGAGGGCAAACTGATCACTAAACTGTACGGAAACCGACCGACAAGCAACAGTACCTACATTTTCAAAGCAGTCACGTCAAACATTGCAAAACCGGAATTCTATAGCCAAGCTCATCGTTTTCGTCGAATTTGCTCAAAGGAAGGGGACTTCAATGATATTTGTAAGGAGCTACGCAGTGCACATCTGAAACAAAAATATCCCGTTGAAATAATTGACAACGCTATAGACAGAGCACGAAACCTGATTCGCTCAGACATTCTCAGATGCACAAAAACCTCCCACGACACCCCCCAAGCGAACTTGGTCTTAACACATTCCGCATCTGTTCCCAAAGTCTCGTCTATACTAAAAAGCACTATAACATTCTTACCCAAAGTGAGCGCCTAAAACATATTTTTCCCGAACCCCCACGGCTTGTGTACAGGAGAAACAAAACATTAGGGATGTCCTGACCTCATCCAAAATATGGACTCAAACGACCGGCGGATGCAGTCCTTGCGGGAAGCCTCGATGTCAAATATGCACGCACATGTCCACAACGGATACCGCGGTCAGTTCAGCCTCTGACTTTCGTCTAAAAATAAGAGGAAACCTGAACTGATAGTTCCAATGTGGTATATTTGCTCGAGTGTACGGTGTGCCACCTACAATACATCGGCAAACACAAAAGTCGTTCACAACTAGGTTTAATAATCACAAGTCACATTCCAAAACTCTGCCATCTCTCCCGTTGTCAAAACACGTTAACCTTCCTGGGCACTCTTTTGACCACCTCAGAGCCACGATATTAAATCTGGGTTTCGCTCTCACCATGATCGACTAATCCGCGAATCGTACTTTATTTACAAGTTCAAAATCCGCATCCTCAGGAATTAATGAGAGTTTAGGGAAATTATCGTCTTTGGTGGGTACCTAAGCCAATTTTCACCTTTTTCCTATCTTTCAGTTTTTTCTTTCTTTCTTTTTTCTTTTTTGTCCTATTCGCTTTACGAACACCCTCGCCACCACACCCCCACCCCCCAGTGCTCACCCTTGTCTGTCTTCCCTTTTTTTCGCGGAATAGTAGCCGCATTCCCAGTACGCCTCCGCTCCCGCGGTTGGCAGCCCCCTTTGGGGGGTTAAATTTGTTATCGCGAACGCGCCGTCCGCGCGGTCACTCACCCTTTTCTTCGATGTTGCGCGGTTCACCCACCCCTCCGCTTCTTGGACTGTCAATCATTACTCACTTCTTTGCATGTCTCCATCATGCTGACATGCTTTTATCATATACACGGCCCCGCAGGGAGGCACCTTGTGTACTCAGGGTGTTTTGGTGAGT
Organism: Haemaphysalis longicornis; assembly: GCA_013339765.2. Lineage (NCBI taxonomy): Eukaryota > Metazoa > Arthropoda > Arachnida > Ixodida > Ixodidae > Haemaphysalis > Haemaphysalis longicornis. Next base: position 235,857,134 of record CM023449.1, read on the forward strand.
AGCGCCACCACGGTCCCGAGCTCCACGGGGTGCCTACTGCCGTAGGCACTTGGGTCTGCAACACCACGGACCTGAGAACATGTGGGTTGGACCAACCCACGTCCCGGCTGTGCGTGGCTTTGCCGTGTCCTGCGGAAAAGGGGAACCTGGTGGCTGAGCCAAAGTTTGGGTTGTTTTGGACCTTTACGGCCCCCCAGCAGCGGCAACACGCCACTTCGGCCCCGCTTCTCGCAGACGGTACCCCCGGGTTTGACCCCCCTGGGGAATCAGCCAGTCGCCTTTTCCTCTCTTCCTCTCCACTCTTTCACTTTCCTATCTCCTCTCCTACCCCTGTCCTGTCATCTCCTTCCTTCCTTATTTTTACATTTTTCCTGGCAGCAAGGGTTAACCCTTTGCAAGGATATCAACCTTGGTACCAAGTAAAGGGTTACGGCGGCAGGGTAACGGTTAGCGTGTACTTTAATGTGAAGTTCTCTTGTTTGGACTCGGTGGTGGGCGACCGGGCTCTGCCGCCGAATTGAATCCATGCTCATATGGCTTTTTCTATTCCACCACACAAAAAAAAATCTGATCGGCCTTCTAAAAGGGGCCGCACCGAGGTAACACAACTGAACCAGTCTCCAAAGTGAAACTTTCACAAAATACCTGGTTATCCACTCTGAAGACGAAAATGCACCACTTGCTAAAAAAATCTGTCTTCCTCATTGCAAAGTGCCTTGAAAGCGTTGTCGGCCGGGATTACCAAGCGAAGAAACTAGCCTCTGGTGATCTGCTGGTTGAGGTGCAACGAAAAACCAAAGTCAGAAGCTATAAAACAGAACACCCTGGCTGAACTCAAAGTAATGGTCACACCACATCGTAGCCTGAATACAACGCAGGCGTGATCTCTGAGAGGGCACTGCTTCACGAGACAGATGAGGATTTGCTTGAAAGACTGAAGAACAGGGCGTCACGGCTGTGCGGCGGATCACCATGCGTCGCGCAGGTGAGGAAATTCATTTAAGCATGTTGTTCTGACCTTCAACCGTCCAACGCTTCCTGAATCCGTCCATGCTGCCTTCATATCCGCTCCAGTACGCCCCCTACATACCACGTCCTCGAAGGTGTTTCAAGGGCCAGAAGTATGGCCACGGACCTCGTCTTGTCGTAGCCGAACCCACCTGTGCTTACTGTGCACGTGCTGACCACACCAGTGATGACTACAAAAAAGAACAAGTGAAATGTCCAAACTGTGGGGAACCACACGCTGAGTATTCACGTGCATGTCCCGTATTTAAAAGAAAAAAGAAATAATTCAACTCAAAGTCACTGAAAACCTAACCTTTGCAGAAGCACGCCGGAAGCATGCCCTGCTTTCAGGCAGAAGTTACGCAGACGCTGCTCGCCGGGGTGGAGCGTCGTCTTGTGGATGCGGGCACCCAGTGCAACCTGGTCCCGCCACAGCCCCCCGCTCAGCAGTAGAAAGTTGCTCAAGTGGCTTCTGCTGCTACACCCTCCTCGAGTGCTGTGCCTAAGGCTTCCAGCGCGACCACCTGTGCTGCGCCTAAGGCCTCCAGCACGAGCTCTGGTGCGCTGGGCCTAAGGCCTCAAGCACGCGCTCCGTCCAGATGAGTGATGATCTAGCTCCATCCCGGGCATCTGCAAAACAGCAGAAGGCTGTTCCTGCGGTCACTGCTGTTGCAGCAATGTCCAGTGCTGTGGCTGCACCCTCTAGCACAAACAGTGTCCCCACTGACACTTCTCCTTCAGAAACCTTGGATGAGGCTATGGATGTCTCTCCAAGCACACCTGCTTCTGAAACACAACAGGAGCGCTGCAGTTCCGCTGGTCGGGGTAAATCAAAGAAACCGAAGTCGTCCGATCACTACACCAGGAA